>OX467286.1:33581446-34163946 GCA_950108345.1 Malthinus flaveolus | reverse complement strand
CTTCGTGTTCGTCTTCGTCTTCGTCTTCGTCCTCGTCCTCGTCCTCGTCCTCGTCCTCGTCCTCGTCCTCGTCCTCGTCGTCGTCGTCGTCTTCGTCTTCGTCTTCGTCTTCGTCTTCGTCTTCGTCCTCGTCCTCGTCCTCGTCCTCGTCCTCGTCCTCGTCCTCGTCCTCGTCCTCGTCCTCGTCCTCGTCTTCGTCTTCGTCTTCGTCTTCGTCTTCGTCTTCGTCTTCGTCTTCGTCTTCGTCTTCGTCTTCGTCTTCGTCTTCGTCTTCGTCTTCGTCCTCGTCCTCGTCCTCGTCCTCGTCCTCGTCCTCGTCCTCGTCCTCGTCCTCGTCCTCGTCCTCGTCTTCGTCTTCGTCTTCGTCTTCGTCTTCGTCCTCGTCCTCGTCCTCGTCCTCGTCCTCGTCCTCGTCCTCGTCCTCGTCCTCGTCCTCGTCCTCGTCGTCGTCTTCGTCTTCGTCTTCGTCTTCGTCTTCGTCTTCGTCTTCGTCTTCGTCTTGGTCTTCGTCTTTGTCTTCGTCTTTGTCTTCGTCTTCGTCTTCGTCTTCGTCTTCGTCTTGGTCTTCGTCTTCGTCTTCGTCTTAGTCTTGGTCTTCGTCTTCGTCTTCGTCTTCGTCCTCGTCCTCGTCCTCGTCCTCGTCCTCGTCCTCGTCGTCATCGTCTTCGTCTTCGTCTTCGTCTTCGTCTTGGTCTTGGTCTTGGTCTTCGTCTTCGTCTTCGTCTTCGTCTTCGTCTTCGTCTTCGTCTTCGTCCTCGTCCTCGTCCTCGTCCTCGTCCTCGTCTTCGTCTTCGTCCTCGTCCTCGTCCTCGTCCTCGTCCTCGTCCTCGTCCTCGTCTTCGTCTTCGTCTTCGTCTTCGTCTTCGTCTTCGTCGTCGTCGTCGTCCTCGTCCTCGTCCTCGTCCTCGTCCTCGTCCTCGTCCTCGTCCTCGTCCTCGTCCTCTTCGTCTTCGTCTTGGTCTTGGTCTTGGTCTTGGTCTTGGTCTTGGTCTTGGTCTTCGTCTTCGTCTTGGTCTTCGTCTTCGTCTTCGTCTTCGTCTTCGTCTTCGTCTCGTCTTCGTCTTCGTCTTCGTCTTCGTCTTCGTCTTCGTCTTCGTCTTCGTCTTCGTCTTCGTCTTCGTCTTCGTCTTCGTCTTCGTCTTCGTCTTCGTCTTCGTCTTCGTCTTCGTCTTGGTCTTGGTCTTGGTCTTGGTCTTCGTCTTCGTCTTCGTCTTCGTCTTCGTCTTCGTCTTCGTCTTGGTCTTTGTCTTGGTCTTCGTCTTCGTCTTCGACTTCGTCTTCGTCTTCGTCTTCGTCTTCCTCTTCGTCTTCGTCTTCGTCTTCGTCTTCGTCTTCGTCTTCGTCTTCGTCTTGGTCTTCGTCTTCGTCTTGGTCTTGGTCTTTGTCTTCGTCTTCGTCTTCGTCTTTGTCTTCGTCTTCGTCATCCTCTTCGTCTTCGTCTTCGTCTTCGTCTTCGTCTTCGTCTTCGTCTTCGTCTTCGTCTTCGTCTTCGTCTTCGTCTTCGTCTTCGTCTTCGTCTTCGTCTTCGTCTTCGTCTTCGTCTTCGTCTTCGTCTTCGTGTTCGTCTTCGTCTTCGTCTTCGTCTTCGTCTTCGTCTTCGTCTTCGTCTTGGTCTTGGTCTTGGTCTTCGTCTTCGTCTTCGTCTTCGTCTTCGTCTTCGTCTTCGTCTTGGTCTTCGTCTTTGTCTTCGTCTTTGTCTTCGTCTTCGTCTTCGTCTTCGTCTTCGTCTTCGTCTTCGTCTTCGTCCTCGTCCTCGTCCTCGTCCTCGTCCTCGTCCTCGTCCTCGTCCTCGTCCTCGTCCTCGTCCTCGTCCTCGTCCTCGTCCTCGTCCTCGTCCTCGTCCTCGTCTTCGTCTTCGTCTTCGTCTTCGTCTTCGTCTTCGTCGTCGTCCTCGTCCTCGTCCTCGTCCTCGTCCTCGTCCTCGTCCTCGTCCTCGTCCTCGTCCTCGTCCTCTTCGTCTTGGTCTTGGTCTTGGTCTTGGTCTTGGTCTTGGTCTTGGTCTTGGTCTTGGTCTTGGTCTTCGTCTTCGTCTTCGTCTTCGTCTTCGTCTTCGTCTCGTCTTCGTCTTCGTCTTCGTCTTCGTCTTCGTCTTCGTCTTCGTCTTCGTCTTCGTCTTCGTCTTCGTCTTCGTCTTCGTCTTCGTCTTCGTCTTCGTCTTGGTCTTGGTCTTGGTCTTCGTCTTCGTCTTCGTCTTCGTCTTCGTCTTCGTCTTCGTCTTCGTCTTCGTCTTCGTCTTGGTCTTTGTCTTGGTCTTCGTCTTCGTCTTCGACTTCGTCTTCGTCTTCGTCTTCGTCTTCGTCTTCCTCTTCGTCTTCGTCTTCGTCTTCGTCTTCGTCTTCGTCTTCGTCTTCGTCTTCGTCTTCGTCTTCGTCTTCGTCTTCGTCTTCGTCTTGGTCTTCGTCTTCGTCTTCGTCTTCGTCTTCGTCTTCGTCTTGGTCTTCGTCTTCGTCTTGGTCTTGGTCTTTGTCTTCGTCTTCGTCTTCGTCTTCGTCTTTGTCTTCGTCTTCGTCTTCCTCTTCGTCTTCGTCTTCGTCTTCGTCTTCGTCTTCGTCTTCGTCTTCGTCTTCGTCTTCGTCTTCGTCTTCGTCTTCGTCTTCGTCTTCGTCTTCGTCTTCGTCTTCGTCTTCGTCTTCGTCTTCGTGTTCGTCTTCGTCTTCGTCTTCGTCTTCGTCTTCGTCTTCGTCTTCGTCTTCGTCTTGGTCTTGGTCTTGGTCTTGGTCTTCGTCTTCGTCTTCGTCTTCGTCTTCGTCTTCGTCTTCGTCTTCGTCTTCGTCTTCGTCTTCGTCTTGGTCTTGGTCTTGGTCTTCGTCTTGGTCTTCGTCTTCGTCTTCGTCTTCGTCTTCGTCTTCGTCTTCGTCTTCGTCTTCGTCTTCGTCTTCGTCTTCGTCTTGGTCTTGGTCTTGGTCTTGGTCTTGGTCTTGGTCTTCGTCTTGGTCTTGGTCTTCGTCTTCGTCTTGGTCTTTGTCTTTGTCTTCGTCTTGGTCTTGGTCTCCGTTTTCGTCTTCGTCTTGGTCTTGGTCTTGGTCTTGGTCTTGGTCTTCGTCTTCGTCTTCGTCTTCGTCTTCGTCTTCGTCTTCGTCTTCGTCTTCGTCTTCGTCTTCGTCTTCGTCTTCGTCTTCGTCTTCGTCTTCGTCTTCGTCTTCGTCTTCGTCTTCGTCTTCGTCTTCGTCTTCGTCTTCGTCTTCGTCTTCGTCTTCGTCTTCGTCTTCGTCTTCGTCTTCGTCTTCGTCTTCGTCTTCGTCTTCGTCTTCGTCCTCGTCCTCGTCCTCGTCCTCGTCCTCGTCCTCGTCCTCGTCCTCGTCCTCGTCCTCGTCGTCGTCTTCGTTTTCGTCTTCGTCTTCGTCTTCGTCTTCGTCTTCGTCCTCGTCCTCGTCCTCGTCCTCGTCCTCGTCCTCGTCCTTGTCCTCGTCCTCGTCTTCGTCTTCGTCTTCGTCTTCGTCTTCGTCTTCGTCTTCGTCTTGGTCTTCGTCTTGGTTTTCGTCTTCGTCTTCGTCTTAGTCTTCGTCTTCGTCTTAGTCTTCGTCTTCGTCTTCGTCTTTGTCTTGGTTTTCGTCTTCGTCTTAGTCTTCGTCTTCGTCTTAGTCTTCGTCTTCGTCTTCGTCTTCGTCTTAGTCTTCGTCTTCGTCTTCGTCTTCGTCTTCGTCTTCGTCTTCGTGTTCGCGCCATCGCCATAGTTTTTGTTTATCGCTATAGTTTTTTCGTTGTTTAATTAATTCGATTCGTTTGTATTAGTAACAAGATAAAAAATAGAAACGTTTGACAGAAATTTGCTTATATATAAAAAATTAATACAGTCCACAAAGAAAGAAAGAATCGGCGGCAATAGAGGCGAACATGGTCCATGTCGAGCCGGATGACTAAAAGAACTTAGAAAATTCGTACATTTCGTTGCTTCGTTCCAATATCGGGTGTCGTCTGGGTGAGTTTGTGTAGGTCGTTATAATTGCGTGTATTTTACTTCATTATTATTCAAAGCGGTGCTAAATTAGATTATTTAACATGTCAGAAATTTTTAAGTTAAAATACGAAAGAGCGGCGTGCAAAGCGAAACTCACTAGATTGAAAAATTTCTTTTTATCGGTAAACCTTGCTGATATTTGCGAAGTTGACGTACAACAACTTAAATTAAGGCGCAGCAAGGCAGAATCGTTATTAGGTGATTTTACTTCCGTGGAAATTCAAATTAATTTAATTGAAAATGCAGAAAACTTCGATTCGGTTTCGGAAGAGTCTGAGCTCTTTGAGAATCAGTATTATGAGGTGCTAGCGGGCATAGATAGTGTAATCGACAAATTTCAAAAGGCTAGACTTATTGAGGAGTCTGCTTCGAAACCTTCATTAAGTAAGAAACCAGTTCAAAATATTGAGCAGGATTTTATAAAGTTACCAGCTATCCAACTTATGACTTTCGATGGCAGATACGCACAATGGCCAGAGTTTAGCGACAATTTCAAAAAGCTAGTCGATCGTAATCAGGGTTTGTCGGATTATCAAAAGTATCATTATTTGAAAGCATCTTTAAAGGCAGAGGCTAAATACGTAATACAAACTGCCGCAACTTCTGCAGAAGGTTATAAAGCGGCATGGAAGTTGTTGGAACAGAGGTACGAAAACAAAAAGCTCATTAAACACGAATATGTGATGGGTATTTTTGAGTTGTCTGTCGTACAAAAGGCTTCACATACGGAGTTGAGAATTTTGTACGACAAGGTAAGCAAATTTTTAGGGTTTCTAAAGGTGCTGGGAGAGCCAGTGCATGCGTGGGACTCGTTACTAATCCCAATTATCAACAGTAAGCTAGATCCCACAACGCGAATAGAGTGGGAAAAGGTTGATAGTTGTGAGCAAGTTTTAACCTTTAAAGATTTTATGGATTTTTTGAGAAGCAAATGTGACATGTTGCAAAAGTTGGAGCATAAGTTAAATAATGTTTCGTTGAATCAAAAAGATTCAAAAGAAAAGATAATAGAAGGTAAACCTAAAAGCAAACACACTTTTGTAAATTCGGTAAAAACAGTTTTTAAATGTCACTTTTGTGACGGCGGCCATAGTATTTATAAATGCTACGCGTTGCGGAAAATAGATGTAAAGGACAGAACAGCAGAGATTGACAAGCGAAATTTGTGCTCAAATTGTTTGAGGCCTGGGCATACGTTACAGGATTGTACTCAGGTGGGTTGCAGAAATTGCGGTCTAAAGCACAATAGTCTTCTGCATGTAGATAACACGGGCAGCAAGGTGGAAAATCAATCACAACCTAGTAATTTAGCGGAAAATAAGCATTCATATACCAGTGGCGTAAGTTGCTCACAGGTATTATTGAGTACGGCGATCGTAAATGTTAGGGATGTGCGCGGAAAATTACATCGTGCTCGTTGTCTTCTCGATAGTGGGAGTCAATGCAATTATATCACTAGGAAGTTTCAAGAGAAATTGAATTTACCAAAGATCGCGATAAATTTTTCGGTTACCGGCGTGGGTCAATTAATGTCTAGCGTTCATAGTAGAATCAATGTCAATATTAGTTCTGTCAAAAATAATTTTAATGATGTAATTTCTTGTTTAATATTAGACAAAATTACAAATAATCTTCCAGTTTCGACTTTCAAGTGTAGCAATTTAAATATTCCAAAAAATTTGAGATTAGCGGATCCAACTTACAACCTGAGTCAACCAATTGATATCCTGTTGGGGGTAGAAGTTTTTTGGCAATTACTTTGCGTGGGTCAAAAGCGATTAGAACACGGACCTGTACTTCAAAAAACACGTTTAGGCTGGGTAGTTGGAGGAAACTTGAGTTTTTGCGATAAAGGTGAAACGGTCGCCAGTTATTTTAGTTCAAGTGTCACCGAAAATGACATGTTGAATCAAACCTTGCGTAAGTTTTGGCAGTTAGAGGAATGTGAGAATAAAATGATAGTTTCGAAAGACGACAAATATTGTGAAACACATTTTAGTAAAACATTTAAGCGCGATGAAGGGGGCAGATTTAGCGTTAGCGTCCCATTCAGGGAAAACTTGCCACAACTAGGCGATTCGTGCGAACTCGCGAGAGCGAGGTTTTGCTCATTAGAAAGAAAATTATTGCGAAATAATGCTTTGCGTAAAGAATACTCCGATTTCATTTCAGAATACATAGCGTTAGGTCATATGTCTGAAGTGGAAAATTTTAAGGTTTCGGATGTGCAGTATATCCTGCCACATCACTGCGTTATAAAAGATTCGAGTTCCACGACGCGTCTACGCGTAGTTTTTGATGCGTCTGCGAAATCGACTTCAGGATTGTCATTAAATGATGTACAATTAAGCGGGCCTACAATTCAGAGAAAATTGTTTGCCATATTATTGCGTTTTAGAGAGCATCCATATGTGATGACTGCGGATATTTCCAAAATGTATCGTCAGGTTCTAATTATGCGAGACCAACGGCGGTATCAGCGAATTTTTTGGAGATTCAACGAGCGCGAGCAGCTCAAATGCTATGAATTAAATACGGTCACTTATGGCACTGCCTCGGGTGCATTTTTAGCCATAAGGACATTGTATCAGTTAGCGATAGAATGCGAAAATTCATTTCCCTCGACTAGCGAAATTATTAAGAATAATTTTTATGTAGACGATTGTTTGTTTGGTTCCAATACCAAAAGTGAAGTATTAAAGCTAAAGCATGAATTGGCGCATGTTTTAGCGGAGGGAGGATTCGAACTGCGTAAATGGCGGAGTAATTTCGAGTTTTGCGAAGGAGAGCGCGATAAAGGTGCTCTAAAGTTTGATGATGAAAACCATCAAACAAAATCATTAGGCGTTGTATGGCAATCTAGAAACGATGTTTTACAATATTCGATTGCAGAGGTTTCTAGTAGTCAAGGCATCTCCAAGCGAGAGGTAGTGAGATGTATAGCTCAAATATTCGATCCCTTGGGTTATTTAGGGCCATATGTCGTTAGAGCCAAAATGCTTATCCAAGAATTATGGAAGGGAAAGGTAGGTTGGGACGAATGTATGCCTCAAGACCTATACAGCGAGTGGGATAGTTTTAAAAGTAATTTACGGGTTTTAAATAAAGTTGAAATTTCGAGATATATTTTTAATGTAAATAGTTCGAATATAGAGTTGCACGCGTTTGCGGATGCTAGCGAGAAGGCATACGGGGCGTGTACTTACGTGAGATGTTTAGGCAAAGACGGAACTTGCACGAGTAATATTCTGTGCTCAAAATCTAGAGTTGCTCCGTGCAAAAAGGTTACATTGCCTAGATTAGAACTTTGCGCTGCATTATTAGCAGCACGTTTGGTTAAAAATATATGCGACAGCATGAGCATTGCGTTTGACAAAATCGTGTTCTACTCTGATTCGACTATCGCTTTAGCATGGATACGGGGTGATTCAGCGCGATGGAAGACGTTCGTGGCGAACAGAGTAAGCGAAATTCAAGATTTAACGTGTGAGACAAATTGGCATCATGTGCGTTCGAGCGAAAATCCAGCTGATTTATTATCACGGGGAGTTGGGGCACAGCAATTGTTA
Source organism: Malthinus flaveolus (assembly GCA_950108345.1). Lineage (NCBI taxonomy): Eukaryota > Metazoa > Arthropoda > Insecta > Coleoptera > Cantharidae > Malthinus > Malthinus flaveolus. Next base: position 34,156,419 of record OX467286.1, on the reverse strand, counting down.
GATTCGCGGTTATGGTGGCATGGTCCGAACTTTCTGTCCGACATTAATTTTAGTTTGGAACCAGAATCCACTACTATCAATAGCAATGTGCCAGAGCAGCGAGTTGTAACTTACGTTATAGTCGGTAATGAAAGTTGGGACGTGTTTGAGAGATTTTCGGAGTTTCACAAACTTCGGCGTGTTTGTGCATTTATGCTAAGATTTTTAGGAAACAGTAGAATTAAAGCTGATAGGAGACAACAAGGTCCTCTGCAGGTTAGCGAATTAAATAACGCGTTGAAGGTATTGGTACGGATCTCTCAACGGGAGTCGTATAGACGAGAGTACGAAGACCTTTTAAAAAAAAGAAGGTTAAATTCGAAGAGTTCAATACTATCTCTTAATCCATTTATTGATGATGAGAAAATCATCAGGGTGGGTGGGAGATTAGACAATTCAAGTTACTGCTACGGTAAAAAGCATCCTATTATCTTAGATAAAAAACATCGATTAACGAAACTCATCTTTAGTTATGAGCATAAAAGATTGTTACATTGTGGCCCTACGGCTTTGCTAGCCGCGATTAGAGAGCGTTTTTGGCCCACCTCAGGGCGAAGCTTAGCCAGGTATACCACAAGAAATTGTATTACGTGCTTTAGAGTTAACCCGACTAGTCCTGTATATTTAATGGGAAATTTACCTAGCGTTCGCGTAAATGAGTATTTACCATTTACGAATACCGGGTGCGATTACGCCGGTCCCTTTTTGATAAAGGATAGGTTGGTTAGAAATGCGAAATTGTTGAAAATGTATGTGTGCATTTTTGTGTGTATGGCAACGAAGGCCATACATTTGGAGCTGGTAACTGATTTAACGTCGGATTGCTTCATAACCTGCCTACGTCGATTTGTTGCGCGACGGGGCAGGCCCCTCAATATGTATAGCGACAACGGAGCCTCATTTGTAGGAGCAAACACCAAGCTCAGAGATCTCATGAGGTTTCTGAAAGCCGAGTCGAAGCATATCATTAACTTTGCGACTGATGAAGACATTAGTTGGCACTTTATTCCAGCGAGATCACCTAATTTCGGAGGGCTGTGGGAAGCAGGGGTAAAGAGTTTTAAGTTTCATCTAGTGAGAATAGCGGGTAACGCAAATTTAACGTATGAACAGTTTAGCACCGTTTTGTGCCAGATTGAGGCGATTTTAAATTCGCGTCCATTGTGTCCTCTTACGAGTGATTATGACGACTTGCACGTGCTTACTCCGGCGCACTTCCTTATTGGAAGAAGTTTAACAGGCATCCAGGAAGAGAGATATCTGGATGTTCCAGATAACAGAATCAAGATTTATCAAAGGCTGCAAAAGCTAACACAACAGTTTTGGAAGAAGTGGAGTGCACAGTATATAACTGAACTTCAAGGCAGGGGGAAATGGAAACAAGAGAATAATAACCAAATAAAAGAAGGGATGGTCGTTATAATAAAAGATGAAAGTTTACCACCATGCAAGTGGAGTTTGGGAATGATTATGAAAGTGCATCCAGGAAAAGACGGGATTGTGCGGGTTGTGGAGATTAAGAGAGCGGGCAGTGGATCTTTATTGTCGAGATCGGTGGCAGGAGTGTGTATTTTGCCTTTAGATTAGTTGAGAAAGTGTTAGTTTAAAAATTGTTAAAAACTTGGTAATTTTAAGGCGGCGAGCATGTTCGCGCCATCGCCATAGTTTTTGTTTATCGCTATAGTTTTTTCGTTGTTTAATTAATTCGATTCGTTTGTATTAGTAACAAGATAAAAAATAGAAACGTTTGACAGAAATTTCCTTATATATAAAAAATTAATACAGTCCACAAAGAAAGAAAGAATCGGCGGCAATAGAGGCGAACACTTCGTCTTCGTCTTCGTCTTCGTCTTGGTCTTGGTCTTGGTCTTGGTCTTGGTCTTGGTCTTGGTCTTGGTCTTGGTCTTGGTCTTGGTCTTGGTCTTGGTCTTGGTCTTGGTCTTGGTCTTGGTCTTGGTCTTGGTCTTGGTCTTGGTCTTGGTCTTCGTCTTGGTTTTCGTCTTGGTCTTGGTCTTCGTCTTCGTCTTCGTCTTCGTCTTCGTCTTCGTCTTCGTCTTCGTCTTGGTTTTCGTCTTGGTCTTCGTCTTCGTCTTGGTCTTCGTCTTCGTCTTCGTCTTCGTCTTGGTCTTGGTCTTGGTCTTGGTCTTGGTCTTGGTCTTGGTCTTGGTCTTGGTCTTGGTCTTGGTCTTGGTCTTGGTCTTGGTCTTGGTCTTGGTCTTGGTCTTGGTCTTGGTCTTGGTCTTGGTCTTGGTCTTGGTCTTGGTCTTGGTCTTGGTCTTGGTCTTGGTCTTGGTCTTGGTCTTGGTCTTGGTCTTGGTCTTGGTCTTGGTCTTGGTCTTGGTCTTGGTCTTGGTCTTGGTCTTGGTCTTGGTCTTGGTCTTGGTCTTGGTCTTGGTCTTGGTCTTGGTCTTGGTCTTGGTCTTGGTCTTGGTCTTGGTCTTGGTCTTGGTCTTGGTCTTGGTCTTGGTCTTGGTCTTGGTCTTGGTCTTGGTCTTGGTCTTGGTCTTGGTCTTGGTCTTGGTCTTGGTCTTGGTCTTGGTCTTGGTCTTGGTCTTCGTCTTGGTCTTGGTCTTGGTCTTGGTCTTGGTCTTGGTCTTGGTCTTGGTCTTGGTCTTGGTCTTGGTCTTGGTCTTCGTCTTCGTCTTTGTCTTGGTTTTCGTCTTGGTCTTGGTCTTGGTCTTCGTCTTCGTCTTCGTCTTCGTCTTCGTCTTGGTTTTCGTCTTGGTCTTCGTCTTGGTCTTCGTCTTCGTCTTCGTCTTCGTCTTCGTCTTCGTCTTCGTCTTGGTCTTGGTCTTGGTCTTGGTCTTGGTCTTGGTCTTGGTCTTGGTCTTGGTCTTGGTCTTGGTCTTGGTCTTGGTCTTGGTCTTCGTCTTCGTCTTCGTCTTGGTCTTGGTCTTGGTCTTGGTCTTGGTCTTGGTCTTGGTCTTGGTCTTGGTCTTGGTCTTGGTCTTGGTCTTGGTCTTGGTCTTGGTCTTGGTCTTGGTCTTGGTCTTGGTCTTGGTCTTGGTCTTGGTCTTCGTCTTCGTCTTCGTCTTGGTCTTGGTCTTGGTCTTGGTCTTGGTCTTGGTCTTGGTCTTGGTCTTGGTCTTGGTCTTGGTCTTGGTCTTGGTCTTGGTCTTGGTCTTGGTCTTGGTCTTGGTCTTGGTCTTGGTCTTGGTCTTGGTCTTGGTCTTGGTCTTGGTCTTGGTCTTGGTCTTGGTCTTGGTCTTGGTCTTGGTCTTGGTCTTGGTCTTCGTCTTGGTCTTGGTCTTGGTCTTGGTCTTGGTCTTGGTCTTGGTCTTGGTCTTGGTCTTGGTCTTGGTCTTGGTCTTGGTCTTGGTCTTGGTCTTCGTATTGGTATTGGTCTTGGTCTTGGTCTTGGTCTTGGTCTTCGTCTTGGTCTTCGTCTTCGTCTTGGTCTTGGTCTTGGTCTTGGTCTTGGTCTTGGTATTCGTATTCGTCTTGGTCTTGGTCTTTGTCTTTGTCTTTGTCTTCGTCTTCGTCTTCGTCTTCGTCTTCGTCTTCGTCTTCGTCTTGGTCTTGGTCTTGGTCTTGGTCTTCGTCTTCGACTTCGTCTTCGTCTTCGTCTTCGTCTTCGTCTTCGTCTTCGTCTTCGACTTCGTCTTCGTCTTCGTCTTCGTCTTCGTCTTCGTCCTCGTCCTCGTCCTCGTCCTCGTCCTCGTCCTCGTCCTCGTCCTCGTCTTCGTCTTCGTCTTCGTCTTCGTCTTGGTTTTCGTCTTCGTCTTGGTTTTCGTCTTCGTCTTAGTCTTCGTCTTTGTCTTGGTTTTCGTCTTCGTCTTAGTCTTCGTCTTCGTCTTCGTCTTCGTCGTTATTGACAAGGGCTGACTAGAAAATTCAAAAAACAAATTAAAAATTTTAAACGTTAACTAAAAGTGAAATTAAAATTGAATTGAAAGCGTGCAAGGTCGCGAGTAAATCTCATATCGACGCTTGCACTTGGAACGATATCTAAAACACGGTTATTTAAATCTAAATGACAATTAAAATTAAGGGGAAAAAAATGACGAAAGGGACCAAAATTTAGATAGCAAAAAGGTTTGGGATATTTACTGAATTTACAAAACAAGGAGAAACTCAGTGACTACTGAATAACCCCAGAGATAGCGTATAAACGATGCTGATTTTGATAGTTCGGAGCCAGAATCTCAGGATTCATAACTACTCCGAACCATCCCAAAATCCACATCGTTACACCACATCTTATTATAAATTACATTATTCATCAGGTAATCTATTAAAACTAGTTTTCAAAGAATTTATTGTCAAAATTTACCAAAAAACGAATTTAAAAATTGAAAACGATCTACTAAATTACAATTCATCGTGACTACCGACATGGTTTAATACAAAACCCTGAAGATCTTCTAAACTCCTACTCCCAGTATATTCAGACATCTTTTTGCCGTTTCTATAAAGAAAAATTGAAGGAAAGCCATCCACCTTAAAACAATTTAGTTTTAATAAATTTCAAGCCCACGCGTTCTGATTCACAAACCTCTTGATCACTACACAGTTGTTTATTAGTTTCCAAAGTACAGTCCACTTTAATTACGTTTATTTCCTGATTTTCTGAAAACTTTTTAGCTAATTCTTCCCAAGTTGGAGCTAACCGCTTGCAATGACCACACCTAAATCTCGTATTTAATAATTAGCTGTTAAGCAAAAAGTAAAATCGTACCAAGGCGCAAAGAATTTTACAATGGACGTTCCCTTCTCCGTGCCTAGATGGAAGTTGTCACCCGTAAGCACAAAAACTGGACTTCCGACGACAGGCTCTTGCTTTTTTTCCTCTAAGGTAACTTTAGTCGACCCTAGCATTATATTAACATACGACTTTAAATCGTCATGTGTACGTGCACCTTGATATTTCTCCACTTTTTTTCCATTTTCAATCCATAAAATTGTGGGATAACCTTTAATCTCAAACTGATTGCAAATTGATCTAAACTGAGTGCAATCGACTTTTGCAATGCTAATTTCTGGTTCAAATTCTAACAATTCTGCTAGTTGTTCCCAAACTGGTGCAAGTTTCTTCAATTCAAAGTATTAAAAGTAAATTTAAACTTGATTAAATCTATTACCTGGCAATGTCCACACCATGGTGCATAAAACTTGATAAAATGTTTCCCATTGGCTACGTGTTGATCAAAAGTTTTATCGGTGAGCTCGATTAATCCCTTGTGATATTCCGGTACTGTAGTGATGGGTTCGGTTTCTCGATCGATCTACAATACGCAAGTGTTATAGGTGGAAATTATTAGAATTTGTTAAGCGTACAGATCGTAACTGATCATTTATAAACGAAGACAGCGAGGGTAAATCTCTAGTGCCTCTGAATTTAATACTTTCAGGACTGCCGAGTTTAAAAAATTTAAGAGTAGGATACCCGGTTACGTCTTGTTCCGAACAAATTTTACTATCGACCGTGCAATCTACTTTAGCTATACGAATATTGCCATCTTCTTCATTGAGCATTTCGGCTAACTGCTCCCATGTTGAAGCTAATTTTTGACAATGTCCACACCTACAAATAATAGTTCTTACATACACTGATAAATTAAGTTTTAAATTGACAGTACCAAGGAGCATAAAACATTACAAAGTGGTTTTTCTTTGGAACTTCTTCGGCAAAAGTTGCCACATCGTATTGAATCGTGTGTACATCATCTGTATGACTATGCACAAAAACTATTACAGTTATAAATACAAACATATACCGAATTAGCGACATGATTCAACTTTTTGTCCTTTATTTATTTAGCAAGATTGGAAGATTGTTTTATTAATTACACAATTTCCTACAAACCGGTAAAATAACCTTTCTATTGAACCTCTCACGACTCGCCACCAACAGACCAACGGAATTCACGACTAAATTAAATCTTTCTTAAAGATAAGATATTTTGACATTAAGCCTTTAGCCACTTTAGCTCTCTGCTTTTATTTTCGATAAAACAAAAATATATTGTCTTTGTTTTGTAGACAGGCCACTCGAATCGTTTATTTAATCAAAATAGCAGGTAATTTGGAAAGCTCGCAGTAGATGGGGTTAGGACGGGTTAGGAGTTTGAGTCATGACAACTGTCATTAACAGGTTATCTGAAAAGCTTGAAATAGGTGACATGACAGGTGACGCTTGCGGATGTGGCCATGCTAGCCACTGTTATTCTGTTATATATAGTTGTCAATCGTAGTTTATTTGTAGGCATTGTTTTTATAAAAGTTTTTCCTTTTCCCCAATTATTTTTGCTTTCCCATTTCTCAATTCGTCTTTTAACTTTTTTACACTCCACGTACCATTCTTAAATAATTCAAATTTCAAAATGTATAGCTGTCATAACGTGACTCCAACCACTATCTGGAGCCGCCAAGCGGGAGCAAAATTGGACATCCCTGTCATAATAAATAATAATGATATAATCAAAATTACGTCAAAACCAGGAGAGGTGTCTATAGGTCTGTTCGTTTGCAATGTTTTCGCTGCTTTTTTGCGTGAGATCATGAAGTCAAGTGTTCGTTTGTAAAATGTTTTCTTAGTAGACCAGTTTAGTGACGTCACACGAATCAACTCCAACATGATTTAGAGTAACCTGAAGTAAACTCAGACAGTTCAAACGAACAGATCTTTTGATTCCAAATAACTACGTAGCTTGTATCACACTTTTATCCTTTTTTATAAGTTTGTTTTAACTTTGTGGGAATGCAACAGAATATTAAAATACGTATTTTTTAAGTCATTTTAGCGATGAGTCATAGGACACTTCTCCTGGTTTTAACTATAGATGACAGTGACTCCATTTTTTGACTATTAATTATTATAAAAAATTGTTCGAATTTTCAAATTTGGAGTAAAACTACAATAATTTATTATTTCTTCAGTTAGTGTGGAAACAAACCAAATCTACTAAAGAAAATTCCCTGAATGCGCCCCATGTAATTTGAAATATAAATAGTGTTATTATATTTACGTATTAAATAGATAAAAAATATTTCCAGGAGTAATCATTAACATATTAACAATTAAAACAAATCTTTAAAAGCGTAATTAATTTAAAAAAATTGAGGTTATGTCAGTTTGTTTTAACGTTTAGCAAGCACAACAGTACTTATTTCGCTTTTTAAAGTGATTAATCTGTTAAGTTTTATAAATTAAACTGTAGCGCAACAGTTTAAATATTAAAAAAAGTTTTATTGATTCAATTTTGTATTTATGGAACACGCAAGCGCGATTTTCCAAATTAAATCGTCTTACCACAGAAAACTGAATTTTCTAATTTTTTACCATAATTTTAAGCAATATTTTCGAAGAAATAAAAGTACCTATCTATAATTTTTATATCGCGTTAAAATGGCCTACAATTTGACCAAAATGTGGTTGGGTTTCGAAGACGAATATATTACCGATAAACACAAAGGGATGGTAAATTTTACAACAAACAAAATTGGGGGTAAACCCGTGAGTATTAACTTCATTTTGTTATTGAGTACTTTTATAAACCGAAGAGGCTCGTAGGACTGGACGACTAGCACAAAAATCGACAATCCGGTGTGTAGCATTTGTCAGCTGCCGAGACCGTTGGTGTTACAAATTTACGCACCGCTAGAAAATTCTTCCTATCATCGAACCTTGTATTTATTTGCTTGCGTAAATCCAAACTGTTGGAACCTGCCCGGGAGGTAAAAAGCAAGCTTAAATTCGAGTTTTAGTTGAAACATAATCGTTTTCAGTTGGATCTGCGTTCGTTCGCAAACTTTAGAGAAAAGTGTAGAGATGACTGAAACATCGCCAAACAAGTTTCACGTAAGTGATTGGTGTCAAGGTGCGGACGATTGGGACGACGATAATAACGCAAATATGAACGAAGAGAACGGCAATGTAGTTAATTGCGCCGGACGAGTTTCCGACGAAGAAGACGAAAGCTGTAGTTTCGAGGACTCGATTAGAATAGGATTTGATTCGTTAAGTGTCGACGATCGTAATGCAAACGTGGGAATAGGCGAAGCTAAAGGTAAGTTATTCTTTGGTAATTATTTTATTTACAATTAAAAGTTTCTAACACATCACAAAAAGTCACAATTATCCTTCAAGAGGTAATGGGATATATTTTCGTACGTTACAAACGTAATCATGGTGGCCGGTGTTACACGTAATAAATTAGTGCCCAACCCTTTATAAAAACCGCGGTAGCCCTCGTATTTCCACGTCTGTGTGATACAATCTAAAGAGCCTAGGTAGGAATAATGTTGGTTTTGAAGTCGTGCCCTTATTACTTGATACGGATATGTACTCGTAGCGGCTATAAGTTTAGATACGGCCGCAAAAGTCAAATACTCCAACGTGCTCAATTTTTTTGTAATAGGAACATTGTGCCATTGGTTATAGCTATTTTTCATTTCTTCGTAAGCCATAAATTGCACGGCACCGTGTGAAACTCCAAACAAACCTGGAGTTAAACCTTTATAATAACCCCTTATTCCTTCAGCCAAATAAATTTTTCTTAATGCGTCTATCGTCCCATCGTACAGCGCTCCTTTCGAAGCGGCCCCTTGCTCGTATTGCAAAATCAGTCTCGTCTTAACCACCCATATGGGATTCGTCAATAAAAGCGTCAGCACCCCGGACTGCGTGGCTGCAATTAAATGTTTCGTGGGTCCCAACGGTGTTTGTACGTTACCGTCTTGTATCCACACCTTAAGAGCGTTATAGAAGTAAAAGTATAGTCCCCAACACGTTCCGGCACCCAACAAATTTGGCGTCACACCTCGATACAATCCGTATACTCCTTCTTGTTTAAAAATAGTAGTAAAGGCATTGGCTATACCTTTATATTTTGGAGTTGCCGTGTGTCGACCATCGTTTACAGCAAAACGTATTTTAATCAAGTCTAAAGGGTGCAAAATCAAAGTAGATGTTAAACCACCAGAAATACCAGCGATTAAGTGTTCGTATTGTAAAAAAGACGTCTCTTTTTTTGATTTATTAGCTGCCGTCATTTTATGTAATTAAAATATCCACACACTCGTTTAAACTCATCTGAGAACATTGTGCAACTTATCGATAGTTACAAGTGAGGTTATGTTATTTAATGACGTCTCGGATTAATCAATATTTAAAAATGTACAGCAGTTCCCAAACATTTTTGTCTTTTAGGCGAAGCGGTGGGTCGACTACATTCTCCGAGAGCCACTGCCGAAATCGAAGGAGACGAGAGCGAATTGATCAGTATAGATACTCCCACACATCCTCAACGCGATTTAATAGCGTTACTCCAAGAAGTCGAACCTCTTCCACAAGATATTTGTTATCACAAAACTCAATTGAATCAAACCGAATATTCTTCCTTACAATTCGTGCCGTTTTTTATGTCGTACGTTTGGGAAGAGAGTGACAATTATGTGAGCCCTCTCGATCGACACGCCAAAGAACTAGCGCTGGAATATCAACGTAAAAATGAAGATATAACCCAAGACGATGGGGAATCGAGAGTCGAAACTTATGAGAAAAGTTCACCGGCACATGGCGATAAAATGTTTTTTTATTTTATGAATAAAATCAAAACAAATGCTGGTCAATTAGTGAGGTTGGTTTAATGGTTTAACTATTATTTTAATAATGTTTTATATTGTCTAATTTGCAGATATAGCAGAGATGGAGGATGCCCATTATTATTAAATCTTCTAAAGGACATACCAAAGAAATGTAAATATTGTAACGAAGAAATGACGTTCGAGTTTCAAGTTTTACCGACATTAATTCCAAAACTACGACTCACTTGTGATATGAATCAAATTTCGAGATTGGAGTTTGGAACTGTAATCGTTTTTACTTGCAGTTCTAGTTGTTGGTCTCACGATACAAACTTTCGAGAAGAAGTTATTATTTTACAAAATGAACAATGAAGAACTTTGCGAATATACTATTTTTAGGGAATTAAAATTAGTATCGAAACTTTATTTGTTATATTTCCCATTCGATCCTTAAATATATTAGAACTTGCTATTAGGAGTAATAATTATTATGTAATAAGACGAATGTAAATTTAAGAATTAAATTCTCTAGTCAATCTTTGTAGTGTAATATTTTATAGTTTAACAATGCGTGTTAAACCTGTCCACTGTCCAGGTGTCCAGTGGTATTATCAAAGAAGCATCTATCGATCACAAATGTACCGTTGTCTGGAACTGGCTCATTGTACGGGTTTGAACGCTGTGTACCAACTTGGTTTTGTACCTTTTCTCATGTCACTCGTGTCACTTCAACGCGCTCATAATGTGTAGAAAATTGAATGCGCTGCATTTTAGTACAGGAACACTTTTCTAAAAGTGTGTAGTTTTCGAGTTATACGATGAACTAAAAAAACAGTTTTCTTGGCCGAGTTTGGAATTTTTGTGAAATTAACCCGTTTTAATGTCTAATCCGTTCGCCTGAAAATAAAAACCTACGAGATATAATTTGTAGGAAATTTGATGTAGTTTATTTTTATATTGAGGATTTTATTGTTTAATAATTACTCATTTGCAATGTTTTCTTAGCCGGCATCGTCAAAAATTTTGTACTTACTAATGGTTGAGTATATTTTCACTCTTGTCTTCCGGACTATTTATAACTAATGATCGTAGATCATGCACATCTCGTATGTTAAAAGATCACAAACATTACTTTTTGATCCAACATCTTGAACATTTTGGGGTCCAGTGTAACTACTATGATAGTAGATTCAGATACTGCTAAAAGATAAAAGTTGCGTTAACCCCCCCCGGTCTATAATTTGGTCCCCAAGATCACTAGATCTTAACCTGCAGGATTTCTACTTATGGTGAACATTAAAATGAAAATAATTATTTTTTAAGAACAGAAGAATCCCCTATACTGGGTTTAAGCGAAATCTGCTGCAAATGTCAAGCGCAACTGATCAATTGATTCAGCGTTGGAGAAGAAACAAAGAGTTCAACATCATATAACTCTAAAACGACACATTTTTGGATATTAGTGTATAATACCCATTTTCATAGGATTAGTTAGCAGAGCACGATACTGAAGTTTCCGACAATAAATAACCCTGTACAATATACTAAAAGTTGTACCTACTTTTGTTTCTTGTGTACCGAAATGTCCATTACACTTACACTTTACAAGATGTATATTGTATAGGCTTCATTTGATCCATTATATAATTAAACCTCGTTCACTTCGTGTCATTTCTTTAATAAAATTAAATATTTCAAAATGTGTACTACAAAGTTTTTCTTTATTTTGGGTATTTTAAGTAATTGCTTGGTTTTTAATTACAGAAAATATTGCGTTTAATACAAGATGCTTCCAAAATACTTAGATTAAGGTAATAGTTTCGTGAGAAAAACATGCATTTTTACATCAAAATAAGATGGTGCTTAAAATTTGTTCTCACTCGTCGGTATTTTATATTTATTAGTACATAAATTTTACTTGTTAATTTGTATGAGGACAATTACATAAGAAGTTACAGTTCCAAGTAGCCCTAATAACATAGTATAATCGACATTGAAAAATCCGGCTGCCGAGAAGTATGGACATTGATGGGTCGCTTGTTGAGCTAGAAGAATGAGCTCTTCTCTCAAAATACGGTCTTGCACGTTATTACTGACTGCAGGCACGTCAAGCAGTAAACTGTAACAAACCGTCGCAGTTTTTTGTGCTTCCTTCGTAGTCATATCGCAGGTTACTGCCACAACGACACCCATAACCTGTAACAAACGAAAAAACAATAATTATTAAAGGTGGAAATAAATTTTTGGTCGATTTAGAAATTGATTTAGATTTGGTCCAACTCCCAACTCACCAATAATAATAAAAACCAAAAAACGTTAAGAGCGACTATGTCGTACTTCATTGGCCCTCCTAAATTATAATAGTGTGGATTTAGAATCGATATTAAAAGAGAATTGATTATTTGTAAAAATCCCAACAAGATAATGATGTAGATAATGAATAATTGCCAACCGAATAAATCGTTAAATATCCGAATCGACTCTTGTAATTGGTTAAATATACTCCTGTACTCTTTAAATTTATCCAACTCTTCCAAATTTACGATAACCGAAATACCTTCATCTGTTGTTCGAGTAGCCATTTCTTCGACGTTTTTGATTAGAATTTTATGAAATTTTAGAAAAAATAAGCGAATCGTTTTTGCGTAGTTGTAAATAAGTATAATTACAACTCCATCTAAGTAATGCCCAAAAATTCGTTGTACGTTTTGAAAATACGTCTTCAAACCAAGAGTACGGATCGATACAAAAGAATTGTAGCCAAATATAATACTTACAAATAAATGAGCGCAAATAAATTTAAAATAATAATTACTAGTGCTCGTTTTTACTCTTTCGATTTGGGTTGTCTTATTTATCTGAATAAGAAGTGACGAGAATTTTGCAAACTTTTGAGTATTGAAGTACGAAGGAAAAAGAAGTGAAGCTATAATTGAGACGATGGTTAGTGTATGGTACATATAATCAAGTGAGACAACCACGGGGTATTCAAGGAAATATTTATCCCTCAATTTGTAATAAACACAAGTTATGTAAATCGCGATTGTTATCGAAATAACTAAAAAACAAAATAGTTTATAACGTTTAGATTGTTTCACTGTTAAATCACCATATGGTGGTACTACACCCAATTTTCTTGCCCAGCTGTACAATGGGTTAAAAGCAGTTTCCATTTTTATAAACGGATTGCTAGATAGGTACTAAATGCGCATTTGAATAAAATAAAAGAAAATGTAGGGTAATGAATAAATAAATACAGATCGGCGTTAAATAAATAAATAAGTTGAATTAAACACAAACAGTTGGAAATTACAATGATTATCTTTAAACATACGCGATAATAGGAAAGTTTTGTGTAAAAAATTGTATTGTTTTACAAATAACTAACTACTATTGAGTTTATGTTTCAAATGTATCGTCTGTACTGTACGATTTAATGTCTTTTTGCTTCATTTTTTAAAATTCGTAATAAATATTGAGCATTAGGTCAAAAAAAGTGCAAACAAGTTGATAGTGGCCAAGACCGAATTAGCCTCTTTTGGGACCGTACTCAACTATTGAACTTCAAAGAAGCCGTTAAAGTAACACAACTTCCTCAGGGAATATTTCTAATACAAACCAACTGATGCGTTCCATGTGAAAATGTGTGCGCGTTTAAAGACAGGGATTTACGAGGACTGGAGATAAGCTAGCGGTTAAACCATTCGACGCGACTCGGGCTCGATTATCGATCTCGGTCCAAGGTTTTCCTTCGGATAAACTGCACCAAAATTACAAATTCTACGTTTATCATCTACGACATCGAAATGTTCGTTAAAAGGCATTAGGTTGTCAATGTGGACATGCCTTGTTAAGTAATGTTAAGTAACCTCGTCGACTTCCACGATTAACCCCCAGCTGTACAATTTGCACAGGTGATTTAACCAGTTGTCATCTCGACAACGCCAATGAGCCAACGCGATTTCTACATTTAACTATCCCGACGTCACAAACTATCTGGTTACTTTTGAGCCAAAAGGAATGGCGATCGAGCTTTCTCATCACTCATCAGTCATCAGACAGGTTATAAGTTTCGATTTTATTAAAGAAACTCTAGCCTTTTGTGCTGTATTAAATAGATATCAAGTCATACATACCATCAAACCAGTGAGCCATAAAAAACTTAATACAACAATCGTTTTGAAATGCAGTAAATCTATCAAATGAAATTTCCAAGGAGTCGTGGACATTATAATTAAGTTGATCGCTTCCATAAATCCCATAAAAATGTTTTCGAACAAAAAAAATATATGCCAACCAAAAATTATATTTAAGAGTCCAATTAATCGAGTCAACTTGTTAAATACAGTTCGAATTTCTTTAACTTCCTTCGAAGCTGCATCAGGAGGCGTGGAATTATGTGCAATTGCATTCACTTTTTCCTTCAAGTAGTTTAGGAAGTTGGTAAAAAATAACTTAAGCGACTTGACGTAATGAAATATGATTAAAGTTGTAATTATATTGTAATAAAGTAAAACTTCGCGAATTACGAATTTAGTGTAAATTACTATTCCAACTGCACGTATCCAAACGCACGCGTTGATTATGTAAACGGATAAGGCAATTAAGTGGAGGAAAAGTAGCTTTAGATTAAAGTGCTTGTAGTGATTTTCATTTTGAACGGACTGTAAAACGGCGTCCGCTTGAACAAACGTGTCGATCATGCACTTAAAATTGTTTAAATTACAAAATGACGCCCTATAAATGGCCGTTATTACCCCCACTACTAACGATAAGTTGAGGATAATATCGATGCTAACTGGAACAATCGTTAATACGCCGTCACTATATAATATTTTCGTTTTATCGTGTAAGGAAATGCCGGTAGTTGTGATGAAAATTAAAATTAGAACAGTCGAGTAAACTTTGAAGAATGTTATTTTGTTGCCTTTGGTTGTTCTATAGGGTGGTGCCAGGGCCAAACAAGTTGCGATGTTATATAAAGGTTTCACGTAATTCACACCACTCATTGTTACAAAAATAACTAAAAACTATCACCGTATGAAGCAATTTGTTAACTGAAACTAGGCAATACACGAAGAAATGATCAATACACCATTTACATGCTTTTAATTAGTGATACCGTGTCATAGAGAATCCCTTTTAATTAAATTATATGTTAACTTTGCCAGTTGTACGTAATTAATAAATGGTGAAACTCGGTTCAATTTAATTTTAATAATACATGGCAAAGAAGGGGTGGTGCGGGGGGCTAAGCTATTAGTCCACGAGCTATAGCAAACATTACACAACTTCATATTATTCCAAATATTCATTAGGTACTTTTATTGAAAAGTATTTTTCATAGGCAATATAAAATCACTCGTCTGCCGCGTTACAGTAAGGCATGTAAGTACTCAAATTCCAAAAAACGTCGTAAAATTACGATTATGCCATTTACTCCAGATTAACTAAAAAAAGCAAAAAAAAATAATAAATCGTCCTGTAGAAATGGAATTTGGACAGACGGTAGCGTTCGTCAGGCAGACGCTGTTAAACATTTTCATTTCATTTCAGTTTAGCGCGTAAGCGGTAACTCGTTCGAGCGAGACGTCTTCAGCGGGTAGCGCGTGAATGGTTGGAAGGCAGCGCGCAAATGTACTAAAACAATTAGTTCAAAATTAAGTGGCAGCATTCATTTAGGGGAGGTTTGATAAAGGTGGGTTTTTGCATTTTTTTTAGTTTTTCGTTTATAACTTTGAGCACCAAAGGTGTATTTACAGAATCTCTAATAATATGGCAGAAATCCTAAATCCAAAATCGGAACCAAAGTAAAACGATTATAACGAAGTGGACTTTTAAAAAAATATTGATTTGCTATTTGCTGTTATATCTAATTAAAAAACTTTGTAATTAATTGTAAATATTTGATGTAGTATTTAAATATTTACATTAAATTCTAATAATAGTAGAACACATACCGCCAAATACAGTCCCCAAATGTATCCATTTAAAGCGATTATTGTAATCCCCGCTTTAGAGTTTTCTTCAAATCTTTGTTGGCTACTCACTGCAATCGTCCAACTAATGGTGGATAAAAACCCAACAAAAACAATTTCGTAGACGGAAAATAATTGCCAGCCAAAAATTTTATTAAATACTTTCACTACTTCCATCAATTTGAAACGTATTCTACGCATTTCTTCCATTTCGATTACGACTTTTATTGTAATTTTCTCGCTCCTCAATCTTAATATTGTGTATTTAAGAAATGATGAAACTTTTTAAAATGAAATTTGATTATTATTGCATAGCAATGCATCAATAATACAAGAATCGAAATGTAATAGAGCAGTACTTCTTGAAGAGAATATTTTAAGCACGTTCTAAATCCGTAAAGTGATACCCAAATACACCAATCCAACATTATAATACTTATCACAATTACATGCATCATAACTACTTTTTTTGTTAGTGTGTTATCATTGTTTGAGTTTATTTGTAAGTGAGTTGCAATTTCCCGCAGTTTATCTGCCATTTTTTTAAATTTGGTCAAATTACCGTAACGCGCTTGAATTATAGCGAAGAGCACCAAGAACTGCATCGATATGTTTAACAGCAGCTGAATAATTCTAGTTACGTCGACTATACTCTTCAAATTATCTATTTTTATTTTATTGAAGTAAATAGACGCACTAACTATTAACGAACACATTAACGTAGAATAATATTTGAAAAATTTAATTTTGTTGACTTCGTTAATTTCGTACGGTGGTGTCAAAGCCAAAATATTGGCAATCAAATGTGCCGATTTTACGTGGTCGACGTGATAGCTCATGCTGATTATTATTAAAAGGTTGCACATCAACAGCTTATAAGCAACTAATAAATGCCATTTTACAGAAATCGATTAAATTTCATTTGGTTATTGCAATTACCCCTAATGAAGTTCCCCATTTAATAACAGTAAAAATAGTCGTCAAAAGTAGGTACCTACTACTTGATAAAATTAAAAAAATACATATTTATAAACCACAATGTTGTTAATTATTTACTTCTACATCAATAACAAGATATAGAACCAATATACAAGTCTCAAACGATTTTTTTGGGAAGAAAACGATAAATTTGCGAGAAACTGTTCCATAAACTTCTTGTGCAAATTCTAAAAATGTGAAGTTTACCATCTGCCATTATCTTACAACTGTGTGGTTAAATCCACAATTTATTAGAGAACTCTCGATATGGCTTGTTTAAGTGGCACTTCACCTACTCTTCAAAAGAAGCGAGTTTGTCTTAAGTGTGGAGTATCTACATCTTGCAAGCTTTTCCACTACGGCTACCAACGGCGGTAACAATTAATTAATCTTCATAGAAAATGTTCTCATTTAAAAGATTCTATTCTAACTTCTCCACTACGGTTACGGATGCAGGTATACTACTAATTGTCTATGTAAATGGCTTTACTCACTTTACGTGAGTAGCTGATGGTTAAAAAGGAAGAAGGGTTAATGTTTAATATACAAATCAGTAATGAAACGGATAGACCATTATTGGCTTTACTCATTTTACGTGAGTAGCTGATGGTTAAAAAGGAAGAAGGGTTAATGTTTAATATACAAATGAGTAATGAAACGGATAGACGATTAACTAAGGGTAGGCTCGAAAAGGGTGGGGTTTAGCTAGTTTTTCAGTTTTCCGCTTATAACTTAAAAGTGAATTACATTTAAATTTCCTACAAATTATGTTTATTATGGTTTTATTGCCAGACGAACTAGGATTTCAGTGCTCATCTTCCCTGTACAGAACTACTAATGAGCCACTATCTTGCAGTTCAGCCACTAAACTACAGTACAATAATTATAGAACACATACCGCCAAATAGAGTGCCCAAATGAATCCATTTAAAGCGAGTATTTTATACCCCGTTTTGAAGTCTTCTTCAAGTAGTTGTAGTTGGTTGCTGGTCACTACAATCGCCAAATTGACGGTACACAATAAACCAACAAAAATAATTTCGTAGATGGAAAATAATTGCCAGCCAAAAATTTGATTAAATATTTTCATCACTTCCATCAATTTGAAACGTATTCTACGCATTTCTTCCATTTCGATTACGATTGTTTTTATATTCTTCTCTCTCCTCAATCTTGCTATTGTTTCTTTCAAGAAAGGATGAAACTTTTTAAAATGAAACTTGAGTATTATCGCATAGCAATGCATCAATAATACAAGGATCGAATTGTAATAGAGCAGTACTTCTTGAAAAGAAAATTTTACGAACATTTTCCATCCGTAGAGTGGTATCCAAATAAAACAATCGGATGTTATGATAGCTATCACAATTACATGCACGATAATTACATTTTTTGTAAGTGCGTTGTCATTGTTTGAGTTTATTTGTAAGCGAGTTGCAATTTCCCTAAGTTTATCTATCATTTTTTTACATTTGGTCAAATTACCGTAACGCGCTTGAAGTATAGATAAGAAAACTGAGAACTGCATCGATACGTTTAGCGCCACGTGAAGAATTCCGGTTACGTTGAAATAATATAAATTATAATCTATTTTTATTTTATTGAAGTAAATAGACGCACCGACTAATAACGAACACATTAACATAGAATAATATTTGAAAAATTTAATTTTGTTGACTTCGTTAATTTCGTACGGTGGTGCGAAAGCCAAAATATTGGCAATGAAATGTACCGATTTTACGTGGTCGACATGAAGGCTCATTGTTAGATACTGATTAGTAGGTATTAAAAGTTTGCACATCAACAGCTTATTAACAACTAAATGCCATATTACAAAAATCGATTAAATTTCATTTGGTTATTGCAATTACCCCTAATGTAGTTTTTTCATTTAATAATAATAAAAATAGGGGTAAAAAGTACTTGACACAATGCAAAAAAATACATATTTATGTAAACTACAATGTTGACTCAATGTTGTCAGACTTGTACAATAACAAGATAAATAGGATAGTACAAGCCCGTTCGAAATGCTAAAGACACTGGAAAATATCCGAGCAAACACAATAGCTTGTCTCAAACGAATTTTTTTAAGAAGACGATAATTTGGCCAAAAACGGCTTGATAAAACGGCTTTTGTACTATAACTCTGAAGATGTGAAGTCTATACCATCTGCCCTTATATTATAACTGTGGTTAAATTCACAATCAGATAAGTCTTGGCTGCTAACCTGGCATGGCTAGTTTAAGTGATACCTACTCTTCAAAAGGGTAGAAGCACAGTAGAAGTGTAAACTGTGGAGTTTACTACAGCTTACAAAAGAAGAATAAGTCGTTGTTAAAAGAGAGTAAAAATGTCTAATGAGAAACCATCAGGTTCTTCTTATAAGTTAGAACAAATTTAACACTGAATGAAGAGCAAAAGATAGAATGATTTCGAAGAACCTAAAGAGAGGGCGGATGACAGTAATAATTATAAAAATAGTATTTAAATGGAAATATGGGAGACTGGGGACATAGAGTAGTCATAATTTAAAGCTACGGCCGTACAGACCAACGAATCGACTAAATATAAAAAACGGAATCTACAAAGCCCGACCGACTGATTGCATCATCTTGCGGCGAATGGATCGCCTGCAACGAGCATCCTACTAGTGGTGTACAGTTAAGAAGAAGTAGAAATTTATAGAGAAAAAATTGCACTTAATTCATTCTGTCCAATACAATCCTTCAAGTTTAGCAAAGTAATTAGTTTAACTTACCAATAAAACGGAGGTCCACGACATTAAACATATTAATTCAATAGTATTGATAATATCATCAACTTCACCATACAAAAACAATATAATATAATTAAGATTATCAAGCATTCCAACAGTGATACAGAGTAGCAGAGTTAAAATTTGCCAGCCGAAGAGTTCGTTAAATAGTTTAACGGCAACGCTTAAATCGACGAAATATTTTCCTAAATAGCGCACTATTGAGTTGTAATTTTCAATTTCATTCACGACGTTCCTGTTATTAAACTGGCTTCCACTACTTAAAGTTCCGAGTTTACCATTTAAAGGCAAATCGATATTTGTTAAATTCGTCCATATGTATCTGAATTTCCATTTGAGAAGAACGACGTAATTGATTACCAGTAATGTTACTATCATGAGGAAATAAAAGTTAATTGCCATAACGCCAAATATAAATAATAACAATAAATCAGTACCAATGTGAAAAATTGGAAATGGCACTATTACCAAAATATATAAAACATGAGCACCAATTAATTGTAACCAAACGAATTTTTTGAATTCGAACTCACAATTGTGTACTATCTTTTCGAGTATATTAATGAAAATTTCAAACTTTTTTGGGTTACAAATTGTCACATTAATGATTGATATATTTACGTGAATTAAGGCTAAAGTCAAGCCTAAGAAATCGAGCGTAGTGTCACTAAGGTACTGACTATCGATATAAACGAAAATAATTTTGAACGTAAAAGAGACTGCACTTAAAATGTTAAAAATTGAAATAACAATGGTGGCAAAAATTTGATTAAACTTGGGTTTGATCGAAGTGTTTGGTATTAATGCTAGATATGCGTTTAGTTTGTACAATGGTTTAATATAAGCTTGGTTATGAGTGAGTTCCATCGCGAAACGAGCACTTGTTCATTGGAAGTTGAAGTGAGCACTACTTAAATGTTATTATGCGAATGAATTTTTTTTTTGTTTAGGAGGTCGAATATTAAACTCATATTATATACAAATAGTGCTTTTGATCGAGTAATAATAAATGGGTACTAAATAGTTGTGTTTAAGAGTCAAATGAAATTTTGTAAAGTGATTGATTACCGAACTAACGGTTTGTTTAAAAACGAAAGAACAATAGTAAAATAACCAATAATAAAAAGTGGTATAAGAGCCACTTCTGAATAATATTGCCAAGAGTTAAAAATTTTACCTACATCAGAGAAGACCGTAAAATCCTTTATTGATAATTGATATTCTGAAATATCCCCCCAAAAAAGATCTCGATATTCCGTGTTCACTTCGAGATTAAAAGCTGGCATCTTTTTCAAATAGTTCCTTACCTTCTGGGATACCAAAATCCAATGGTCGTCTAAAAGTCGTCTTGTACGGAAAGCTCAAAAATCTAAGAAACTCTACCTTTTTCAATTTTTGTAAATTTTGATCCAGAAGGACAAATTTTTTGGTAAAGGCAGTTTTATACTTTTTAAAAATAGACTTAATTTTATACAATTTGAGAATAGTTCTGTAAACCTAATGGTGTCCGAGATACATGATGTGTACAAAATTGTGCTAAACTGAAGGCCCGCCGAGGACAAAAACTTGGATTTATTATTAGACCTTCATCATATACAACATACCAAAAAATCGTAACTATCTCATTTGACGCAAGGTAAATAATCCGGTATTTGTCATTAATCCAAAACTAAATCGTGGTGGTTTCTAGGCTAATGAGCGGTGGGCCGTGGTGGATAGGTTCTTTGAGTAATTCTTGACATTTCGTTTGCGGCTGTGGCAAACATCTTCAGAGATGTTTTGACCTGTGTGGTAAAGGTCTAAGTGACCGTACCGAAGGTTCAGGATGAGATGTTTGCCACAGCAGCCAATGAAACGTCAGGAATCTCTCAAAGAACTTCTCGACCACGACCCACTAGCTCAGAAACCACTTACACTAATAATTGTGAAAGCTCAAATTCTCAAATTAATCGTGTATATTTTGGCAAACATTTCTACACTTGTATCTCTGATATTAGGTCTACAGAGATTATAATGGTCTCAAATTGTAGAAAATAGAGTCTACTTTTAAAAATTATAAAACTGCAATTGCCGACAAGTGAGTCCTTCTAGGTCAAAATTTACAAAAACTGAAAAAAGGTAAAGAATTTCACGGTTTCTTGGACTTTTGAGCCACCCCGTACAGGACGACATTTTAACCCATCGGATTATGGTACCCCAGAAGATAAGGAAATAATTTGAAAAACAGAAATCACAATTTAATATCCCGTGCACTCTACTATAATGATCAGTATGATCAGATAGTGGTCGAATTAAAATCCCACATTTTAAAATTTCTTACTAAAATAAAGAAGAACGCCACTTCACAACCGGTAGTTATAATAGCCGTGCGATTTACTTGACAATCAGCTTTTTAAAAATCAATAAAAATTATACACTCGCTGGGTAATAAAGTGATTTTTTTACATTTTAACTTCAACTTTGAGAGTCTTTAATTCTTTAGGGGCGCATTTTGGGATATAATTTCAAGAGGGTCAATTGCCATATTTGGTACTGATAGGAATTCACTGTAGAGTGTTGCTGATGATTGTCCGAGACACCTTAATGTGAACTTAATAATTCATTCTGTTCAATACAATTCTTAAAGCTTAAAGTTTGAACTTACCAATATAATTAAGGTCCATAACGACATTAAACATATTACTACAATAACATTATTTATATCATCAACATAGTCGTAGAACAACAGCATAATAGAATTAAGATTTCCAAGCATTCCAACAGTGATACAGAGTACCAGAATTAAAATTTGCCAACCGAACAGTTCGTTAAATAATGTAACCGCTACGCTCACATTGATGTATAATTTTCTTAAAGAGCGCACTATTAAGTTGCTATTTTCAATTTCAATCACCACGTGTCTGTCCCTACTATCACCACTTAAAGTACCGAATTTACCATTTGAAGGTAAACCGATATTAGTTAAATTCGTCCAAATGTATCTGAATTTCCATTTGAGAAGTACAGCGTAGTTTATTACCAATAATGTTACCATTATGAGCAAATAAAAGGTAATTGCCATAACGCCAAATATAAATAATAATAATAAATTTGTACCAATGGTAAATATTGCCAAAGCTACAATTAGTAACAAATATAACAAATGAAAAACAATTAATTGTACCCAAACGAATTTTTTTAATTTTAACTCACAATTTGTTATTATTTTATCGAGAATATTAATGAAAGCACCGAATTTTTTTGAATTACAAATGGTCACATTAATGATTGATATATTTACGTGAATTAGACTTAAAATTAAGACTAAGGAGTCGAACACAGTATCACCAAGGTACGGACTATCGACATAAACGAAAATAATTTTGAACGTAAATGAGACTACACTTAAAAGGTTAAAAATTGAAATAAAAATGGTGGCAAAAATTTGATTAAACTGAGGTTTAATCCACACGTTTGGTATTAATG
The DNA here is from genome assembly GCA_950108345.1 of Malthinus flaveolus. NCBI lineage: Eukaryota > Metazoa > Arthropoda > Insecta > Coleoptera > Cantharidae > Malthinus > Malthinus flaveolus. The sequence continues at coordinate 34,133,651 of OX467286.1, read as the reverse complement.
CTAGATAAGCGTTTAGTTTATACAATGGTTTAATATGATCTTGACTACTAGTCGACTCCATTCCAAAACCAGCAGTTGTTCATTTGAAGTTGAAATAAGAACTATGTATTAAAAAGAAATTAAGTAAGTGAATTGTTGTTTTGCTTAGGTTTTCTAATATTAAACTACAACAGTGCTTTTGATCGAGTAATAATAAATGGGTACAAAACAGTTTTGTTTAAGAGTCAAATCAAATTTTGTAAAGTGATTGGTAATCAAACTAACGGTTTGTTTAAAAATGAAAGAACAATAGCCAACTAATCAATAATACACAGTGGTAATATGAGAGTTATTTCTAGATGTTATTGCCCTGGAGTTAAAAATTTTCATATGGCACTCTAAAAGTTTTCTGGCCAATATTTCTATGAGTGGATGTTTTGCAGAAAATTTGTCTTGTAAAGTGTTATGTAGCGTTGGTATACCGTAATAGGATGCCTTGGGATACAACTGCGATAGTTAGTGATGTGTGAAACCCTTGTTTCTTGGCGAATTGAAGAATTAGATGAATTAAGAATAACATCCGTCTACAAAGCACTGTAAGGTGGATAAGGTATCACAGAGACGAAACTTGGGGAAAGCACGGGGAGGGGAAATCACCAACCCAACATATCGCAGCTGTATCACTGTTTAAAAAGCAAATGAGCCAAAAAAGTTGTTGTCTTGCTTATTTGAATATTTAACTAAAATATGATTTTAATTGAGTAGTATTAAGTCGGAAAAAATAGTTTTATTTGGGAATGTAATCAAGCTTGATGAGTGTGATCGATGATTAGTAATTCGTATACATATAACGTAATACACCGTATGTTCCATGGTTATGCCAGAGCAGGAAAGATATTATTTCAATGGATTTTTTAACTTACCATCATAAAAAAGCTCCACAGACAAGAGGCACTTGCATCTAAAAAATACTTATAAATATCTACGACATCTTCGAATAACAATAGCACAATAGAGTTAATATCTGCCAGCATTGAAACGGCGATGTTTAGAATAAGAAAGAAAATCTGCCAACCGAATAGTTCGTTAAATAATGTAACAGCTACACTCAAATCGACGTAAACTTTCCTTAATGACCGAATCCTTAAGTTGGTAATTTTAGTTTTAATCACTATGTGGCTGTTATTAATCCGCCTCCCAGTATTTAAACGTCGGACTTCACCATTTAAAGATTTATCAATATTTTTTAGTTTTGTCCAAATATATCTGAATTGCCACTTGAGCAAAGCGGAGTAATTGACTAGCAACAATGTTACTATTATGAGCAAATAACTGGGAAATAAGTAAGCGCAGTGCATTAAAAATGCTAATAAATCAGTATCAATGCATGATGGTACTACAACTGTTGCTGTAAATAAAAAATAGAACAAGTGAAAAAGAATTAATTGTGACCAAACTAGCCTTTTGAATTTCAATTTACTAGCTGAAAGCTTTTGGAGACTGTTAATGAAAATTCTGAATTTTTTTGAACTACAAATTGTCACGTGAATTATTGAGAAATTTATTCGAATCAAAATTAAAACTATGTCTAAGTAATCAAGCACAATACTCGTATAGTTTGCATCACTGTTTGTATTAATTGAGATCCGCAGCGTAATATAGAATATGTAAAAAATATTAATAACTGAAAGGAAAATTGCGGCAAAAATTTTATTTGACTTAGGCTTAATTGAAAAGTTGGGTATTAATGATAAATATGCGCTTAGTTTATAGAACGGTTTAAGGTTATCGTTAGTAAATTACATTCCGAAATGAGCACTACTGGTTCGTCTGAAGTTATAACACCGTCTAAATCATATATGAGCCAAAAAAGCTGTTGTTTTGTTTATTTGAGTATTTAACTAAAATAATGATTTTAATTGGGTAGTATTAAGTTCGACAAAATAGATTTATTTAGAAATCTGATAAAGTTTGGTGATTGATGATAAAAAACAATTTTCATTGCTACCCATTATACTTAATAGTCCAGTAATTTTGTCACTTAAAGGGCTACCTTGCATCAAATTGGGTAGTTCTAATATTTTGCTGTTGCCTATTACGGAGGCCTCATGAGAAATCCCAGTTTGCGGCCTCAACAGACCTCCGGTCCTCCGGACCAGGATCAAAAATCCCTAAAACCGCGAAATTTTTTTACCGTTTTTCAGTTTATCCATTTTGACTCTGAAGGATTAATTTTTCGGAAAAGGCAGTTTTATACTTTTTAAAAGTAAATTTTCTACAATTTGAGACCAGAATCGCCTCTGTAAGACTAATGGTGTCCGAGACACAAGTGTACAAAATTTTGCAAACTTATCGTATTTTACCAGTTTTACTACTCAAAAATAGAAAAATAAAGTAAAAGTAAATCGTAAATCCACCCTTCTATTTGAGGGGTAGAGCAGCGTAGAGCTGCTAAACTATTTATCCAAAGATAATGTTCTTCAAGTATGCGAGCTGGTATATGGCCCTCAGACAACTACTATAAAATAACCGCAAAAAACTGAAGTTTTATATTTTAATTGTTAATATCCAACTTATTTGATAAGGTAAAGTAAATGTGAATTTCTCCCTGTAAAACTTTGAGATTGCCAATAGTCCATAGGACGCACATTCACATTGGACTCATAATATGTGATCGAAAAATAACAAATAGCGTATCGTTGTGAAGAAAATTGAAGGGTCTCTCAAAAAACTCCACTCAACCTCCCTTCCCATTTTAAATTTCAGGGGTAAAGCCTACCCCAAGAAAGTAATAGACGCCTGGCCACTTAATAACACTTCCAAAAACGAAATATATATTTCCAATAAAATAAATTATAATAATTATAAAAATAAACTGCATCAATTGTTTCCGACTCTCTTCAACTTGAAATTTTTTTCGGAAATATATCCTTTGTTTGGTATTATTACTTAATTTGATTTGTTAACTTACCAACATAGAAAAATTCCACAACAAACACAACATATAGATTAAATGAGCATTTGAATATTTAGCATCTTTGTAAAAGAGTAGCATAACAGAATTAATTGCTGCAAGTATTTCAATAAAGATATCTAACATAAAAAATAAAATTTGCCATCCGAAAAGTTCGTTAAATAATGTAACAACTACGCTCAAATTGACGTAGAGTTTTCTTAAAGCGGGTACCACGTCGTTGCAATTTTCAATTTCAATTACCACGTTAGTATCATTAAACTGGGTCACATCATTACGAAAAGTGCGAATTTTATCATTTGAAGGTAAATAGATATTATTTTTCAAACGCGTCCAAATATATCTGAATTTATACTTGATCAAAACAACGTAATTAATTGTTATCAATGTGACTATCAATATCAAATAATTGGTGAATAGGAAAGTGACGAACATGAATAACCCTAATAAATTACCAACGAGCAAAACTACAATTGCTGCTAAAATTGAAAAATAAAACAAATGAAAAATAATTAGTTGTAACCTTACAAAGTTTTTGAATTTTAACCTATTAGCTGGAATTTTGTCGAGACAGTTAATGAAACTTTTGATTTTTTTTGAATTACAAATTGTCACATGAATAATTGATATATTTACATGAGTTAAAGATATAATTAGGGCCAAGCAATCGAGAACGTATTTGATAATGGAACTTTTCAAATTCGGTGACGTATAAGTAAAGATACTAAAAGAGACTACGTATGAAATGTCAAGAATTGAAATGAAAATTGAGGCAAAAATTAGATTTAACTTGCATTTAATTGAAAAGCTCGGTATTAATGCTAAAAATGCACAAAGTTTATGTAACGGTTTAAGTTTATCGTTAGTAAATTCCATTGCGAAACGAGCACTACCATTGGCACTACTTGTTCATCTCAAGTCGAAGCACTATTTAAAGTATTTAAAGTAAACGAAACCAATAAAAACGTTGTTTTCATTATTTGAATATTCAACTAAAAATCTGACAGTTTTGTAATTTGATTGATTATAAGCAATTTTTGTAAAATAACAAACGAGTAAAGTACCTAGTCAAATAATCAATGACACCCAATAATTTTAGTACAACATACCAAGGTGTTGAATGGCTTACCGATACCAACATAGGGAAATATCACGTAAAATTAATCAACTTTTTATAAATTCTTTACCTTGTTGTATAATTGTACTGGACGTACAATAAAATCAAAAAGTTTATCTGTCTGTAGGTTTCCGTAACTTGACCTAACTAATACAAAATATAGGAGGGATTAACTTTTATCGAACTGTACATTAGAAAATTAATTTTTCAATTCCCAATTAAATGACTTTTGAGACGACTTTTAATGCGGACATCACAAAACAACGAAGTGTGCAACTCTGCCAGCTAGTTCACTAGTTCCGATGTTAAAAAAATAAGGGCGCCACAGAAGTTTGCTGCACACTTCTACAATCCTTAAACTGTGAAACAGGATACACAGAACAAGAAAAACATCGATGTACTCCTAATACAAACAGTATTCCTCTATTTCTCAACCAAAAAGAAATGATGAATGATGGTGATAATAAATTATATAAATGATAAGTATCTACCGAATAAATGCTATTAAAATCTAACGAAAACATATAAATATGTCTGTATATCGAATACTACAAAATTAACTACTTATCTTGTTTTAGATTCGACAAATGACCATTTGCGTCGTCCTTACAATTCTACAAAATTGTAGTTTAATAAACTAAAATAAAAGTGAGAAAATTCGAATCGTTGTTTTAATACAGAAAAATTAATCCTCGATTAATAACTAGCACTTATCTGATGACTCAATCTTCTGGATGCGATGATAAAGGTGATCCTCAAACAACCGATGATGAAACGATTACAACAAAAGGTAACAAAGATAATATATGGTGTGATCGGATGGAGATAAAAAAGCGACTTCTTAGCTCGTACTTTACTACCGTACCATAAAACCCTTTTAATAAAAAAAACAAGTAAGAACAAACGAACAAAGAAACACTTAGACTTACGTACCTTTTGATAAGAGGTATTACTGATCGCACCAAATCCCAATTTAATGGTAAACTATGAAATCTTATAATTCAAACGATGAGTAGGTACTTAAAACAAACCCCCAAAGGGCGCAAAACTTTTCTCAATTCAACTCGTAATCTTCCAGTTTTACTCAAATTATCTAGTACCTACTTCAACGTGTACCAGTACAATACGAACAATTTTTAATTCGCACACTCCGTAATCAAAAAGACACGCGAGCTAACAAAACAAAACCACATATGACGCTACAAGTATGGATTTAAACAATAAAGTTGAGAAATAGACTAACAACAAATAAAAACCGTTACACTTTGCCTGTAATAAAGGGCACTTAACATGAAGTTTAAATTTAATTTTAGCCCTAACTTTTTTGTTTGTTCTATTTTCGATTATTTTTCATACGAAATTTGAAAGTTTAGACAAAGTGGCAATAACTTAATAACACTTGAAAAACGAAATATATACTATTTCCTAAAAAATAAATTATAAAAATTATAAACTGTATCACGACATGTTTCGGACTCTTTTTCTACTTGATTTTTTTTGGAAATACACCCATCCGTCGTTTTTACAATTGTTATTATTACTTAATTTACAAATATATTATGCTGGTTCGTTAACTTACCAATATAGAAAAATTCCAAGCAAACATTACACAGAACATAGAGATCGAATGAGTATCGAAATATTTAACATCCTTGTAAAAGAGTAGCATTAGAGAATTAATTGTTGAAAGCACTTGAATAGTGATATCTAACATAAAAAATAAAATTTGCCATCCGAAGAGTTCGTTAAATAATGTAACAACTACCCTCAAATCGGCGTAAACTTTTCTTAAAGAGGGTACCACAACGTTACATTTTTCAATTTCAATTACCACGTTGCTATCATTAAACTGGGTCACATCACTACGAAAAGTGCGAATTTTGCCATTTGAAGGAAAATAGATATTATTGTTTAAACGCGTCCAAATGTATCTGAATTTAAACTTGATCAAAACAACGTAATTGATTGTTAACAATGTCGCTAGCATGATCAAATAATTGGTGAACATGAAAGTGACGTTTAAGAATATTGATATTAAATTGCCAATGAGCAAACCTTCGATTGCTGCTGAAATTGAAAAATAAAACAAATGAAAAATAATTAGTTGTAACCATGCAAATTTTTTGAATCTATTAGATGGAATTTTGTGGAGACAATTAATGAAAATTTTGAATTTTTTTGAATTACGAATTGTCACACGAATAATTGATGTATTTACGTGAATTAAAGGTAATATTAGGGCCAAGCAATCGAGAACATATTTGCTAATGGCAATTTCCAAATTCAGTGACGTATACTCGTAAATTAGGATACTAAAAGAGGCTACGTATGAAATGTCAAGAATTAAAATGAAAATTGAAGCGAAAATTAGATTTAACTTGCGTTTAATTGAAAAGCTTGGTATTAATGTTAAAAATGCACAAAGTTTATGTAACGGTTTAAGTTTATCGTTAGTAAATTCCATCCCGAAACGAGCACTACTTGTTCGTCGAAAATTGAAACACCGTTTAAAGTAAATACCTAATCCTAAAAAGTTATTTTGTTTATTTGAATATTCAACTACAATAATGACTATAATTGAGTATTCTTAAGTAAGACAAAACAGCTTTATTCAGGAATCTGATAGTTTCGTGATTTGTATGATTATGAGCGATTTTTTAAAACAACAAACGTGTAAAGTAGTCAAATAATCAGTGACACCCAATAATTTTACTGTAATATACCAGGTGTTAAATGGCTTACCGATACATAGGAAAATAGTACATAAAATTAATCACCTTTTCATAAATTCCTTACATTTGTATTTAATGGCTTCGGCTTTTACTATATGATGTGATATGGAAACTAGGCGTTTGATTTGAATTTAATAAAAATTGTAACTAGTGTAAGTTAATTTAAAAATATAAGAAGTGCTGAAAAACAAAAAGTGTAGTTCCGAAGGGATGAAAGAAAAAAACAACTGGACATAAACGAGTTCGGATATAAAATCGCCAAGGTCGGTTCATTATTTTGGAGAGCCAAAATAGTTTCCAAAGGAGTTCGAATTAGAAAATCTTCGAGGTCAAGTAGTTGTTTTGGATAACCAAAATAAATAAGTTAATTGGAAAATCTTCGAGGTCAAGTAGTTGTTTTGGATAACCAAAATAATAAGTTAATTGGAAAATCTTCGAGGTCAAGTAGTTGTTCGGATAACCAAAAGAATAAGTCAATTGGGGACGCAGCGTGAAAGTCGGTACAGGACAGTTGGAGAATTTGGCAGAAGAAAAATATTTGGAATCAAGAAGAGCGAACAAAGGAAGAAGGAACGAACGCATGCATGTGTTGATATCAATAAATTAATAACAGGGTTAGTAAAAATACAAAATTAGGCTAGATAATAAAGGAAAAAGACATTTCGAAAGGGCAATTTCTCTTTTTGCAATTTGAGTGGTCGCGGTTTAAAATAATATGAATTGATTTGTAGTAAAAAGTTAAGACTTGAATCACAAAGGGAAAAAGCCTTGTATGAAAACTTTTGAAAACGTATTTATTTTATTTGATTTTGAATTTTGAATTTATACTGTGTAAAAATAAAGTGTTAAAATAAACACCTCCCATATCACAATGATACTAGCATTTTTATTTATGTATTTTTGGTAAAGTTAAAAGCACTGCGAAAGATTAACCCTGAGATAGAAGTTATAAAAAAAATTTATTTATGTTCGTGCCTTACAATCAAAGGTTCACGACAATATATGTGCAAATCGAGTTTTATTTTTGTATGAACTAAATTAGAATAGCCATTTGCACTAATTTTGTCAGTTTGGGTGCTGACAGCTGTTTCGATACACTGCATCATCTTCGGAGTTAAAAACCCGTCAGCAACCAAACTGACAAAATTAGTGCAAGTGGCTATTCTAATTTAGTTCATACAAAAATCCTTACATTTGTTTTATTGTTGATTTGAATATTTAACTAAAATAATGATTATAATTCAGTAGTAGTATTGGAACAAAATATCTATATTCTACAATTGTAGTGATTTGGTAACACAACAAAACTTGTAACTTGTGTAACTACCCGTGCGGAGCCAGTAATTACGGAAGACATGTTATATACTATTATTTATGTAAATGCATTCTGTAACCTGTAACACATCGTAAGCACTACTTGTATGATTGTGATATAGTAGATAGTAGTTTCTACAACTGTAGATAATGTTTTACCTATCTCCAACTCTGGGTAAATAGGACGAGACCGTGGCCGCTTGAAGGTAGTGCAATGAGCCCGATTAAGTGACCTAAGTGCAGGAAGCTTGCTCCTCTTCCTCAAATAATACAGAATAGCATGATTTAATGCAATGTTCGCCTTCTCTGAAGTATGTGCTGCACTGGATTGAATATCCACTAGATCGTCCCGATAAACATTCAGTCAACTGCATGACTGCATTCGGCATTAAGAAAACTTTTTTTTTCTTGCAAATATTTTTTAAATTGCGATTCTATTAATTATCTTAAAAGAAGATCAAAATGCTGAAGGTTTTGCAGTACAGGATAAGAATGATGTCGATAATGATGAACGCCTAATACTTGAGCGGACAAGTGACAAGTATATGCTTACAAGTATGTACAAGTATGTAGCTACATTATATTATACTATGTAAAAAGTTACTGAACTTCTGCCATTGTAGCAATTTGCTTTGTGTAACAAAGTTATGTAGGATTGCTTGTACTTGTAGATTGTAGGGTTTGTGTTACATGCCCCGGAGCAAGTAAAATCGGTACGCTCTACCGTGTCTCGCAGAACGGTCCTGGCAAAATTTATTTTCTATTATCTAATTTTATAATTTAGATACAGGTTTCTACAGGTCTATTAGCGCCGCAAAAGAAAAGTGTTATTATTAATTAAATTATAATACATATTCTGCTGATTCGTAAACTTACCAATATAGCAAAGTTCCAATAACCCATTATATAGCTTTGGATAAAATAAAAATTTAAATATTCAATATGCTTATAAAAGAGTAGCATAACAGAATTAATAGTTGAAAGCACTTGAAGAGTGATATCTAACACAAAAAATAAAATTTGCCATCCGAAAAGTTCGTTAAATAATTTAACAACTACACTCAAATTGACGTAGAGTTTTCTTAAAGCGGGTACCACGACGTTGCAATTTTCAATTTCAATTACCACGTTGGCATCATTAAACTGAGCCACATCACTACGAAAAGTCCGGATTTTGCCATTTGAAGGTAAATAGATATTATTGCTTAAACGCGTCCAAATGTATCTGAATTTATACTTGATCAAAACAACATAATTTATTGTTAACAATGTCGCTATCATTACCAAATAATTGGGGATTAAAAACATGCCGTACATGAATAATGACAATAAATTATTACGAACGAGACAAACTACAACTGCCGCTGAAAATGAAAAATAAAACAAGTGAGAAATAATTAGTTGTAGCCATACAAATTTTTTGAATGGAAACCTATTAGTTGGAATTTTGTCGAGATAATTAATGAAAATTTTGAATTTTTTTGAATTTCGAATTGTCACATGAATAATTGATATATTTACACAAATTATAATTAAACTTAGGGCCAAGCAATCGAGAACATATTTGCTAATGGCAATTTTGACAAATTGGGCAAAATACAATAAAATACTAAAAGAGATTAGGTATAAAATATTAATAATTGAAAGGAAAATTATGGCAAAACTTTTATTTAAGTTGGGTTTAATTAAAAAGCTTGGTACTAATCCTAAAAACGCACTAAGGTTATATAACGGTTTAAGTTTATCGTTTGAAAATTCCATCCCGATACGAGCACTACTACTTGTTCGTCTGAAGTTGAAACACCGTTTAAAGTAAATAATCCTAAAAAGTTATTTTGTTTATTTGAATACTAAACTAAAATAATGATTGTAATTGAGTATTATTTATTAGGACAGCTTTATTCGGGAATCTGATAGTTTCGTGATTTGATTGATTATGAGCAATTTTGTATAACAACCACGAGTGAAGTAATCAAATAATAAATGACACCCAATCATTTTTGAATAATATACCAGGTGTTGAATGGTTTACCGATACATAGGGAAATAGCAAGTAAAATTAATCATGCTTTTATAAATTCCATACATCTGTTAGACTTTTTTTATAATTTGTTGATTTGAATATTTAACTAATATAATGATAATAATTCAGTAGTACGGTATTCAGTGGGACAAAATAGTTTTATTTAGAAATCTGATAAATTTTGGTGAATGTGATTGATGATAACTATGAAAATTAACATTTAAAAAAGTAACGAACGACAAATAATAATCAATCATACAATATGGTTTTTGTACAGTAGCGTATTCAGCGTGAGGGGCGTATACACAAACCTGTATAACACATACCGTACAACGTATAAGTCCTACAATTGTACAAATAGATATATTCTACAATAGTAGTGATTTGGTAACACAACATAACTTGTAACTTGTGCAGAGTCAGGAATTGTGGAAAAAATGTTACATACTATAATGTAAACGCATTCTGTAACCTGTAACCTATAAACACAACATCAGTACTACTTCTATGATTGTGATGTAGTATTTTCTACAAGTGTAGATAATGTTTTACATATCTCCAACTCTGGGTAAATAGTATGAGGTCGAGGCCGCTTGGAGGTAGTACTGTAGTGTACAATTAAATAGGTTAAATAAGTTCATTATAAAATTGTACTTAATCAGATATCATCATTTTACATGTCTGTCTATATTTGCTTACATCCGTACTAGTAATTATTATTGATGCTGAGTAGGCACTAGACACAGGATGCAATATGATGCAATAGACCAATGTATTAGTATTAAAGGAGAGATTAAATTGAACACTCGTAGAAGAAGGTTGTGTTTTATTTTAACCCAACAATTTCAAGCCCCTAAATGTTGGCCCTTCACCAGCCAACATTACATGGCGACCCTGCCTTAGGCTTACCTTAGGCATCGCGTTCCGAAAAATAAAAATAAAGAACAAAAATTGTAACAAAAATAAAGAAGAAAAATTGGAATTAAATTCAAAGGGAACCACTATATAAATTCGTCTATTACGTAAGTTTTATGTACAAAAAGGGTTTTTCAATGATGAGGATTTTACTTGAGATGATGGACACCGTCAACGTACTGACAAGTGACGAGTGAATAGAAAAAGTGCGAAAGTGAAATTATGGTGGTGCGGTGCCATAAAAGTTAGTGAATTTCAAGAAGGTACAAGAATGACTTAGGTAATTAGATATTATGCAATCTAGTATTAGTGAAAATTTTGATTTTATATATGAGGAACTAAGGGTAATTTTAAGAAATATTAAGAAAGATTCTATTGAAAGGCGTAAGGATTTAGACGTCATAAATAGACACCAAGAGAAATTAAATAGCATCAGAAGCGAGGTAAAATATGAAGTTAACGAATTTAATAATAAAAAGATAAAGGATCCAAAAATTATAAAAAGCATACAGGTGATTGTAAACAATATAAACGAACTTTCGAAGGAGATAGAATTAATTTTAAGAGATAGGTTAAGTGATTGTGCGAAAAATATAAGTATAAGTAGAGATTCAGTAAGTTGTACCGATATCAAAATGTCAGAGAAATTTGAGTTAAAAACTGCTGCAACTTTGCTTCCGATTATGGACGGTACGGAAAATTGTACTAAACAATTAATTGATACTATTGAATTATATGACGCATTACTGGACGATAATGGGAAAAAATTACTCACGACATACGTATTAAAAACAAGATTCTTGTTTTGTCTATCTTGATGATCTGATTGTTTTTGGAAATAACTTACCAAATCATTTGAAAAATTTAACAAAGGTTTTTCACAGATTGAGGAACGTAAATTTGAAATTAAACCCGAATAAATGTCAATTTCTTAAAAAAGAGATTTTATATTTAGGTCACGTTATTTCGCCAGAAGGCGTATCACCCGATCATTCAAAAATAGATGTTATAAAAAATTATCCAGTACCAAAGGATGCTGCCGCAGTTAAAAGATTCGTAGCATTTTCGAATTACTACAGACGTTTTATAAGAAATTTTGCTCACCTTGCTGTACCTTTAAATCATTTAACTAGGAAGGGTGTTCCATTTGAATGGACTTCAGAATGTCAACTTGCATTTGAAACGTTAAAAGAAGCTTTAGCAAATCCACCTATTTTACAGTATCCAAATTTTTCTGAGGGGAATAAATTTATTTTGACAACCGATGCTTCGGGATATGCAATCGGTGCAGTTCTCTCAAACGGCGATGACAAACTAGTCGCTTATGGAAGTAGAAGTTTAAATAAAGCAGAGAGAAACTATAGTACCATCGAGAAAGAATTACTTGCCATCGTCTGGGCAGTTAAACATTTTAGACCTTATTTATTTGGACGCAAATTACAGTACAGCCAACATTACAGTACAATGGGCCCGAATAAGTGGCCCAAGTGCAGGGAACCTACTCCTCTTCCCTAAATAATACAGAATAGTATGATTTAATGCAATGTTCGCCTTCTCTGAAGTATGTGCTGCACTGGATTGAATATATCACTAGATCGTTCCGGTAAACATTCAGTCAACTGCATGGCTGTTTGTTGTCCTGGAAATTTTTGCATTCGGCATTTTTAAAGAAATTCCTTCAAATATTTTTAAATTGCGATTCTATCTAATATCTCAAAAAAAATCAAAATGCTGAAGATTTTGCAGTACAGGATAAGAAAACGCGTTAGGTGATATCTATAATGATAAACGCCTAATACTAGAACGGCCACAAGTGAGACAAGTCTGCTTACAAGTATGTAGCTACATATTATTATGTAAAAACTTACTGAATTTCTACAATAATTATAGTAATTTGGTTTTGTGTTACAAAATTATGTAGGACTTGTAGGTACAGGCAGAGACTTGTTACGATTGTTAGGGTTTGTGTGCTCCGGAGCAAGTAAAATAGGTATCTACGCCTCACTGCGTCTCGCAGAAGAGTCCTGGCGAAATTTCTTTTCTATCTAATTTTATAATTTCGATTTTCTACAGGCCCTCTAGCGCCGCAGCAAAAAATTTCGTATAAAGGGATATTATTAATTAAATAATATACATAATATTACGCTGATTCGTTAACTTACCAGTATAGCGAAGTTCCAACATGCTATTATATAACTTTGGATGAAATAATAATTTAAATACTCAAAGTGCTTGTAAAAGAGTAGCATAGCAGAATTAATTGTTGCAAGCACTTGAATGGTGATATCTAACATAAAAAATAAAATTTGCCATCCAAAAAGTTCGTTAAATAATCTAACAACTACTCTCAAATCGACGTAAACTTTTCTTAAAGCGGGTACCACGACGTTACAATTTTCAATTTCTATTACCACGTTGCTATCATTAAACTGGGTCACATCACTACGAAAAGTGCGGATTTTGCCATTTGAAGGTAAATAGATATTATTGTTTAAACGCGTCCAAATGTATCTAAATTTACACTTTATCAAAACAACGTAATTGATTGTTAACAATGTCGCTAGCATGATCAAATAATTGGTGATAAAGAAAGTGCCGTACATGAATAATAATAATAAATTACGAACGAGACAAACTACAACTGCCGCAGATAATGAAAAATAAAACAAATGAAAAATAATGAATTGTAACCATACAAATTTTTTGAATTTCAACCTATCGGTTGGAATTTTGTCGAGACAATTAATAAAAAATTTGAATTTTTTTGAATTTCGTATTGTCACATGAATAATTGATATATTTACGTGAATTAGGGTTAAACTTAGAGCCAAGCAATCGAGAACATATTTGCTAATGGAAATATTGGAAAATCTCGCCAAATAAATTATAAGACTAAAAGAGATTAGGTATGAAATATTAATAATTGAAAGGAAAATTACGGCAAAACTTTTATTGAACTTGGGTTTAATTAAAAAGCTTGGTACTAATGCTAAAAATGCACAAAGTTTATATAACGGTTTAAGTTTATCGTTTGAAACTTCCATCCCGATACGAGCACTATACTTGTTCGTCTAAAGTTGAAACACTGTTTAAAGTAAATGCCTAAGTCTAAAAAGTAGTTTTGTTTATTGAAATATTCAACTAAAATAATGACTGTAGTTGAGTACCTATTATTAAGTAAGACAAAACAGCTTTATTCAGGAATCTGATAGTTTCGTGATTTGATTGATTATTATGAGCAATTTTTATAAAACAACAAACGATGAGTAAAGTTGTCAAATAATCAATGACACCCAAGAATTTAAGTATAATATACCGGGTGTTGAATAGCTCACCGATACATAGGAAAATAGCACGTAAAATTAATCATGTTTTTATAAAATTGTACACAAAGGCTCAAAAATTAGGTATCCATCCCTGGTACAAGAAATCGTATAAAAAATTAAAGCCATTAGAGGCAACTACTAAGTAGGTTGGCCAGCTTACGTTCTGGCACCAAATTTGCTTCAATCATTCATATACCAAGTTTTATGTAGCTTAATCTGTGCGACAAATTTAGCGAAAATATAGTTACCTATTTCTATTACAGCTACAGTGCTATAGTCAAGGAGTTTAGTTAATAGTAATACATAATTATGGACAGTAAAGTTCCTTTCGCCCGATCGTGTTTTTTAAGTACTTGAAATTTACCACACCTTAATGGTTTCCATAGAAACCAGCAAAATACAATACTGTTATAAGTTATAGTTATAACCTAACTCTGTGCGGTAAGCTAACTCCTTAATTAATTAAAAAATAAGAAAAGTCTTCTTATTATTTTTTGATCGTGCGAAAAATAGTATACGATACGGTTGTTAAGTGCTATAATAACAAAATCTCGTAAATTTAATTAGCTTGCTTGCTTCATTTTAATATGTTGTCTCTGAAAAGTCTGTGAAAACCGCTACCTCATATTTCTGATTTAAACAAACTTAAATACATATAAATATATCTAAACAGTGTTCGTTCACCAAAGAAAATATAGAAAAAATTAATAGAGAGAAAGTTACTTTCTGTAATTCGTATAACGCAATACACACTTCTGCCATAATAAGAAAGAGGTTATTTGTACAAATTTTTTAACTTACCATCATAAAAAAGCCCCAAAGACAAGAAAAGCTTGCGTCCATAACAAACTCATTAATATCTAATACCACATCTTCGGACAACGATAGGATAAATGAGTTAATAATTGCCAGAATTGAAACAGTTATGTTTAGCATAAGGAATAAAATCTTCCAACCGAACAGTTTGTTAAATAATGTAACAGCTACGCTCAAATCAACGTAAAATTTCCTTAAAGAGCGCATCCTTAAGTTGCTATTTTCAATTTCAATCACTATGTGTCTGTTATTAATCTGGTTCAGACTACTTAAACCCCGTATTTTACCATTTGAAAATAGATCAATATTTTTTAAATCCGTCCAGATGTATCTGAATTTCCACTTGAGCAAAAGAATGTAATTGATCGCTAACAATGTCTCTATTATGAGCAAATAATTGGTAAAGTAATAAGTGACGTTTATGAATAATGATAATAAATCAATACCTGGTACAACCACTGTTGCTGTAAATAAAAGATAGATTAAGTGAAAAACAATTAATTGTGACCAAACAAGTTTTTTGAATTTCAACCTTCTACCTGGAATTTTATCGAGATAATTAATAAAAGTTTTGAATCTTTTCGAATTACAAATTGTCGCAAGAATAATTGATATATTTACACGAATTAAAATTAAACTTAGGTCCAAGCAATCTAGAACATATTTGCTAATGGCAACTTGGAAATTTTGGGCAATATAAATTAGAAGACTAAAAGTGATTAGGTATGATATGTCAATAATTGAAATAAAAATTGAAGAAAAAATTTTATTAAACTTGGGTTTAATTGAAAAGTTTGGTATTAATGCTAAATATGCACTTAGTTTATACAAGGGTTTAAGTTTATCGTTGGTAAATTCCATACCGAAACGAGCACTACTTGTTCGTCTCAAGTTGAAACACCGATTAAAGTATAAATAAGCCGAAATAGTTATTTTCTTTATTTGAATATTCAACTACAATAATGACTGTAACTGAGTATTATTTAGTAGGACAAAACAGCTTTATTCAGGAATCTGATAGTTTTGTGATTTGATTGATTATGAGCAATTTTTGTAAAACAATAGACGAGTAAAGTTGTCAAATAATCAAAGGCACCTAATAATTTTTGTATAATATACCAGGTGTTGAATGGTTTACCAATACATAGGGAAATAGCAGATAAAATTAATCATGCTTTTATGAAATTCCTACACAAAGGCGCAAAAATTAACTTCTAGTTGTAGTTACTAGTTGATCATACAGTGAATTAGCTTGTTTGATGCTAACCAAAACAAATTCATTCTTACATGTCTCTGAAGAGTCTGTGAAAAACGGTACCTCATGCAAAGACTGTCTTATAGTGGCAGCCAACGTGTTAAACGAATCTTTTAACTTACCATCATAAAAAAGCCCCAAAGACAAAGAACACTTGCATCCATAACAAACTGATTACTATCTACGGCATCTTCAAACAACAATAGGATAAAAGTGTTAATAATCGCCAGAATTGAAACAGTGATACTTGCAAAAAGAATTATAATCGGCCAACCGAACAGTTAGTTAAATAATGCAACAGCTACGCTCAAACAGACGTAAAATTTCCTTAACGAGCGGATCCTTAAGGTGCAATTTTCAATTTCAATCTCGACGTGTCTGTTATTAATCCGGCTCAGACTACTTAAACTCCGGGTCTCATTTGAAGATAGATCAGTATTTTTCAAATTCGTCCATATGTATCTGAATTTCCACTTGAGCAAAACAATGTAATTTATTACCAACAAGCTCTCTATCATGAGCAAATAACTGGTAAAGTAGAAAGTGCCGTTTACGAAGAATGATAATAAATCAATATCTGATACTACAACTGTTGCTGCAAATGAAAGATATAACAAGTGAAAAATAATTAATTGTGAACAAACAAGTTTTTTGAATGTCAACCTATTCGCTGGAATTGTGTCGAGACAATTAATAAAATGTTTGAATCTTTTTGCATTACAAATTGTCACATGAATAATTGATATATTTACACGAATTAAAGTCAAACTTAGGTCCAAGCAGTCTAGAACATATTTTTTAAAGGGAATTTGGAAATTTTGGGCAATAAAAATTGTAAAAGCGATTAGGTATGAAATGTCAATAATTGAAATAAAAATTAAGGCAAAAATTTGATTTAACTTTAGTCTAATTGAAAAGTTTGGTATTAATGCTAAATATGCACTTAGTTTATACAATGGTTTAATTTTATCGTTGGTAAATTCCATACCGAAACGAGCACTACTTTTGTTCGTCTCAAGTTGAAACGGCGATTAACGTATAAATAAGACAAAATAGTTATTTTGTCTTTTTGAATAATCACCTATAATAATGACTGTAATTGAGGATTATCAAGTGGGACACAATAGCAAAACAAACAAAGAATTCTTTATAAGCAATTTTTTTAAATAACAAACGAATAAAGTATTTGAATAATCAATGACACCCAATAATTTTTGTATAAATATACCAGGTGTTGAATGGCTTATTTTGTTGTAACAGCTATTTACGGGTGTACTCCCTTAGTATTTACACCCCTGTATGTAAAATGAATGGATAAACCGTAAAAAAACATTACGAGAATGGTACACTGGGGTATATGAGGCCTAAGCACACTTCACACTGACCTCACTTATACAAAGTACAAATTAGGACTGAACGCTTGGGATCGATGGGTTAGATAGAGTTTTAGTAGCAGATACTGTGACTCACGCGTTAAAAATTAGGAATATGCCAAAGTTCTAAGATTACAAACATGTCACTGGATATCTCATACCCCAGAGTACCAACGCAGATAATATAATAGATAATAGCAATGTCCGCTTATTAGAGCTGTCTGCAAAGAGAGCTTTTACTGTACAGCGTTCTGCCAGAGATATTATTTCAACGGATTTTTGAACTTACCATTATAAAAAAGCTCCAAAGACCAAAGACACTTGCATCTATCAAAAACTCATAAATATCTACATTTTTGAACAACAATAGCATAGTAATGTTAATATACCCAAGCATTGTAACAATTACATTTAGCATTAGAAATATAATCGACCAACCGAACAGTTCGTTAAATAATGTGACAGCTACGCTCAAATTGACGTAGAGTTTTCTTAATGAGCGAATCCTTAAGTTGCGATTTTCAATTTTAATCACTATGTGGTTATTATTAATCTGAGTCAGACTACTTAAACGTTGGACTTCACTATTTGAAGGTAAATAAATATTTTTTAAATTTGTGCAGATGTATCTGAATTTCCACTTGAGCAAAACAATGTAATTGATTATTACCAATGTTACTATTACGAGCATATAATTGTTAAAGAAGTAAGCGCACCTAATGAAAAATACTAATAGATCAGTATCAACGACTGGTACTAACACTGCTGCTGCACATGAAAAATAGAACAAGTGTAAAATAATTAATTGTGACCAAACAAGTTTTTCGAATTTCAATTTATTAGCTGGAATTCTATCGAGATAATTAATGAAAATTCTGAACTTTGTTGAATTCCGAATTGTCACGTGAATGATTGCTACATTTATTCGAATCAAAATTAAAAGTATGTCTAAGTAATCGAACACAATCCTCGTATAGTTTGAATCACTGGCTGTATCAATTGAGATTACCATCGTAATATAGATTGCATCAAAAATATTAATAATTGAAATGAAAATTGTAGCACAAATTTTATTTAACTTAGGTTTAATTGAAAAGTTCGGTATTAATAATAAGTATGCGCTTAGTTTATACAACGGTTTAAGTTTATCGTTAGTAAGTTCCATCCCGAAAAGAGCACTTGTTCTTTCCAAGTTGAAACACTGATTAAAAGTAAATAAGCCGAAAAAGTAGTTTTGCTTATTTGAATATTCAACTAAAATAATGACTGTAATTGAGTATTAATAAGTGGACAAAACGATTTTATTCAGAAATCCGATAGTTTGGGATTTGATTGATGATAAGCAAGTTTTTTTAAATAACAAACTAGTAAAGTAGTCGGAAAATAAATGATACACTATAATTTTAGTATAATATACCAGGTGTTAAGTGTGTTACCGATACATAGGGAAATAAGCCTATACCAATGTATAAGTTATTATTATTATTATTAAATACAGTCGAACTTCGATAACTCGAACCACTACTTGCCACGAAAAAAGTTCGAGTTATCAAGACTTTGAGCTATAGAACAAGTAATGCAAAATATAAAGTTAAATAAAAATGATTACATTACTTCATGTTATAGTATATTTCTTAATAATATGCATAAGGTTCTGTAGATATTTTATTTTGGAGTAAAAGTCAGTTTTTCTGACTGACGAGCGAATTGTTTGTTTTGATTTTCAAAAAAAGCTTCAATTACATTCAAACCAGTATTAATAGAATTAGTGGTATGTTTATTAGACGTTAAATATAATTGTAAAATTCAACAACCAATGCTCGCTAGCATAAAAAACCAAGGGATTTTCCCCAGAATTAGACTTATCGAAGGTGTGGCCCATTAGGGCGCAGTATTTTGTTCGAGTTATCGAGAAATTCGAGTAATCAAAGTTGGACTGTAGCACGTAAAACCACGGTTTTATAAATTCCTCAAAATTTTAGGGTCACAATGAAAGCCTATTTAACTTACTTTCTCTGCACAATAGAAAAAATTGATTTAGATTTTTTTATTATTTCTTATCTCAGTAATAAATGAATGATAAAAAAATCAAAGCCTTTAGACACCGTTCTGCCAGAACAAGAAAGATATTAGTTAAATGGACTTGTTAACTTACCATCATAAAAAAGCTCCAAAGACACAAGACACTTGCATCTATAAAAAACTCATAAATATTTACGTCATCTTTGAAGAACAATAACATAATAGAGTTAATATACCACAGCATTGTAACAGTGATATCTAGCATAAGAAATAAAATTTGCCAGCCGAACAGTTCGTTAAATAAACTAACAGCTACGCTCAAATCGACGTAAAATTTCCTTAATGAGCGTATCCTGTAGCTACTATTTTCAATTTCCATCACTATGTGGCTGTTATTAATCTGACTCAGACTACTTAAATGCTGGATTTTACTATTTGAAAATAGATCAATACTTTTTAAATTCGTCCAAATGTATCTGAATTTCCACTTGAGCAAAACAATGTAATTAATTATTATCAATGTTGCAGTTGCGAGCAAATAATTGACAAAAAGGTAAGCGCACAGCGCAAAAATGAAAAATAAACCACTATCAATGATTGGTACTATAATTCCTACAGTAAATAAAAAATATAACAAGTGAAAAATAATTAATTGTGGCCAAGCAAATTGTTTGAATTTCAAGTTATTAGCAGGAAGTTTTTCTAGACAATTAACGAAGATACTTATTTTTTTTGAATTACGAATTGTCACTTGAATAATTGAAACATTTATTCGAATCAAAATTAAAAATATGTCTAAGGAACCCAGTACAATATTCGTATACTTTACATTGCTGGTTATATAAATTGAGATAAGCTGTCTAATATAGATTGCATAATAAATATTAATAATAACAATGAAAATTATAGCACTAATTTTATTAAACTTTGGTTTTATTGAAAAGTTTGGTATTAATGCTAAATACGCGCTTAGTTTATATATCGGTTTAATGCTATCGTTAGTAAATGTAAATTCCATTCCGACACGAGCACTGAGCACTTGTTCTTCGCAAGTTGAAACACTGTTTAAAGTAAATAAGCCGAAAAAGTAATTTTGTTTATTTGAATATTCAACTAAAATAATGACTGTAATTGAGTATTATTATTTAGCAGGACAAAACAGCTTTATTCAGGAATCTGATAGTTTCGTGATTATTTGATTGATTACAAGCAGTTTGTTTTATAAACAAACGAGTAAAGTAGTCAAAAAATAATATGTTGTAGATGAGGCACGATAATTATTGTAGTGTAATATACCAGGTGTTGAATGGGTTACCGATACATATGGAAATATCACGTTCAGTCACGTTTTTATAAAGACCTGTTTCTTCTCTAAAAAGACACAGAAATTAAGTAGAATTAAAAAGTACAAATCATAGAGTTATATCTACTATAGGAGCTACAGTCAAGCAGTTTAGTTAATCATCATAATTAAGGAAAATAAAGTTCACCTAGTTGTTGGCTGATCATATGATCATACAAGCTAATAATTAGCTTGCCCGTGGTAACCAAAATGAATTCATGCTTATATGGTGTCTCTGAAAGGTCTGGAGAAAGCGCTACCACATATTTCTAGACGATTTAAGTAAACGTAGAACTATATAAAAGTAGAAATAAAATAAAATCTAAAATATAAATATAGAAGAAATTAAGAGAAAATAAAGTTGCACTTAGTAATTCTTATAACGCAATACGTGAAAGTTCCCATAAAAGCAAATACTCATGGGACCGACTTTTTTGCCAGATGGTAGATGTGTACGGGGTGGCTCTAAAAGATCTGTATAAAACGCTACCACCTATCGCATTCCTGAGACCAAATAAAAACAATTTAACCAAAATTACAAAACCTCAAAGTGCTTGGTTAAGTCGCTATGGAACCCCAAAAGTTAAATTAAAAATGAATAACAAAAATCATACAAAACGATGAAGCACTAAACCTAATATTTCCTTTATATTATACCTATATATTTATGTAATTTACATAAAAAATCATTAGGTAAAAATTTGATTCCAAGAAATATGTCTGTTAAAGAGAGATGTCCACGATTTTTAGAGCTTTCGCAAATACAGCCTTCACTTAAATCGTTCTGCCAGAGCAGGAAATATATTAATTAAAAGAATTTTTTAACTTACCATCATAAAAAAAACCAAAGGCAAGAGATACCTGCTCCCATAGAAAACTCATAAATATGTACGACATCTTCCGACAACATTAACATAGTAACGTCAATATACGTCAGCATTGTAACAGTGATATTTAGCATAATAAATAAAATGTGCCATCCGAACAATTCGTTAAATACTCTAACAGCTACGCTCAAATCGACGTATAATTTCCTTAATGAGCGAATCCTGTAGTTGCTATTTTCAATTTCAATCACTGTGTGACCATTATTAATCTGGCTCAGAGTTTTTAAACTTAAACGTTGGACTTCACTATTTGAAAACAGATTAATATTTTTTAAATGCGTCCAAATGTATCTGAATTTCCACTTGAGCAAAACAACGTAATTAATTGCTAACAATGTAACTATTATGAGCATATAATTGGTAAATAAGTAAGTACACGGCAAGAAAAATGTTAATAATATATTATCAGTATCAATGTATGGTATGTGGTATACTACCACTAGTGCTGTAAATGAAAAACATAACAAGTGAAAAATAATTATCTGTGGCCAAGCAAATTGTTTGAAGTTCAAGTTATTAGCTGGAAGCTTTGCGAGACAATTAATGAAGATACCGAATTTCTGTGAATTACGAATTGTCAAGTAAATAATTGATACATTTATTCGAATCAAAACTAAAACTATGTCTAAGCAATTGAGCACACTATGTGCATAGTTTTCAGGACTGTTTATGTAAATTGAAATAAGCTGCGCAATAATGCAGATTGTATAAACAATATTAATAATTTATAATAGTTTTTTAGCTTTCTTGTGAATGATAAAAATGTTTTGAAGATAATAAAGCCACGTTTTGAAACAAAAATATATAATGACGCGTTTCGCCCTAAGGCTTCATCAGATAAAAAATAAAAAATTACAAAAAATTTAAAAATAAAGCTTAAAAATCTGTAAAGGAAATAAATCAAAATTAGGTTAGCGAAAAGCATAAATTTTTGAAAATAAACTTACTATTATAAAAAACGGAGATGTGTCTTGTAAAATTTTTGATATTCCCGCGTTAAATTAAATAAATTAAGGTTAAAAAATTTTTCAAGCAAATAAATGTGACTTTTATAGTGACGTTTATAATGTTTTTGAATTTTAAGTTGTTATGGGAATATTTAAAATAGAAAAGGGTGTCTAGTTTTTTGTTTAATGTATGTTTATTTGTTTTATTAGGTTAAAGTAAATTGAATTCAAGTTGTCAATATCGCTGCGATAATTTATAGAATTTTGATGTTTTTCAATCACCTAGAAATGATTGAGATTAAAAAACATCAAAATTCTATAAATTATCGCAGCGATATTGACAACTTGAATTCAATTTACTTTAACCTAATAAAACAAATAAACATACATTAAACAAAAAACTAGACACCCTTTTCTATTTTAAATATTCCCATAACAACTTAAAATTCAAAAACATTATAAACGTCACTATAAAAGTCACATTTATTTGCTTGAAAAATTTTTTAACCTTAATTTATTTAATTTAACGCGGGAATATCAAAAATTTTACAAGACACATCTCCGTTTTTTATAATAGTAAGTTTATTTTCAAAAATTTATGCTTTTCGCTAACCTAATTTTGATTTATTTCCTTTACAGATTTTTAAGCTTTATTTTTAAATTTTTTGTAATTTTTTATTTTTTATCTGATGAAGCCTTAGGGCGAAACGCGTCATTATATATTTTTGTTTCAAAACGTGGCTTTATTATCTTCAAAACATTTTTAATATTAATAATGGAAATAAAAATTGTAGCACAAATTTTATTTAAGTTAGGTTTAATTGAAAAGTTCGGTATTAATGCTAAAAATGCACAAAGTTTATATAACGGTTTAATGTTATCGTTCAGAAGTACCATTCTTAAACGAGCACTGTTATATTGTTATTGTCTCAAGTCGAAACGCTATTTAAAGTATAACTAAACCAACCAGTTGTTTGTTTATTTGAATATGCAAATAAAATAATGACTGTAATTGAGAATTATTAAGTTGGAGAAAATAGTTTTATTTAGCCATCTGACAGTTTTGTAATTTGATTGATGATAAGCAATTTTTGTAAAATAACAAACGAGTGAAGTAGTCAAATAATAAATAACGCACAATAATTTAGTGTAATATTCCAAGCATTGAATGGGTTACCGATACATTGGGAAATAGCACGTTAAATCACGTTTTTATAAATTCTTGCCTCTCTAAAAAGACACAGAAATTAAGCAGAATTGAAAAGTACGAATCATAAAGGCATTCCTACATTAATTTCACCTTGCTTTTATTCGAAGAAGAAGAAAGTCTTTTAGATGTTGTTAAGATCAATATAGCAATTTAATCGTTGCTACGATAATCATCGATATATAGACAATTTAATTATTGCTTGCCATTTTCTACTTTACCAGAGTTACCAACCCTCCAACCCAAACATTAGCGTATAAAAGAGATAACTGAGAGAGTCAGAGTTATTTTTATAGGAGCTACAGTAAAAGGATTTAGTTAATAATATTTAAGGAAAATAAAGTTCGATCCTTTCACCTAGTTGTTGGCTGATCATACGATACAGGTTAATTAGTGATATTAGTTAGCGCGCCAACCAAAATAAATTCATTCTTACATGATGTGTCGGAAGGGTCTGTAATACACGCTATAGTCAAAACCAGGAGAGGTGACCTATGACTCATTCTATAAAACTACGTAACTTGAAGCACGCTATCCTTTTTTAAGTTTGTTTTTACTTTGTGGGATTTCAACAGAATATTTTAATACGTCATTTTTAAGTCATTTTATCGATGAGTCATAGGACACCTCTCCTGGTTTTGACTATACCATATATTTCTAGACGATTTAAAGAAACGTAAATCTATCTAAAAATTTATTCACGTTCATGAAAAAAGTTTAGAAAACTGAAGAGAGAGAAAGTTGATGCACTTAGTAATTCGTATAACGCAATACGTGAAAGCTCCCATAAGCGGACACTCATGGGATAAAATTTTTGCCCAGTTGTAGAAGGTGTTCGGTTAATAGACAATTTTAAGTTGTACAGGGTGGCTCTAAAAGATCTGTACGGAACGCTACCACATATCGCATTCCCGAGACCAATAAAGACGATTTAACCGAGTTTACTTCTATCTCAAAGTGTTTCGTTAAGCCGCTATAGGACCCTTAAAATTTTCAAACTGTTTAGTTTTTTTCAATTAGAAAAGTTAAATATAAAATACGTAACAGAACCTTTTTCAATAACAAAACTCCTACCTAAAGAGGAAGCATTTAACTCATTTACCTACGTACTTACGTACTTAGGTAGAGCTTCGCGTCCCTTTATGGGAGATTTTTGTCTACTTGGGTAAAGAATGTTGTATCCGCGTCGTTTACAAGAGCGCCCGCTTTTTAGAATGTAATTTATATAGAAAACTATAAGATATAAATTTGATTTCAAGAAATATGTATATGTTCGTTTAAAAGAAATGTCCGCTTATTAGAGCTGCCCGCAAAGAGAACATTCACTTGCACCGTTTTACCAGAACAGGAAATATATTACCTATTTAAACGGATTTTTTAACTTACCATCATAAAAAACACCCAAATGCAAAAGATACTTGCATCTATCAAAAACTCATAAATATCTACGACATCTTCGAACAACATTAGCATAGTAGCGTCGATATACGTCAGCATTGTAACAGTGATATTTAGCATAAACAATATAATCGGCCAACCGAACAATTCGTTAAATAATCTAACAGCTACGCTCAAATCGACGAAAAGTTTCCTTAATGAGCAAATCCTGTAGTTGCTATTTTCAATTTCAATCACTATGTGGCTGTTAATCTGGCTTAGAGTATTTAAAATTAAACGTTGGACTTCACTATTTGAAGACAGATTAATATTTTTTTCAAACTTTCCAATATTCGTCCAAATGTATCTGAATTTCCATTTAATCAAAACAACGTAATTAATTACTACCAATGTTACTACTACGAGCAAATAATTGGTAAATAAATAAGTGCACGACATGATAAATGATAATAAATCAGTATCGACGCCTGGTACTACCACTGTTGCTGCAAATGAAATATAAAACAAGTGAAAAATAATCAACTGAGACCAAACAATTTTTTTAAATTTCATTTTGTTAATTGGAATCTTTTCGAGACAATTAATGAAGATACCGAATTTTTTTGAATTACGAATGGTCACGTGAATAATGGACACATTTAGTCGAATCAAAAGTAAAACTACGTCTAAGCAATCGAGCGCAATACGCGTATAGTTGTCATTACTGGATTTATAAATTGGAATAAGACGCGTAATATAGATTGCATAAAAAATATTATAAACTGAAATGAAAATTGTTGCACAAATCTTATTCAAATTAGGCTTAATTGAAAAGTTGGGTATTAATGATAAATATGCGCTTAGTTTATATAACGGTTTAATGACATCGTTAGTAAATTCCATCCCGAGCACTAATTGTTGTACTGCTATACTACTATTACTGCTACACTACCACTTATTCGTCCAAAGTTGAAACACCGTATAAAGTAAGTAAGCTCAAAAAGTATTTGGTTTATTTAAATATTCAACTAAAATAATAACTGTTATTGAGTCTTCTTCAGTGCGGCAGAACAGTTTTATTTACGAATCGGATAGTTTGGTGATTTGATTGATTATAAACAATTAGGTTACTTTACGTTAAAGTTGGCCACTATTTTAGAGGTTATGATACAGAATAGGCCTGATTAGCATATAATGCAGAAATCTGTGGGTCAGAGTTATATCTAAAAGAGCTACAACAATGCTAAAGGCAAAAAGTTTCATTAATAATAATTATGAAAAATAAAATTCCTTCTTTTCATTTTTGTATGAACTAAATTAGAATAGCCATTTAAATCCTTCTTATCATCTAGTTAATAATTAGCTTGCGTGCGAAGCCAAGTTCTTACTATATACAGGGTGTCCCGGCTAAGCTTGATAAGCATGGGGATTTCGGAAACTATAAGAGATACAATGATGGTTAAATGAGCTGAAAGTTACGTATGGGATTCAAAAACAAAAATGTGAAAACAAATTTCAATTATCTCGTGTGGTTTTTGAGATATGCCAAAAAAATGTCAAAAACGTCAAATTCTAATTTTTGTCATAACTTTTTTTTGATGAATTTTTATTTAATTTGTAAAAACATTTTTTAAGAAACTTTTTAGGCTGAATTTGAATATGTACTTAGATTTTTTGTTCACTTTTCCATTTCCACGCACGCATCATCAACTTTAGTTTTTCTTATGGTCGTCATGTTAGATTTTTTATTAAATCGATAAAGATTTCAACGCTGATTCCAAATATGTATAATACTTACATGTTTCAATAAAAATTTAGAAAGTTACTCATTACTATCTACGGCATCTTCGAACAACAATAGGATAAAAGTTTTAATAATCGCCAGAATTGATACTTGCAAAAAGAATTATAATCGGCCAACCGAACAGTTCGTTAAATAATGTAACAGTTACGCTCAAACAGACGTAAAATGTGCATAATGAGCTGATCCTCAATTTTCAATTTCAATCCACTGAAATTTTAATCTTTTGAAATTTTTACAACTGGTTAGATTGTTGAAGTCGAAAAAATGTTTGTGCTGAAGGAAGGCGTCGATTTGGGTATTCTTCTTGGTTCTGTCTAATGCCTCTTTGCCATAAATAAAATGCATGCTCGTGTATTCGGAATTTGAATATGTAATATTCGTTTTAAACTGTTACTACAACCATTACTATTAAGCAAAATTGACTTATAATGTATAACCATGACGACACAACAGAAAAACCTTACCAGTTAAAAAATTTCAAAAGTATAACAGTGGTGATCAAAATTTTAGGGTCACAATGAAAGCATATTTAACATACTTTCTCTGCACAATAGAAAAAATTATATTTAGGTTTTCTTCTTCTTTCTTATCTCAGTAATAAATGAATGATAAAAAAATCAAAGCCTTTAGACACCGTTCTGCCAGAACAAGAAAGATATTAGTTAAATGGACTCGTTAACTTAAAATCATATCATAAAAAAGCTCCAAAGACACAAAACACTTGCATCTATAAAAAACTCATAAATATTTACGCCATCTTTGAACAACAATAGCATAATAGAGTTAATATACCACAGCATTGTAACAGTGATGTTTAGCATAAGGAATAAAATTTGCCAACCGAAGAGTTCGTTAAATAATGTAACAGCTACGCTCAAATCGACATAAAATTTCCTTAATGAGCGAATCCTTAAGCTACTATTTTCAATTTCAATCACTATGTGGCTGTTATTAATTTGATTCAGACTACTTAAATGCTGGATTTTACCATTTGAAAATAGATCAATACTTTTTAAATTCTTCCAAATGTATCTGAATTTCCACTTGAGCAAAACAATGTAATTAATTACTAACAATGTTGCTGTTGCGAGCAAATAATTGACAAAAAGGTAAGCGCACAGCGAGAAAAATAATAATAAATCTGTATCAATGCTTGGTACTATAATAATTCCTACACTAAATAAAAAATATAACAAGTGAAGAATAATTAATTGTGACCAAACAAATTTTTTGTATGCCAACTTATTATTCGGAAGTTTTTCCAGACACTTAATAAAGATACAGATTTTTTTTGAATTCCGAATTGTCACTTGAATAATTGAAACATTTATTCGAATCAAAATTAAAAGTATGTCTAAGGAACCCAGCGCAATATTTGTATACTTTACATTGCCGGTTATATAAATTGAGATAAGCTGTCTAATATATATTGCATAAAAAATATTAATAATAACAATGAAAATTATAGCACAAATTTTATTTAACTTAGGTTTAATTGAAAAGTTTGGTATTAATGCTAAATACGCGCTTAGTTTATATATCGGTTTAATACTATCATTAGTAAATTCCATCCCGAAACGAGCACTTGTTCTTCGCAAGTTGAAACACTGTAAAGTAAATAAGCCAAAAAATTGGTTTTGTTTATTTGAATATTCAACTAAAATAATGACTGTAATTGAGTATTCTTAAGTGTGACAAAGCAGTTTTATTTAGAAATCTGATAGTTTCGTATTATTTGATTGATTATAAGCAATTGGTTTTATAAACAAACGAGTAAAGTAGTCAAAAAATAATATGTTGTAGATAAGGCACGATAATTATTGTAGTGTAATATACCAGGTGTTGAATGGGTTACCGATACATATGGAAATATCACGTTAAATCACGCTTTTATAAAGACGTGCTTCTTTTCTAAAAAGATACAGAAAAATTAAGTAGAATTACGAAGTACAAATCATATAGTTATTTCTATAGGAGCTACAGTCAAGCAGTTTAGTTAATCATAATTAGGAAAAATAAAGTTCAGTTTTTTCGCCTAGTTGTTGGCTGATCATATCATCATACAAGTTAATAATTAGCTTGCGCGTGCTAACCAAAATGAATTCATTCTTATATGGTGTCTCTGAAGGGTCTGGATAAAACGCTACCATATATTTCTAGACGATTTAAACAAACGTCGATCTATCTAAAAATTCTACGCTCACGAAAAAAAATATAGAACAAATTAAGAGAGATAAAGTGGCACTGCAATTCTTATAACGCAATACGTGAAAGCTCCCATAAGCGGACACTCATGGGACCGACTTTTTTGTTACATGGTAGAAGTGTACGGGGTGGCTCTAAAAGATCTGTATAAAACGCTACCGCCTATCGTATTCCTGAGACCAAATAAAAACAAACTAACCCAAATTACAAACTTTCAAAATGGTTGGTTACGTCGCTATCGAACCCCAAAAGTTAAATTAGAAATTAATAACAAAAATCATACAAAACGAGGAAGCACTAAACCTATTTACGAATTTAGGTTCGTTTATTAGAGCTTCACGTCTTTTTATGTAATTTACATAGAAAATCATAAGGTAAAAATTTGATTCCAAGAAATATATCTGTTTAAGAGAGATGCCCACGCTTATTAGAGCTTTCCGCAAAAAGAGCCTTCACTTAAATCGTTCTGCCAGAGCAGAAAATATATTAATTAAAAGAATTTTTTAACTTACCATCATAAAAAAGAACCAAAGGCAAGAGATACCTGTTCCCATAGAAAACTCATAAATATCTACGACACCTTCCGACAACATTAACATAGTAACGTCGATATACGTCAGCATTGTAACAGTGATATTTAGCATAATAAATAAAATGTGCCATCCGAACAATTCGTTAAATAATCTAACAGCTACGCTCAAATCGACGTATAATTTCCTTAATGAGCGAATCCTGTAGTTGCTATTTTCAATTTCAATCACTGTGTGACCATTATTAATCTGGCTCAGAGTTTTTAAACTTAAACGTTGGACTTCACTATTTGAAAACAGATTAATATTTTTTAAATGCGTCCAAATGTATCTGAATTTCCACTTGAGTAAAACAATGTAATTAATTGCTAACAATGTAACTATTATGAGCATATAATTAGTAAATAAGTAAGTACACGGCAAGAAAAATGTTAATAATATATTATCAGTATCAATGTATGGTATGTGGTATACTACCACTAGTGCTGTAAATGAAAAATAGAACAAGTGAAAAATAATTATCTGTGGCCAAGCAAATTGTTTGAATTTCAAGTTATTAGCTGGAAGCTTTTCGAGACAATTAATGAAGATACCGAATTTTTGTGAATTTCGAATTGTCAAGTAAATAATTGATACATTTATTCGAATCAAAACTAAAACTATGTCTAAGCAATTGAGCACACTATGTGCATAGTTTTCAGGACTGTTTATATAAATTGAAATAAGCTGCGCAATAATGCAGATTGTATAAACAATATTAATAATGGAAATAAAAATTGTAGCACAAATTTTATTTAAGTTAGGTTTAATTGAAAAGTTGGGTATTAACCCTAAATATGCGCTTAGTTTATATAACGGTTTAAGGTTATCATTCGGAAATACCGTTCCGAAACGAGCACTATTATTGTTCATCTCAAGTTGAAACTGTTATTTAAAGCTAAGTCAAAAACGTTGTTTTGTTTATTTGAATATTCAAATATTCAAAAAAAATGATGACTGTAATTGAGTATTATTAAGTTGGAGAAAACAGTTTTATTTAGCAATCTCATAGTTTTGTGATTTGATTGATTATAAGCAATTTTTGTCAAATAACAAACGATGAGTAAAATAGTCAAATAATAAATGACCCACCAATAATTTTAGTATAATATATCAGGGGTTGAATGGGCTACCGATACATAGATAGCACGTCAAATCACATTTTTATAAATCCCTGCTTCTGTAAAAAACAGAAATTAAGCAGAATTTCATAAAGGTATTTCATTAACTTCATCTTGCAAATTAGTTAAATAGGAATTTCTATTATAACAGTATAATATTTAAAGAACGAATTTCATGTCACGAATTTATAGCACGACTCAAAGTAAGTCGTATAACGCAATACACCGTTGTGCCAGAGCAGAAAAGAAAGATTATTTAAGCAAAATTTTTAACTTACCATCATAAAAAAGCACCACAGACCAAAGACACTTGCATTTATAATAAACTCATAAATATCTACAACATCTTCGTACAACCATAGCATAAGAGTGTTAATATCTGCTAGCATTGAAGCAGTGATATGTAGCATAAGAAATAAAATGTGCCAACCGAACAGTTCGTTAAATAATGCGACAACTACGCTCAAATCGACATAAAATTTTCCTAATGCGCGAATCGTTAATTTGCTATTTTCAATTTCAATCACGACGTGTATGTTATTAATCTGGTTCAGATTACTTAAATGTCGGATTTCACTATTTGAAGATAGATCAATATTTTTTAAATGTGTCCAAATGTATCTGAATTTCCACTTGAGCAAAACAATGTAATTGATTACTAACAATGTTACTATTACGAGCAAATAACTGGGAAATAAGTAAGCGCACGGAAAGAAAAATGATAATAAATCAGTAATATCAACGTCTGGTGCTATATCTGTTGCTGTATATAAAATATAGAACAAATGAAAAATAATTAATTGTGACCAAATAAATTTATTGAATTTCAATTTATTAGCTGGAAGCTTTTGAAGACTGTTAATGAAAATTCTGAATTTTTTTGAGTTACGAATTGTCACGTTAATAATTGACATATTTATTCGAATCAAAATTAATACTATGTCTAAGTAATCGAGCACAATAGTCGTATACTCGTAGTTTAAATCACTGGCTGTATCATTTGAGATCATCAGCGTAATATAGATTGCGTAAAAAATATTAATAACTGAAAGGAAAATGGCGGCACAAATTTTATTTAACTTAGGCTTAATTGAAAAGTTGGGTATTAATGTTAGATATGCACAAAGTTTATATAACGGTTTAATGTTATCGTTATTAAATTCCATACCGAAACGAACACTACTTGTTCATCCCAAATGCCGAAACACTGTTGAAAGTAAATGGGTCAACAGAGTTGTTGTTTTTTGTTTATTTGAATATTTACCAAAAGTAAAGATTATAATTTAGTACTATTAGGTGGGACAAAATAGTTTTATTTGGAAATCTGATAAACTTTGGTGAGTGTGATTGATGATAACTAAAATTAACATATTTTAAAATAACGAACCATAATCAAATAATCAATCATTCAATAATATGATTTTTGTACAGTAGTATAGCGTATTGAGCGCCCTGGAGCAAGTAACATCAATACGCCCCACTGTGTCTCAGAAGAGTCCTGGCAAAATTTGTTATCCATCTACTGTTTTAATTTCGATGTTCTACACAGACTCTCTGGGCGCCGCAGTCGAATTTCTTTAGAATTTTTGATGTTAACTTAGATCAACTTTTTAAATTTACTTTGTACTGTGAAATTAAGCAATAAATTTGAGTGTTGAATTTATCCGTGTAATACGCTAGAGTTATCAATAGACTCCTTGAGCGCACAGTCACATTTTAGACATTCGACTTATATTAAGTGATCCAAAAATAATAAATTAGCTTATCCTTGCAAAGAGAATTAATGAAGCTTTCAAAAATGATGCCACTCAACTGCCGTTCGCAGTTAAAATTATAGGGAATACGTCTACACCATCTTGTAGGTTGATCTAAGGGAGACTATAGTAATAGGTATGTCGGTTAAAATTTTGAATCGTGGCCACATCAATTCGGTTTTCTTTTAGCTTCAGTGTGCACTAGACCGTCAAATTGAGTAATCTGGGTTTATAACCTATGCCTAAGATCACTGATACCATGATGTCAAGAAGAAAAGTGGATGGTCAACGCGGATCCTGCAAGATTCATTCGAGGTGTTCGAAATTGGTTTTTAGATGTTGTAAATGCATCGTTGAGTTCTGTTTTTTTTCCAGAGAAATGGAAGGTTCCATAATAACACCAGTGCTAAGGTGAGAAACCTAATAAAGTACGAAGAGTTTCAATCAATCAATGCTTAACCACTCTATAAGAAACTTTTAGAACTGGCTGTGAAAGAACAAGTAATGAAGTACTGTGATGATACTCCTGTGATATTTGAAAACCAGTCGGGATTTAGATTGTCTTTTTCGTGTAAAACTGCAATAACAAGTTAGTGTCTGTGATAAATGGTCGAAGGCAATGGACAGAGGAGAAGTGGTGCTAGTAGTGTGTTTGGACTAAGCAAACATACGTATTATGGATTTGGGGACAAAGTATTCATTGAACTCGATGGGCGATGTGCCTTTTAATATTCGAGTCAATAATAGAGATCTAGAAAGGGCAAAAGAAATGAAATATTTTGGTATTATAATTTAAATTTAAAATGCAAAATGCGTTTTTGATGTTCGGTCGTTATTTAGCAGCTCAGCTGTGCTTCGCCGTATTACATTACCCACATTAAAAACTCTCAGTTTATGCTCTAGATACATAAATATCGTAACTATTCAAGAAACAAAAGTTAAATAAGCAATAGGTAACAGAATCGTTTTCAATAACAAAACCCTCCAAAAAGGTGAAGCATTAAACCTATTTACTACTTATTTATTTACGTCCATTGTTTAGCTCTATAACGTCCCTTTATGGGAGATTTTTGTCCACTTTTATAGAGAAAACTATAAGATGAAATTTGTTTCCAAAAAATATGTCCGTTTAAGAGACATGTCCGCTTATTAGAGAAGTCCGCAAAAAGAACTTTAACCTACACCGTTATGGCAGAGCATCAGGAAAAATATTATTTTAAACAGATTGTTTAACTTACCATCATAAAAAACGCCCAAATACAAAAGGTACTGGCATTTTTAAAAAACTCATAAATATCTACGACATCTTCGAACAACAATAGCATAGTAGCGTCAATATACGTCAGCATTGTAACAGTGATATTTAGCATAAACAATATTATCGGCCAACCGAACAATTCGTTAAATAATCTAACAGCTACGCTCAAATTGACGTAAAATTTCCTTAATGAGCGAATCCTCAAGTTGCTATTTTCAATTTCAATCACTATGTGGCTGTTATTAAACTGGCTTCCACTACTAAAAGTACCGACTTTACCATTTAAAGGCAAGTCGATATTTGTTAAATTCGTCCAAATGTATCTGAATTTCCACTTGAGCAAAATAACGTAATTAATTACTAACAATGTTACTATTCCGAGCATATAATTGGTAAATACGTAAGTGCACGACATGAAAAATGATAATAAATCCGTATTAAAGATTGGTACTTCCACTGCTGCAGTAAATAAAAAATAGAACAAGTGAAAAATAATTAACTGTAACCAAACAAACTTTTTGAATTTCAATTTATTAGCTGGAAGTTTTTCGACACAATTAATGAAGATACTGAATTTTTTTGAATTACGAATTGTCACGTGAATAATTGATACATTTAGTCGAATCAAAAGTAAAACTACGTCTAAGCAATCGAGCGCAGTACGCGTATAGTTGTCATTACGGGCTATATAAATTGGAATAAGCAGCATAATATAGATTGTATAAAAAATATTATAAATTGAAATGAAAATTGTAGCACAAATTTTATTTAAGTTAGGTTTAATTGAAAAGTTCGGTATTAATGCTAAAAATGCACAAAGTTTATATAACGGTTTAATGTTATCGTTCAGAAGTACCATTCTGAAACGAGCACTATTGTTATATTATTGTCACAAGTCGAAGCGCTATTTAAAGTATAACTTGGTATAACTAAACCAACCAGTTGTTTGTTTATTTGAATATGCAAATAAAATAATGACTGTAATTGAGTATTATTAAGTTGGAGAAAATAGTTTTATTTGGCCATCTGACAGTTTTGTAATTTGATTGATGATAAGCAATTTTTGTAAAATAACAAACGAGTGAAGTAGTCAAATAATAAAAAACGCACAATAATTTAGTGTAATATTCCAGGCGTTGAATGGGTTACCGATACATTGGGAAATAGCACGTTAATAAGCAGAATTAAAAAGTACTAAACATAAAGGTATTACATTAATTTTATCTTGCTTTTACTCAAAGAGGAAAAAGGCCTCCAGTGGTTGTTAAACTTTTCGTGCATGAATATAGCAATTTAAATGTTGGTACGATAATTAATAATCGATCGACAATCTAATCGTTGCTTGCCATTTTCTACTTATTTTACTTTAAAAACTGCTCAAAGACTGGAAGCGCAGTTCAATAACATATAGGTAGGTATCTTATTACCTTATTAGTGCAGCAATAATTATACAATTGTATACATTGCTATATCTGATTAAATTTCAACAACTTTTCAATACTTTCGTCACCCTCTAAGTATAATATAATTTAATACCTTCATCATTACTAATTTTTAATTTCGCACAATTTTTGTCTTTTCCATTTTTGCTATAAACCAAAAATTAGAAAAATGTATAGCTACTAGTTATAAAAAGGCAATTTTACGTGCAATTTCCCTATTGTATTGGTACGTCATTCAACACCCGGTATGTATTTACCAATAGTAATAGTATGTGAATACGACCGTTAATATAAAAATGTTAGAGGTTGGCAAATGGCGAAACCATGCTATAGTCATAATACAGGGTGAGTCTAAAATGGCGGATAAGCTCTTCAGTACGTTATAGGAGACGGTTATTTGAACTAAAGAAAAATCATTAAAAAAATCTATCTGCTTTATTTTTGTAGTTATTAAAGAAGAAGTAAATTGAGATTTGGCAACATGGTACGGATGTTAATAATCGATGACAGATAAAAACATAAGTGACATAAGTCATCATAAGGATAGTTTCAAAACATCGTTGCCACATATTTTTTTCAACAACTTGATACAGAAATTTCGATATTCAAAATTAATTTTAGAGGATAATAAGATGTTATAGGAGCATTAGTTTTTGCCTAATAATTAAAAAACACGTGAATTACTAGAGGACATGATGAAAAGTTTCAAAATTTGGCAGAATTCGGAGTTGAGTTCTCAACTTAACTTCTTCGTTTCTCAACAAATTAGCGGCTAGGAATTTTTTAACATTTTTTCTTTACTTCAATTATTATTCCCTACAACGTACTGGAGAGCTTATCTGCCATTTTAGACTCACCCTATATAATGAAGAGCAAGGAAATAACTATACGAATTCGCCTAATAAAGGAATAGTATAGGTATAAATCAAAGCCTTTAGGGGTAACTAGTAGGTTAATCAGCTTACGTATTGGCATCAAATTTGCTGCAATTAATTTATATTATTCAACTTCATTAAATCGCTTCATATAACAACCACTGAACGAAGCGCCTCACAGTTACCTGATATTGAGTTCAATATAATAGAAGCTGCGGTGTGCATTAAAAATTAAGGGTGGTTTAGAAATTTGCTTTAATTTTTATTTCACTCTTTCTAATTTTACGCCCCCACGATTCGTGCGCCTAGAGCAGTTACTCCAACTGCTTGCAAATCTGTGGAAATAAATTTGTTGGTTTAACATGGTAACTGCTAGCAATTAAGAGTTACCCAACTCAATGATTAACCAACACACTTAAATGCTGGAACTAGATTCTAGTTATATTTCAACTAGAGTGGATCACCTAGAACCTAGACAATCTAGTTAAAAATGTAGTTAGAATCAAGGTAGGTTCTAGTTCGATAACAATTAGATGTGACAACATTTTAGTGTGAACAATGGAATAATAATACAATGTGTATACAGGGTGTTTCCTATAAGTGCCTCATAACTTCAGGGACTGTTACAAGAACTCAAAAGAAGACGTTTGACCCCAATTTTCTTATACCAAAAGTTACTCCATTCAGAGATGCAGTGAGTTTTAGCGAAAGTTTTCTAATTTTTAAAAATTTATTGTGGCGAAACGAAAGCAGTAGGGAAACTAATTTTTGTACGGATGCCTTATGTATTTTTTAGTTCAAGAGATATATGTGGTGCTTTTGTTTTTCTCCTGTCAAGATGGAGGATTCAACATGGCGCTCATCGAAATATTAGTGGGATTGCAATAAAATTTTACACACATGGGTTGCTCACAAATTCGTCGGAAAATCTGAAATTATAATTTCTAAACTTAAAAAAAATTGGCAAACGTATAACCTAAGCAAACAATTTTTTTACCAATTTTATTAAATAGAGGATAGTGCAAATGGTCTGTTTTGGCGTTGGTAATTTACACCACTTGCAGAGAGATTCAATAGAAGAATATAATAGAAGGAGATCATTCGTTATTGTAGCTCAATGCTGGTGGTAAAATCATCGCGCCGAAACAGAGTGGTATTATACCTATGAGGGGTTGGCTACCCCCCTCGGTATTGTTAAATGAATTTTTTAACTTACCATCATATAAAAGCCCCACAGACAATAGAGACTTGCCTCTTTAGAAAACTCATAAGTATCTACGACATCTTCGAACAACAATAATATAGTGTCGTTAATATACGTCAGCATTGTAACAGTGATATTTAGCATAAACAATATAATCGACCAACCAAACAATTCGTTAAATAAACTAACAGCTACGCTCAAATCGACGTAAAATTTTCTTAATGAGCGGATCCTTAAGCTACTATTTTCAATTTCAATCACTATGTGGCTGTTATTAATTTGAATCAGACTACTTAAATGCTGGATTTTGCTACTTGAAAATAGATCTATATTTTTTAAATTCGTCCAAATGTATCTGAATTTCCACTTGAGCAAAACAACGTAATTAATTACTAACAATGTTGCTATTGCTAGCAAATAATTGGTAAAGAAGTAAGTGCACGACATGAAAAATGACGATAAACCAGTATCAATGCTTGGTACTAGAATTCCTGCTGTAAATGAAAAATAGAACAAGTGAAAAATAATTAATTGTGACCAAACAAATTTTTTGAATTTCAAATTATTAGGTGGAAGTTTTTCGAGATAATTAATGAAAATTCTGAATTTTTTTGAATTACGAATTGTCACGTGAATAATTGATACATTTATTCGAATCAAAAATAAAACTACGTCTAAGGAACTCAACGCAATAGTCGTATACTTTAGATTACCGGTTCTGTACATTGAGATAAGCGCCGTTATAATATAGATCGCATAAAAAATATTAAAAATTGAAATGAAAATGGTAGCACGAATTTGGTTTAACTTAGGCTTAATTGAAAAGTTGGGCATTAATGATAAATATGCGCTTAGTTTATATAACGGTTTAATGTTATTGTTAGTAAATTCCATCCCGAAACGAACACTACTTATTCTTCTCAAGTCGAAACACCGTTTAAAGTAAATAAGCTGAAAATGTAGTTTTGTTTATTTGAATATTCAACTAAAATAATGACTGTAATTGAGTATTATTTAGTAAGACAAAACAGCTTTATTCGGGAATCTGATAGTTTTGTGATTTGATTGATTATGAGCAATTTTTGTAAAATGACAAACGAGTAAAGTAGTCAAATAGTAAATGAAGCACAATAATTTAAGTATAACTATACCGGGTATTGAAAGGGTTATCGATACATAGGGAAATAGCATGTTAAATCACTTTTTTTTTAAATTCCTGCTTTTCTAAAAAGACACAGAAATTAAGCAGAATTAAAAAGTACAAATCATAAAGGTATTACCTACATTAATTTCATCTTGCTTTTATTCGGAGAAGAAGAAGAAAGCCTTTAGATGTTGTTAAACTTTTTGTGGATCAATATAGCAATTTAAATGTTGCTACGACAACCATCGAGAGACAATTTAATTATTGCTTGTCATTTTCTACTTTAACAGAGTTACCAACCCTCCAACCCAAACATTAGCGTATAAAGGAGAAAACAGAGTTATTTCTATAGGAGCTATAGTAAAAAGGTTTAGTTAATAATAATTAAGGAAAATAAATTTCAGTCATTTCACCTAGTTGTTCGCTGATCATAAATATGATCATACATGTTAATAATATTTGTGATGTTAGCTATCGTGCTAACCAAAATAAATTTATTCTTACATGATGTGTCTGAAGGGTCTGTGAAAGACGCTACCACATATTTCTAGACGATTTAAACAAACGTAAATCTACCTAAAAATTTATTCACGTTCATGAAAAAAGTATAGAAAAAATTAAGAGAGAGAAAGTTGCACTTAGTAATTCGTATAACGCAATACGTGAAAGCTCCCATAAGCGGGCACTCATGGGACTAACTTTATTGCCCGGTAGTAGGTGTTTGGTTAATAGATAATTTAAGGTTCTACAGGGTGACTCTAAAAGATATGTACGAAACGCTACCACATATCGCATTCCTGAGACTCAATAAAGACGATTTAACCGACTTTACTTCTATCTCAAAGTGTTTCGTTAAGCCGCTATATGACCCTCAAAATTTTCAAGACATTTAGTTTCTTTAAATAACAAAAGTTAAATAAGAAATACGTAAGAGAACTTTTTTCAATAACAAAACTCCTACAAAAAGAGGAAGCATTTGACTCATTTACCTACGTACTTACGTCAGTTTACTATAAGTAGAGCTTCGCGTCCCTTTATGGGAGATTTTTGTCTACTTGGGTAAATAATGTTGTATCCGCGTCCGTTTACAAGAGCGCCAAGAGATATGTTCGATTAAAAGAAATGTCCGCTTATTAGATTTGCCCGCAAAGAAAACTTTCATTTGCACCGTTCTGCCAGAACAGCAAATATATTATTTAAAACGGATTTTTTAACTTACCATCATAAAAAACACCCAAATACAAAAGATACTCGCAATTTTAAGAAACTCGTAAATATCAACGACATCTTTCAACAACATTAACATAGTAGCGTCAATATACGTAAGCATTGTAACAGTGATATTTAGCATAAGCAATATAATCGGCCAACCGAACAAGTCGTTAAATAATCTAACAGCTACGCTCAAATCGACGAAAAGTTTCCTTAATGAGCGAATCTTTAAGTTGGTATTCTCAATATCAATCACTATGTGGCTGTTATTAATCTGGTTTAGAGTATTTAAAATTAAACGTTGGACTTCACCATTTGAAGACAGATTAATATTTTTTTCAGATTTTCCAATATTCGTCCAAATGTATCTGAATTTCCACTTAAGCAAAACAACGTAATTAATTACTAACAACGTTACTATGACGAGCAAATAATTGGTAAATAAGTAAGTGCACGATATGATAAATGATAATAAATCAGTATTAAAGATTGGTACTTCCACTGCTGCTGCAAATGAAATATAAAACAAGTGAAAAATAATTAACTGTAACCAAACAAACATTTTAAATTTCATTTTGTTAATTGGAATCTTTTCGAGACAATTAACGAAAATTTTGAATTTTTTTGAATTACGAATGGTCACGTGAATAATTGATACATTTATTCGAATCAAAAGTAAGCAATCGTCTAAGCAATCGAGAGCAATACGCGTATAGTTTTCATTACTGGACATATAAATTGGAATAAGACGCGTAACATGGATTGCATAAAAAATATTAAAAATTGAAATGAAAATTGTAGCTCAAATTTTATTTAACTTAGGTTTAATTGACAAGTTCGGTATTAATGATAAATATGCGCTTAGTTTATATATCGGTTTAATGGTATCGTTAGTAAATTCCATCCCGAGAACTACTTGTTCAACTACTACTACAACTACTACTAGTTTAAAGTAAGTAATCTGAAAAAGTAGTTTTGTTTATTTGAATATTCAACTAAAATAATAA
Source organism: Malthinus flaveolus (assembly GCA_950108345.1). Lineage (NCBI taxonomy): Eukaryota > Metazoa > Arthropoda > Insecta > Coleoptera > Cantharidae > Malthinus > Malthinus flaveolus. The sequence continues at coordinate 34,092,450 of OX467286.1, read as the reverse complement.
CTGTTATTGAGGATTCTTCTGCGCGACAAAACAGTTTTATTTCGGAATCGGATAGTTTTGTGATTTGATTGATTATAAGCAATTTGGTTTATATAAAAAACTAGTAAAGTAGTCAAACAAGGAAACAATAATTTGAGTACAACATACCAGGTGTTGAATGGGTTACCGATACATAGGAAAATAGCTTGTAAAATCACGTTTATATAAATTATTAAATTAGTGCAGCAACAATTACATTTCTATCTTGATTAATGAAAATTTCAACAACTAAACGAATGTATAGAAATTTATGTAAACGTGTTTTTACGTGCGATTTACTATGTCTACGTGCACCAATTTTGCTTCATTTAACTATACTAATATATTAATAATTCATACACCTACCCATTTCTATACACAGTATGTGCAACAAATTTGGCGGAAGTAAGAGTTACCTACCTAAACGTTTAGGTTTATTCTGTATTATAACCTCTAAAATAGTGGCCAAATAGTTGGTTACTATTTTAGAGGTTATGATACAGATTAGGCCTGATTAGCATATAATGCAGAAATCTGTGGGTCAGAGTTATATCTAAAAGAGCTACAACAATGCTAAAGGCAAGAAGTTTCATTAATAATAATTACGAAAAATAAAGTTCCTTCTTTTCATCTAGTTAATAATTAGCTTGCGTGCTAACCAAAGTTCTTACATGGTGTTTTTGAAGGGTCTGTGAAAAACGCTACCATATAAATTTTTGGACGATTTTAACAAACAATCTCTATCTAAAACTTTTACGTTCAACAAAAAAATCATGAATAAACTAATAAGAAGAAAGTTGCACTAAGTAATTCGTATAAAGTAATACATACACCATTCTACCAGAGCAGAAAAGAAATTATTTAAGACAATTTTGAAACTTACCATCATAAAAGAGCCCCAAAGACAAAAGGCACTAGCATCTATCAAAAACTCATAAATATCTACGACGTCTTCGAACAACAATAGCATAAGACTGTTAATATCTGCCAGCATTGAAACAGACGCAGACGCGATTTTAAAAAATTAAACTGTCTCGGGGCTGGAAATAAAACTTTTATCTGAATATTCCGAGACCAGACGCCCGAAATAGATTTCAACTTTCTGGACACGACTTAGTCGTCCTTTAACCTCGATCTCGTGTGTTTTTGAATTTTTGGTATCAGAGAAATTTTTTGTTTCGTATATCTAAAAATTGCAGACGCGATTTTAGAAAATTAAACTGTCTCGGGGCTGGAAATAAAACTTTTATCTGAATATTCCGAGACCAGACGCCCGAAATAGATTTCAACTTTCTGGACACCACTTAGTCGTCCTTTAACCTCGATCTCGTGTGTTTTTGAATTTTTGGTATCAGAGAAATTTTTTGTTTCGTATATCTAAAAATTGCAGACGCGATTTTAGAAAATTAAACTGTCTCGGGGCTGGAAATAAAACTTTTATCTGAATATTCCGAGACCAGACGCCCGAAATAGATTTCAACTTTCTGGACACGACTTAGTCGTCCTTTAACCTCGATCTCGTGTGTTTTTGAATTTTTGGTATCAGAGAAATTTTTTGTTTCGTATATCTAAAAATTGCAGACGCGATTTTAGAAAATTAAACTGTCTCGGGGCTGGAAATAAAACTTTTATCTGAATATTCCGAGACCAGACGCCCGAAATAGATTTCAACTTTCTGGACACGACTTAGTCGTCCTTTAACCTCGATCTCGTGTGTTTTTGAATTTTTGGTATCAGAGAAATTTTTTGTTTCGTATATCTAAAAATTGCAGACGCGATTTTAGAAAATTAAACTGTCTCGGGGCTGGAAATAAAACTTTTATCTGAATATTCCGAGACCAGACGCCCGAAATAGATTTCAACTTTCTGGACACGACTTAGTCGTCCTTTAACCTCGATCTCGTGTGTTTTTGAATTTTTGGTATCAGAGAAATTTTTTGTTTCGTATATCTAAAAATTGCAGACGCGATTTGAGAAAATTAAACTGTCTCGGGGCTGGAAATAAAACTTTTATCTGAATATTCCGAGACCAGACGCCCGAAATAGATTTCAACTTTCTGGACACGACTTAGTCGTCCTTTAACCTCGATCTCGTGTGTTTTTGAATTTTTGGTATCAGAGAAATTTTTTGTTTCGTATATCTAAAAATTGCAGACGCGATTTTAGAAAATTAAACTGTCTCGGGGCTGGAAATAAAACTTTTATCTGAATATTCCGAGACCAGACGCCCGAAATAGATTTCAACTTTCTGGACACGACTTAGTCGTCCTTTAACCTCGATCTCGTGTGTTTTTGAATTTTTGGTATCAGAGAAATTTTTTGTTTCGTATATCTAAAAATTGCAGACGCGATTTTAGAAAATTAAACTGTCTCGGGGCTGGAAATAAAACTTTTATCTGAATATTCCGAGACCAGACGCCCGAAATAGATTTCAACTTTCTGGACACGACTTAGTCGTCCTTTAACCTCGATCTCGTGTGTTTTTGAATTTTTGGTATCAGAGAAATTTTTTGTTTCGTATATCTAAAAATTGCAGACGCGATTTTAGAAAATTAAACTGTCTCGGGGCTGGAAATAAAACTTTTATCTGAATATTCCGAGACCAGACGCCCGAAATAGATTTCAACTTTCTGGACACGACTTAGTCGTCCTTTAACCTCGATCTCGTGTGTTTATGAATTTTTGGTATCAGAGAAATTTTTTGTTTCGTATATCTAAAAATTGCAGACGCGATTTTAGAAAATTAAACTGTCTCGGGGCTGGAAATAAAACTTTTATCTGAATATTCCGAGACCAGACGCCCGAAATAGATTTCAACTTTCTGGACACGACTTAGTCGTCCTTTAACCTCGATCTCGTGTGTTTTTGAATTTTTGGTATCAGAGAAATTTTTTGTTTCGTATATTTAAAAATTGCAGACGCGATTTGAGAAAATTAAACTGTCTCGGGGCTGGAAATAAAACTTTTATCTGAATATTCCGAGACCAGACGCCCGAAATAGATTTCAACTTTCTGGACACGACTTAGTCGTCCTTTAACCTCGATCTCGTGTGTTTTTGAATTTTTGGTATCAGAGAAATTTTTTGTTTCGTATATTTAAAAATTGCAGACGCGATTTGAGAAAATTAAACTGTCTCGGGGCTGGAAATAAAACTTTTATCTGAATATTCCGAGACCAGACGCCCGAAATAGATTTCAACTTTCTGGACACCACTTAGTCGTCCTTTAACCTCGATCTCGTGTGTTTTTGAATTTTTGGTATCAGAGAAATTTTTTGTTTCGTATATTTAAAAATTGCAGACGCGATTTGAGAAAATTAAACTGTCTCGGGGCTGGAAATAAAACTTTTATCTGAATATTCCGAGACCAGACGCCCGAAATAGATTTCAACTTTCTGGACACGACTTAGTCGTCCTTTAACCTCGATCTCGTGTGTTTATGAATTTTTGGTATCAGAGAAATTTTTTGTTTCGTATATCTAAAAATTGCAGACGCGATTTTAGAAAATTAAACTGTCTCGGGGCTGGAAATAAAACTTTTATCTGAATATTCCGAGACCAGACGCCCGAAATAGATTTCAACTTTCTGGACACCACTTAGTCGTCCTTTAACCTCGATCTCGTGTGTTTTTGAATTTTTGGTATCAGAGAAATTTTTTGTTTCGTATATCTAAAAATTGCAGACGCGATTTTAGAAAATTAAACTGTCTCGGGGCTGGAAATAAAACTTTTATCTGAATATTCCGAGACCAGACGCCCGAAATAGATTTCAACTTTCTGGACACGACTTAGTCGTCCTTTAACCTCGATCTCGTGTGTTTATGAATTTTTGGTATCAGAGAAATTTTTTGTTTCGTATATCTAAAAATTGCAGACGCGATTTTAGAAAATTAAACTGTCTCGGGGCTGGAAATAAAACTTTTATCTGAATATTCCGAGACCAGACGCCCGAAATAGATTTCAACTTTCTGGACACGACTTAGTCGTCCTTTAACCTCGATCTCGTGTGTTTATGAATTTTTGGTATCAGAGAAATTTTTTGTTTCGTATATTTAAAAATTGCAGACGCGATTTGAGAAAATTAAACTGTCTCGGGGCTGGAAATAAAACTTTTATCTGAATATTCCGAGACCAGACGCCCGAAATAGATTTCAACTTTCTGGACACCACTTAGTCGTCCTTTAACCTCGATCTCGTGTGTTTTTGAATTTTTGGTATCAGAGAAATTTTTTGTTTCGTATATTTAAAAATTGCAGACGCGATTTGAGAAAATTAAACTGTCTCGGGGCTGGAAATAAAACTTTTATCTGAATATTCCGAGACCAGACGCCCGAAATAGATTTCAACTTTCTGGACACGACTTAGTCGTCCTTTAACCTCGATCTCGTGTGTTTTTGAATTTTTGGTATCAGAGAAATTTTTTGTTTCGTATATTTAAAAATTGCAGACGCGATTTGAGAAAATTAAACTGTCTCGGGGCTGGAAATAAAACTTTTATCTGAATATTCCGAGACCAGACGCCCGAAATAGATTTCAACTTTCTGGACACGACTTAGTCGTCCTTTAACCTCGATCTCGTGTGTTTTTGAATTTTTGGTATCAGAGAAATTTTTTGTTTCGTATATTTAAAAATTGCAGACGCGATTTGAGAAAATTAAACTGTCTCGGGGCTGGAAATAAAACTTTTATCTGAATATTCCGAGACCAGACGCCCGAAATAGATTTCAACTTTCTGGACACGACTTAGTCGTCCTTTAACCTCGATCTCGTGTGTTTTTGAATTTTTGGTATCAGAGAAATTTTTTGTTTCGTATATTTAAAAATTGCAGACGCGATTTGAGAAAATTAAACTGTCTCGGGGCTGGAAATAAAACTTTTATCTGAATATTCCGAGACCAGACGCCCGAAATAGATTTCAACTTTCTGGACACGACTTAGTCGTCCTTTAACCTCGATCTCGTGTGTTTTTGAATTTTTGGTATCAGAGAAATTTTTTGTTTCGTATATTTAAAAATTGCAGACGCGATTTGAGAAAATTAAACTGTCTCGGGGCTGGAAATAAAACTTTTATCTGAATATTCCGAGACCAGACGCCCGAAATAGATTTCAACTTTCTGGACACGACTTAGTCGTCCTTTAACCTCGATCTCGTGTGTTTTTGAATTTTTGGTATCAGAGAAATTTTTTGTTTCGTATATTTAAAAATTGCAGACGCGATTTGAGAAAATTAAACTGTCTCGGGGCTGGAAATAAAACTTTTATCTGAATATTCCGAGACCAGACGCCCGAAATAGATTTCAACTTTCTGGACACCACTTAGTCGTCCTTTAACCTCGATCTCGTGTGTTTTTGAATTTTTGGTATCAGAGAAATTTTTTGTTTCGTATATTTAAAAATTGCAGACGCGATTTGAGAAAATTAAACTGTCTCGGGGCTGGAAATAAAACTTTTATCTGAATATTCCGAGACCAGACGCCCGAAATAGATTTTAACTTTCTGGACAGCACTTAGTCGTCCTTTAACCTCGATCTCGTGTGTTTTTGAATTTTTGGTATCAGAGAAATTTTTTGTTTCGTATATCTAAAAATTGCAGACGCGATTTTAGAAAATTAAACTGTCTCGGGGCTGGAAATAAAACTTTTATCTGAATATTCCGAGACCAGACGCCCGAAATAGATTTCAACTTTCTGGACACCACTTAGTCGTCCTTTAACCTCGATCTCGTGTGTTTTTGAATTTTTGGTATCAGAGAAATTTTTTGTTTCGTATATCTAAAAATTGCAGACGCGATTTTAGAAAATTAAACTGTCTCGGGGCTGGAAATAAAACTTTTATCTGAATATTCCGAGACCAGACGCCCGAAATAGATTTCAACTTTCTGGACACGACGTAGTCGTCCTTTAACCTCGATCTCGTGTGTTTTTGAATTTTTGGTATCAGAGAAATTTTTTGTTTCGTATATTTAAAAATTGCAGACGCGATTTGAGAAAATTAAACTGTCTCGGGGCTGGAAATAAAACTTTTATCTGAATATTCCGAGACCAGACGCCCGAAATAGATTTCAACTTTCTGGACACCACTTAGTCGTCCTTTAACCTCGATCTCGTGTGTTTTTGAATTTTTGGTATCAGAGAAATTTTTTGTTTCGTATATTTAAAAATTGCAGACGCGATTTGAGAAAATTAAACTGTCTCGGGGCTGGAAATAAAACTTTTATCTGAATATTCCGAGACCAGACGCCCGAAATAGATTTCAACTTTCTGGACACGACTTAGTCGTCCTTTAACCTCGATCTCGTGTGTTTTTGAATTTTTGGTATCAGAGAAATTTTTTGTTTCGTATATTTAAAAATTGCAGACGCGATTTTAGAAAATTAAACTGTCTCGGGGCTGGAAATAAAACTTTTATCTGAATATTCCGAGACCAGACGCCCGAAATAGATTTCAACTTTCTGGACACGACGTAGTCGTCCTTTAACCTCGATCTCGTGTGTTTTTGAATTTTTGGTATCAGAGAAATTTTTTGTTTCGTATATTTAAAAATTGCAGACGCGATTTGAGAAAATTAAACTGTCTCGGGGCTGGAAATAAAACTTTAATCTGAATATTCCGAGACCAGACGCCCGAAATAGATTTCAACTTTCTGGACACGACGTAGTCGTCCTTTAACCTCGATCTCGTGTGTTTTTGAATTTTTGGTATCAGAGAAATTTTTTGTTTCGTATATTTAAAAATTGCAGACGCGATTTGAGAAAACTAAACTGTCTCGGGGCTGGAAATAAAACTTTTATCTGAATATTCCGAGACCAGACGCCCGAAATAGATTTCAACTTTCTGGACACGACTTAGTCGTCCTTTAACCTCGATCTCGTGTGTTTTTGAATTTTTGGTATCAGAGAAATTTTTTGTTTCGTATATTTAAAAATTGCAGACGCGATTTGAGAAAATTAAACTGTCTCGGGGCTGGAAATAAAACTTTTATCTGAATATTCCGAGACCAGACGCCCGAAATAGATTTCAACTTTCTGGACACGACTTAGTCGTCCTTTAACCTCGATCTCGTGTGTTTTTGAATTTTTGGTATCAGAGAAATTTTTTGTTTCGTATATTTAAAAATTGCAGACGCGATTTGAGAAAATTAAACTGTCTCGGGGCTGGAAATAAAACTTTTATCTGAATATTCCGAGACCAGACGCCCGAAATAGATTTCAACTTTCTGGACACCACTTAGTCGTCCTTTAACCTCGATCTCGTGTGTTTTTGAATTTTTGGTATCAGAGAAATTTTTTGTTTCGTATATTTAAAAATTGCAGACGCGATTTGAGAAAATTAAACTGTCTCGGGGCTGGAAATAAAACTTTTATCTGAATATTCCGAGACCAGACGCCCGAAATAGATTTCAACTTTCTGGACACCACTTAGTCGTCCTTTAACCTCGATCTCGTGTGTTTTTGAATTTTTGGTATCAGAGAAATTTTTTGTTTCGTATATTTAAAAATTGCAGACGCGATTTGAGAAAATTAAACTGTCTCGGGGCTGGAAATAAAACTTTTATCTGAATATTCCGAGACCAGACGCCCGAAATAGATTTCAACTTTCTGGACACCACTTAGTCGTCCTTTAACCTCGATCTCGTGTGTTTTTGAATTTTTGGTATCAGAGAAATTTTTTGTTTCGTATATTTAAAAATTGCAGACGCGATTTGAGAAAATTAAACTGTCTCGGGGCTGGAAATAAAACTTTTATCTGAATATTCCGAGACCAGACGCCCGAAATAGATTTCAACTTTCTGGACACGACTTAGTCGTCCTTTAACCTCGATCTCGTGTGTTTTTGAATTTTTGGTATCAGAGAAATTTTTTGTTTCGTATATCTAAAAATTGCAGACGCGATTTTAGAAAATTAAACTGTCTCGGGGCTGGAAATAAAACTTTTATCTGAATATTCCGAGACCAGACGCCCGAAATAGATTTTAACTTTCTGGACAGCACTTAGTCGTCCTTTAACCTCGATCTCGTGTGTTTTTGAATTTTTGGTATCAGAGAAATTTTTTGTTTCGTATATCTAAAAATTGCAGACGCGATTTTAGAAAATTAAACTGTCTCGGGGCTGGAAATAAAACTTTTATCTGAATATTCCGAGACCAGACGCCCGAAATAGATTTCAACTTTCTGGACACCACTTAGTCGTCCTTTAACCTCGATCTCGTGTGTTTTTGAATTTTTGGTATCAGAGAAATTTTTTGTTTCGTATATCTAAAAATTGCAGACGCGATTTTAGAAAATTAAACTGTCTCGGGGCTGGAAATAAAACTTTTATCTGAATATTCCGAGACCAGACGCCCGAAATAGATTTCAACTTTCTGGACACGACGTAGTCGTCCTTTAACCTCGATCTAGTGTGTTTTTGAATTTTTGGTATCAGAGAAATTTTTTGTTTCGTATATCTAAAAATTGCAGACGCGATTTTAGAAAATTAAACTGTCTCGGGGCTGGAAATAAAACTTTAATCTGAATATTCCGAGACCAGACGCCCGAAATAGATTTCAACTTTCTGGACACGACGTAGTCGTCCTTTAACCTCGATCTCGTGTGTTTTTGAATTTTTGGTATCAGAGAAATTTTTTGTTTCGTAAATCTAAAAATTGCAGACGCGATTTTAGAAAATTAAACTGTCTCGGGGCTGGAAATAAAACTTTAATCTGAATATTCCGAGACCAGACGCCCGAAATAGATTTCAACTTTCTGGACACGACGTAGTCGTCCTTTAACCTCGATCTCGTGTGTTTTTGAATTTTTGGTATCAGAGAAATTTTTTGTTTCGTATATCTAAAAATTGCAGACGCGATTTTAGAAAATTAAACTGTCTCGGGGCTGGAAATAAAACTTTTATCTGAATATTCCGAGCCCAGACGCCCGAAATAGATTTCAACTTTCTGGACACCACTTAGTCGTCCTTTAACCTCGATCTCGTGTGTTTTTGAATTTTTGGTATCAGAGAAATTTTTTGTTTCGTATATTTAAAAATTGCAGACGCGATTTGAGAAAATTAAACTGTCTCGGGGCTGGAAATAAAACTTTTATCTGAATATTCCGAGCCCAGACGCCCGAAATAGATTTCAACTTTCTGGACACCACTTAGTCGTCCTTTAACCTCGATCTCGTGTGTTTTTGAATTTTTGGTATCAGAGAAATTTTTTGTTTCGTATATTTAAAAATTGCAGACGCGATTTGAGAAAATTAAACTGTCTCGGGGCTGGAAATAAAACTTTTATCTGAATATTCCGAGACCAGACGCCCGAAATAGATTTCAACTTTCTGGACACCACTTAGTCGTCCTTTAACCTCGATCTCGTGTGTTTTTGAATTTTTGGTATCAGAGAAATTTTTTGTTTCGTATATTTAAAAATTGCAGACGCGATTTGAGAAAATTAAACTGTCTCGGGGCTGGAAATAAAACTTTTATCTGAATATTCCGAGACCAGACGCCCGAAATAGATTTCAACTTTCTGGACACCACTTAGTCGTCCTTTAACCTCGATCTCGTGTGTTTTTGAATTTTTGGTATCAGAGAAATTTTTTGTTTCGTATATTTAAAAATTGCAGACGCGATTTGAGAAAATTAAACTGTCTCGGGGCTGGAAATAAAACTTTTATCTGAATATTCCGAGACCAGACGCCCGAAATAGATTTCAACTTTCTGGACACCACTTAGTCGTCCTTTAACCTCGATCTCGTGTGTTTTTGAATTTTTGGTATCAGAGAAATTTTTTGTTTCGTATATTTAAAAATTGCAGACGCGATTTGAGAAAATTAAACTGTCTCGGGGCTGGAAATAAAACTTTTATCTGAATATTCCGAGACCAGACGCCCGAAATAGATTTCAACTTTCTGGACACGACTTAGTCGTCCTTTAACCTCGATCTCGTGTGTTTTTGAATTTTTGGTATCAGAGAAATTTTTTGTTTCGTATATTTAAAAATTGCAGACGCGATTTGAGAAAATTAAACTGTCTCGGGGCTGGAAATAAAACTTTTATCTGAATATTCCGAGACCAGACGCCCGAAATAGATTTCAACTTTCTGGACACCACTTAGTCGTCCTTTAACCTCGATCTCGTGTGTTTTTGAATTTTTGGTATCAGAGAAATTTTTTGTTTCGTATATCTAAAAATTGCAGACGCGATTTTAGAAAATTAAACTGTCTCGGGGCTGGAAATAAAACTTTTATCTGAATATTCCGAGACCAGACGCCCGAAATAGATTTCAACTTTCTGGACACCACTTAGTCGTCCTTTAACCTCGATCTCGTGTGTTTTTGAATTTTTGGTATCAGAGAAATTTTTTGTTTCGTATATTTAAAAATTGCAGACGCGATTTGAGAAAATTAAACTGTCTCGGGGCTGGAAATAAAACTTTTATCTGAATATTCCGAGACCAGACGCCCGAAATAGATTTCAACTTTCTGGACACCACTTAGTCGTCCTTTAACCTCGATCTCGTGTGTTTTTGAATTTTTGGTATCAGAGAAATTTTTTGTTTCGTATATTTAAAAATTGCAGACGCGATTTGAGAAAATTAAACTGTCTCGGGGCTGGAAATAAAACTTTTATCTGAATATTCCGAGACCAGACGCCCGAAATAGATTTCAACTTTCTGGACACCACTTAGTCGTCCTTTAACCTCGATCTCGTGTGTTTTTGAATTTTTGGTATCAGAGAAATTTTTTGTTTCGTATATTTAAAAATTGCAGACGCGATTTGAGAAAATTAAACTGTCTCGGGGCTGGAAATAAAACTTTTATCTGAATATTCCGAGACCAGACGCCCGAAATAGATTTCAACTTTCTGGACACGACTTAGTCGTCCTTTAACCTCGATCTCGTGTGTTTTTGAATTTTTGGTATCAGAGAAATTTTTTGTTTCGTATATTTAAAAATTGCAGACGCGATTTGAGAAAATTAAACTGTCTCGGGGCTGGAAATAAAACTTTTATCTGAATATTCCGAGACCAGACGCCCGAAATAGATTTCAACTTTCTGGACACGACGTAGTCGTCCTTTAACCTCGATCTCGTGTGTTTTTGAATTTTTGGTATCAGAGAAATTTTTTGTTTCGTATATCTAAAAATTGCAGACGCGATTTTAGAAAATTAAACTGTCTCGGGGCTGGAAATAAAACTTTTATCTGAATATTCCGAGACCAGACGCCCGAAATAGATTTCAACTTTCTGGACACCACTTAGTCGTCCTTTAACCTCGATCTCGTGTGTTTTTGAATTTTTGGTATCAGAGAAATTTTTTGTTTCGTATATCTAAAAATTGCAGACGCGATTTTAGAAAATTAAACTGTCTCGGGGCTGGAAATAAAACTTTTATCTGAATATTCCGAGACCAGACGCCCGAAATAGATTTCAACTTTCTGGACACGACGTAGTCGTCCTTTAACCTCGATCTCGTGTGTTTTTGAATTTTTGGTATCAGAGAAATTTTTTGTTTCGTATATTTAAAAATTGCAGACGCGATTTGAGAAAATTAAACTGTCTCGGGGCTGGAAATAAAACTTTTATCTGAATATTCCGAGACCAGACGCCCGAAATAGATTTCAACTTTCTGGACACGACTTAGTCGTCCTTTAACCTCGATCTCGTGTGTTTTTGAATTTTTGGTATCAGAGAAATTTTTTGTTTCGTATATTTAAAAATTGCAGACGCGATTTGAGAAAATTAAACTGTCTCGGGGCTGGAAATAAAACTTTTATCTGAATATTCCGAGACCAGACGCCCGAAATAGATTTCAACTTTCTGGACACGACGTAGTCGTCCTTTAACCTCGATCTCGTGTGTTTTTGAATTTTTGGTATCAGAGAAATTTTTTGTTTCGTATATCTAAAAATTGCAGACGCGATTTTAGAAAATTAAACTGTCTCGGGGCTGGAAATAAAACTTTTATCTGAATATTCCGAGACCAGACGCCCGAAATAGATTTCAACTTTCTGGACACCACTTAGTCGTCCTTTAACCTCGATCTCGTGTGTTTTTGAATTTTTGGTATCAGAGAAATTTTTTGTTTCGTATATCTAAAAATTGCAGACGCGATTTTAGAAAATTAAACTGTCTCGGGGCTGGAAATAAAACTTTTATCTGAATATTCCGAGACCAGACGCCCGAAATAGATTTCAACTTTCTGGACACGACGTAGTCGTCCTTTAACCTCGATCTCGTGTGTTTTTGAATTTTTGGTATCAGAGAAATTTTTTGTTTCGTATATTTAAAAATTGCAGACGCGATTTGAGAAAATTAAACTGTCTCGGGGCTGGAAATAAAACTTTTATCTGAATATTCCGAGACCAGACGCCCGAAATAGATTTCAACTTTCTGGACACGACGTAGTCGTCCTTTAACCTCGATCTCGTGTGTTTTTGAATTTTTGGTATCAGAGAAATTTTTTGTTTCGTATATTTAAAAATTGCAGACGCGATTTTAGAAAATTAAACTGTCTCGGGGCTGGAAATAAAACTTTTATCTGAATATTCCGAGACCAGACGCCCGAAATAGATTTCAACTTTCTGGACACGACGTAGTCGTCCTTTAACCTCGATCTCGTGTGTTTTTGAATTTTTGGTATCAGAGAAATTTTTTGTTTCGTATATTTAAAAATTGCAGACGCGATTTGAGAAAATTAAACTGTCTCGGGGCTGGAAATAAAACTTTTATCTGAATATTCCGAGACCAGACGCCCGAAATAGATTTCAACTTTCTGGACACGACGTAGTCGTCCTTTAACCTCGATCTCGTGTGTTTTTGAATTTTTGGTATCAGAGAAATTTTTTGTTTCGTATATTTAAAAATTGCAGACGCGATTTTAGAAAATTAAACTGTCTCGGGGCTGGAAATAAAACTTTTATCTGAATATTCCGAGACCAGACGCCCGAAATAGATTTCAACTTTCTGGACACGACGTAGTCGTCCTTTAACCTCGATCTCGTGTGTTTTTGAATTTTTGGTATCAGAGAAATTTTTTGTTTCGTATATTTAAAAATTGCAGACGCGATTTGAGAAAATTAAACTGTCTCGGGGCTGGAAATAAAACTTTTATCTGAATATTCCGAGACCAGACGCCCGAAATAGATTTCAACTTTCTGGACACCACTTAGTCGTCCTTTAACCTCGATCTCGTGTGTTTTTGAATTTTTGGTATCAGAGAAATTTTTTATTTCGTATATTTAAAAATTGCAGACGCGATTTGAGAAAATTAAACTGTCTCGGGGCTGGAAATAAAACTTTTATCTGAATATTCCGAGACCAGACGCCCGAAATAGATTTCAACTTTCTGGACACCACTTAGTCGTCCTTTAACCTCGATCTCGTGTGTTTTTGAATTTTTGGTATCAGAGAAATTTTTTGTTTCGTATATTTAAAAACTGCAGACGCGATTTGAGAAAATTAAACTGTCTCGGGGCTGGAAATAAAACTTTTATCTGAATATTCCGAGACCAGACGCCCGAAATAGATTTCAACTTTCTGGACACGACGTAGTCGTCCTTTAACCTCGATCTCGTGTGTTTTTGAATTTTTGGTATCAGAGAAATTTTTTGTTTCGTATATCTAAAAATTGCAGACGCGATTTTAGAAAATTAAACTGTCTCGGGGCTGGAAATAAAACTTTTATCTGAATATTCCGAGACCAGACGCCCGAAATAGATTTCAACTTTCTGGACACCACTTAGTCGTCCTTTAACCTCGATCTCGTGTGTTTTTGAATTTTTGGTATCAGAGAAATTTTTTGTTTCGTATATCTAAAAATTGCAGACGCGATTTTAGAAAATTAAACTGTCTCGGGGCTGGAAATAAAACTTTTATCTGAATATTCCGAGACCAGACGCCCGAAATAGATTTCAACTTTCTGGACACGACGTAGTCGTCCTTTAACCTCGATCTCGTGTGTTTTTGAATTTTTGGTATCAGAGAAATTTTTTGTTTCGTATATTTAAAAATTGCAGACGCGATTTGAGAAAATTAAACTGTCTCGGGGCTGGAAATAAAACTTTTATCTGAATATTCCGAGACCAGACGCCCGAAATAGATTTCAACTTTCTGGACACCACTTAGTCGTCCTTTAACCTCGATCTCGTGTGTTTTTGAATTTTTGGTATCAGAGAAATTTTTTGTTTCGTATATTTAAAAATTGCAGACGCGATTTGAGAAAATTAAACTGTCTCGGGGCTGGAAATAAAACTTTTATCTGAATATTCCGAGACCAGACGCCCGAAATAGATTTCAACTTTCTGGACACGACTTAGTCGTCCTTTAACCTCGATCTCGTGTGTTTTTGAATTTTTGGTATCAGAGAAATTTTTTGTTTCGTATATTTAAAAATTGCAGACGCGATTTGAGAAAATTAAACTGTCTCGGGGCTGGAAATAAAACTTTTATCTGAATATTCCGAGACCAGACGCCCGAAATAGATTTCAACTTTCTGGACACGACTTAGTCGTCCTTTAACCTCGATCTCGTGTGTTTTTGAATTTTTGGTATCAGAGAAATTTTTTGTTTCGTATATTTAAAAATTGCAGACGCGATTTGAGAAAATTAAACTGTCTCGGGGCTGGAAATAAAACTTTTATCTGAATATTCCGAGACCAGACGCCCGAAATAGATTTCAACTTTCTGGACACCACTTAGTCGTCCTTTAACCTCGATCTCGTGTGTTTTTGAATTTTTGGTATCAGAGAAATTTTTTGTTTCGTATATCTAAAAATTGCAGACGCGATTTGAGAAAATTAAACTGTCTCGGGGCTGGAAATAAAACTTTTATCTGAATATTCCGAGACCAGACGCCCGAAATAGATTTCAACTTTCTGGACACCACTTAGTCGTCCTTTAACCTCGATCTCGTGTGTTTTTGAATTTTTGGTATCAGAGAAATTTTTTGTTTCGTATATCTAAAAATTGCAGACGCGATTTTAGAAAATTAAACTGTCTCGGGGCTGGAAATAAAACTTTAATCTGAATATTCCGAGACCAGACGCCCGAAATAGATTTCAACTTTCTGGACACGACGTAGTCGTCCTTTAACCTCGATCTCGTGTGTTTTTGAATTTTTGGTATCAGAGAAATTTTTTGTTTCGTATATCTAAAAATTGCAGACGCGATTTTAGAAAATTAAACTGTCTCGGGGCTGGAAATAAAACTTTAATCTGAATATTCCGAGACCAGACGCCCGAAATAGATTTCAACTTTCTGGACACGACGTAGTCGTCCTTTAACCTCGATCTCGTGTGTTTTTGAATTTTTGGTATCAGAGAAATTTTTTGTTTCGTATATCTAAAAATTGCAGACGCGATTTGAGAAAATTAAACTGTCTCGGGGCTGGAAATAAAACTTTTATCTGAATATTCCGAGACCAGACGCCCGAAATAGATTTCAACTTTCTGGACACCACTTAGTCGTCCTTTAACCTCGATCTCGTGTGTTTTTGAATTTTTGGTATCAGAGAAATTTTTTGTTTCGTATATCTAAAAATTGCAGACGCGATTTTAGAAAATTAAACTGTCTCGGGGCTGGAAATAAAACTTTTATCTGAATATTCCGAGACCAGACGCCCGAAATAGATTTCAACTTTCTGGACACCACTTAGTCGTCCTTTAACCTCGATCTCGTGTGTTTTTGAATTTTTGGTATCAGAGAAATTTTTTGTTTCGTATATCTAAAAATTGCAGACGCGATTTGAGAAAATTAAACTGTCTCGGGGCTGGAAATAAAACTTTTATCTGAATATTCCGAGACCAGACGCCCGAAATAGATTTCAACTTTCTGGACACCACTTAGTCGTCCTTTAACCTCGATCTCGTGTGTTTTTGAATTTTTGGTATCAGAGAAATTTTTTGTTTCGTATATCTAAAAATTGCAGACGCGATTTTAGAAAATTAAACTGTCTCGGGGCTGGAAATAAAACTTTTATCTGAATATTCCGAGACCAGACGCCCGAAATAGATTTCAACTTTCTGGACACCACTTAGTCGTCCTTTAACCTCGATCTCGTGTGTTTTTGAATTTTTGGTATCAGAGAAATTTTTTGTTTCGTATATCTAAAAATTGCAGACGCGATTTGAGAAAATTAAACTGTCTCGGGGCTGGAAATAAAACTTTTATCTGAATATTCCGAGACCAGACGCCCGAAATAGATTTCAACTTTCTGGACACCACTTAGTCGTCCTTTAACCTCGATCTCGTGTGTTTTTGAATTTTTGGTATCAGAGAAATTTTTTGTTTCGTATATCTAAAAATTGCAGACGCGATTTTAGAAAATTAAACTGTCTCGGGGCTGGAAATAAAACTTTTATCTGAATATTCCGAGACCAGACGCCCGAAATAGATTTCAACTTTCTGGACACCACTTAGTCGTCCTTTAACCTCGATCTCGTGTGTTTTTGAATTTTTGGTATCAGAGAAATTTTTTGTTTCGTATATCTAAAAATTGCAGACGCGATTTTAGAAAATTAAACTGTCTCGGGGCTGGAAATAAAACTTTTATCTGAATATTCCGAGACCAGACGCCCGAAATAGATTTCAACTTTCTGGACACCACTTAGTCGTCCTTTAACCTCGATCTCGTGTGTTTTTGAATTTTTGGTATCAGAGAAATTTTTTGTTTCGTATATCTAAAAATTGCAGACGCGATTTGAGAAAATTAAACTGTCTCGGGGCTGGAAATAAAACTTTTATCTGAATATTCCGAGACCAGACGCCCGAAATAGATTTCAACTTTCTGGACACCACTTAGTCGTCCTTTAACCTCGATCTCGTGTGTTTTTGAATTTTTGGTATCAGAGAAATTTTTTGTTTCGTATATCTAAAAATTGCAGACGCGATTTGAGAAAATTAAACTGTCTCGGGGCTGGAAATAAAACTTTTATCTGAATATTCCGAGACCAGACGCCCGAAATAGATTTCAACTTTCTGGACACCACTTAGTCGTCCTTTAACCTCGATCTCGTGTGTTTTTGAATTTTTGGTATCAGAGAAATTTTTTGTTTCGTATATCTAAAAATTGCAGACGCGATTTTAGAAAATTAAACTGTCTCGGGGCTGGAAATAAAACTTTTATCTGAATATTCCGAGACCAGACGCCCGAAATAGATTTCAACTTTCTGGACACCACTTAGTTAGTCGTCCTTTAACCTCGATCTCGTGTGTTTTTGAATTTTTGGTATCAGAGAAATTTTTTGTTTCGTATATCTAAAAATTGCAGACGCGATTTTAGAAAATTAAACTGTCTCGGGGCTGGAAATAAAACTTTTATCTGAATATTCCGAGACCAGACGCCCGAAATAGATTTCAACTTTCTGGACACCACTTAGTCGTCCTTTAACCTCGATCTCGTGTGTTTTTGAATTTTTGGTATCAGAGAAATTTTTTGTTTCGTATATCTAAAAATTGCAGACGCGATTTGAGAAAATTAAACTGTCTCGGGGCTGGAAATAAAACTTTTATCTGAATATTCCGAGACCAGACGCCCGAAATAGATTTCAACTTTCTGGACACCACTTAGTCGTCCTTTAACCTCGATCTCGTGTGTTTTTGAATTTTTGGTATCAGAGAAATTTTTTGTTTCGTATATCTAAAAATTGCAGACGCGATTTTAGAAAATTAAACTGTCTCGGGGCTGGAAATAAAACTTTTATCTGAATATTCCGAGACCAGACGCCCGAAATAGATTTCAACTTTCTGGACACCACTTAGTCGTCCTTTAACCTCGATCTCGTGTGTTTTTGAATTTTTGGTATCAGAGAAATTTTTTGTTTCGTATATCTAAAAATTGCAGACGCGATTTTAGAAAATTAAACTGTCTCGGGGCTGGAAATAAAACTTTTATCTGAATATTCCGAGACCAGACGCCCGAAATAGATTTCAACTTTCTGGACACGACGTAGTCGTCCTTTAACCTCGATCTCGTGTGTTTTTGAATTTTTGGTATCAGAGAAATTTTTTGTTTCGTATATTTAAAAATTGCAGACGCGATTTTAGAAAATTAAACTGTCTCGGGGCTGGAAATAAAACTTTTATCTGAATATTCCGAGACCAGACGCCCGAAATAGATTTCAACTTTCTGGACACCACTTAGTCGTCCTTTAACCTCGATCTCGTGTGTTTTTGAATTTTTGGTATCAGAGAAATTTTTTGTTTCGTATATTTAAAAATTGCAGACGCGATTTTAGAAAATTAAACTGTCTCGGGGCTGGAAATAAAACTTTTATCTGAATATTCCGAGACCAGACGCCCGAAATAGATTTCAACTTTCTGGACACGACGTAGTCGTCCTTTAACCTCGATCTCGTGTGTTTTTGAATTTTTGGTATCAGAGAAATTTTTTGTTTCGTATATTTAAAAATTGCAGACGCGATTTTAGAAAATTAAACTGTCTCGGGGCTGGAAATAAAACTTTTATCTGAATATTCCGAGACCAGACGCCCGAAATAGATTTCAACTTTCTGGACACCACTTAGTCGTCCTTTAACCTCGATCTCGTGTGTTTTTGAATTTTTGGTATCAGAGAAATTTTTTGTTTCGTATATTTAAAAATTGCAGACGCGATTTTAGAAAATTAAACTGTCTCGGGGCTGGAAATAAAACTTTTATCTGAATATTCCGAGACCAGACGCCCGAAATAGATTTCAACTTTCTGGACACGACGTAGTCGTCCTTTAACCTCGATCTCGTGTGTTTTTGAATTTTTGGTATCAGAGAAATTTTTTGTTTCGTATATTTAAAAATTGCAGACGCGATTTTAGAAAATTAAACTGTCTCGGGGCTGGAAATAAAACTTTTATCTGAATATTCCGAGACCAGACGCCCGAAATAGATTTCAACTTTCTGGACACGACTTAGTCGTCCTTTAACCTCGATCTCGTGTGTTTTTGAATTTTTGGTATCAGAGAAATTTTTTGTTTCGTATATTTAAAAATTGCAGACGCGATTTTAGAAAATTAAACTGTCTCGGGGCTGGAAATAAAACTTTTATCTGAATATTCCGAGACCAGACGCCCGAAATAGATTTCAACTTTCTGGACACCACTTAGTCGTCCTTTAACCTCGATCTCGTGTGTTTTTGAATTTTTGGTATCAGAGAAATTTTTTGTTTCGTATATTTAAAAATTGCAGACGCGATTTTAGAAAATTAAACTGTCTCGGGGCTGGAAATAAAACTTTTATCTGAATATTCCGAGTCCAGACGCCCGAAATAGATTTCAACTTTCTGGACACGACTTAGTCGTCCTTTAACCTCGATCTCGTGTGTTTTTGAATTTTTGGTATCAGAGAAATTTTTTGTTTCGTATATTTAAAAATTGCAGACGCGATTTTAGAAAATTAAACTGTCTCGGGGCTGGAAATAAAACTTTTATCTGAATATTCCGAGACCAGACGCCCGAAATAGATTTCAACTTTCTGGACACGACTTAGTCGTCCTTTAACCTCGATCTCGTGTGTTTTTGAATTTTTGGTATCAGAGAAATTTTTTGTTTCGTATATTTAAAAATTGCAGACGCGATTTTAGAAAATTAAACTGTCTCGGGGCTGGAAATAAAACTTTTATCTGAATATTCCGAGACCAGACGCCCGAAATAGATTTCAACTTTCTGGACACGACGTAGTCGTCCTTTAACCTCGATCTCGTGTGTTTTTGAGTTTTTGGTATCAGAGATATTTTTTGTTTCGTATATTTAAAAATTGCAGACGCGATTTTAGAAAATTAAACTGTCTCGGGGCTGGAAATAAAACTTTTATCTGAATATTCCGAGACCAGACGCCCGAAATAGATTTCAACTTTCTGGACACGACGTAGTCGTCCTTTAACCTCGATCTCGTGTGTTTTTGAATTTTTGGTATCAGAGAAATTTTTTGTTTCGTATATTTAAAAATTGCAGACGCGATTTTAGAAAATTAAACTGTCTCGGGGCTGGAAATAAAACTTTTATCTGAATATTCCGAGACCAGACGCCCGAAATAGATTTCAACTTTCTGGACACGACGTAGTCGTCCTTTAACCTCGATCTCGTGTGTTTTTGAATTTTTGGTATCAGAGAAATTTTTTGTTTCGTATATTTAAAAATTGCAGACGCGATTTTAGAAAATTAAACTGTCTCGGGGCTGGAAATAAAACTTTTATCTGAATATTCCGAGACCAGACGCCCGAAATAGATTTCAACTTTCTGGACACGACGTAGTCGTCCTTTAACCTCGATCTCGTGTGTTTTTGAGTTTTTGGTATCAGAGATATTTTTTGTTTCGTATATTTAAAAATTGCAGACGCGATTTTAGAAAATTAAACTGTCTCGGGGCTGGAAATAAAACTTTTATCTGAATATTCCGAGACCAGACGCCCGAAATAGATTTCAACTTTCTGGACACGACGTAGTCGTCCTTTAACCTCGATCTCGTGTGTTTTTGAATTTTTGGTATCAGAGAAATTTTTTGTTTCGTATATTTAAAAATTGCAGACGCGATTTTAGAAAATTAAACTGTCTCGGGGCTGGAAATAAAACTTTTATCTGAATATTCCGAGACCAGACGCCCGAAATAGATTTCAACTTTCTGGACACGACGTAGTCGTCCTTTAACCTCGATCTCGTGTGTTTTTGAGTTTTTGGTATCAGAGAAATTTTTTGTTTCGTATATTTAAAAATTGCAGTCGCGATTTTAGAAAATTAAACTGTCTCGGGGCTGGAAATAAAACTTTTATCTGAATATTCCGAGACCAGACGCCCGAAATAGATTTCAACTTTCTGGACACGACGTAGTCGTCCTTTAACCTCGATCTCGTGTGTTTTTGAGTTTTTGGTATCAGAGAAATTTTTTGTTTCGTATATTTAAAAATTGCAGACGCGATTTTAGAAAATTAAACTGTCTCGGGGCTGGAAATAAAACTTTTATCTGAATATTCCGAGACCAGACGCCCGAAATAGATTTCAACTTTCTGGACACGACGTAGTCGTCCTTTAACCTCGATCTCGTGTGTTTTTGAATTTTTGGTAACAGAAATTTTTTGTTTCGTATATTTAAAAATAGCAGACGCGATTTTAGAAAATTAAACTGTCTCGGGGCTGGAAATAAAACTTTTATCTGAATATTCTGAGACCAGACGCCCGAAATAGATTTCAACTTTCTGGACACGACTTAGTCGTCCTTTAACCTCGATCTCGTGTGTTTTTGAATTTTTGGTATCAGTGAAATTTTTTGTTTTGTATATTTAAAAATTGCAGACGCGATTTTAGAAAATTAAACTGTCTCGGGGCTGGAAATAAAACTTTTATCTGAATATTCCGAGTCCAGACGCCCGAAATAGATTTCAACTTTCTGGACACGACTTAGTCGTCCTTTAACCTCGATCTCGTGTGTTTTTGAATTTTTGGTATCAGAGAAATTTTTTGTTTCGTATATTTAAAAATTGCAGACGCGATTTGAGAAAATTAAACTGTCTCGGGGCTGGAAATAAAACTTTTATCTGAATATTCCGAGACCAGACGCCCGAAATAGATTTCAACTTTCTGGACACCACTTAGTCGTCCTTTAACCTCGATCTCGTGTGTTTTTGAATTTTTTGTATCAGTGAAATTTTTTGTTTTGTATATTTAAAAATTGCAGACGCGATTTTAGAAAATTAAACTGTCTCGGGGCTGGAAATAAAACTTTTATCTGAATATTCCGAGACCAGACGCCCGAAATAGATTTCAACTTTCTGGACACGACTTAGTCGTCCTTTAACCTCGATCTCGTGTGTTTTTGAATTTTTGGTTTCAGTGAAATTTTTTGTTTCGTATATTTAAAAATTGCAAACGCGATTTTAGAAAATTAAACTGTCTCGGGGCTGGAAATAAAACTTTTATCTGAATATTCCGAGACCAGACGCCCGAAATAGATTTCAACTTTCTGGACACGACGTAGTCGTCCTTTAACCTCGATCTCGTGTGTTTTTGAAGTTTTGGTATCAGAGAAATTTTTTGTTTCGTATATTTAAAAATTGCAGACGCGATTTTAGAAAATTAAACTGTCTCGGGGCTGGAAATAAAACTTTTATCTGAATATTCCGAGACCAGACGCCCGAAATAGATTTCAACTTTCTGGACACGACTTGGTCGTCCTTTAACCTCGATCTCGTTTGTTTTTGAATTTTTGGTATCAGAGAAATTTTTTGTTTCGTATATTTAAAAATTGCAGACGCGATTTTAGAAAATTAAACTGTCTCGGGGCTGGAAATAAAACTTTTATCTGAATATTCCGAGACCAGACGCCCGAAATAGATTTCAACTTTCTGGACACGACTTAGTCGTCCTTTAACCTCGATCTCGTGTGTTTTTGAATTTTTGGTATCAGAGAAATTTTTTGTTTCGTATATTTAAAAATTGCAAACGCGATTTTAGAAAATTAAACTGTCTCGGGGCTGGAAATAAAACTTTTATCAGAATATTCCGAGACCAGACGCCCGAAATAGATTTCAACTTTCTGGACACGACTTAGTCGTCCTTTAACCTCGATCTCGTGTGTTTTTGAATTTTTGGTATCAGAGAAATTTTTTGTTTCGTATATTTAAAAATTGCAAACGCGATTTTAGAAAATTAAACTGTCTCGGGGCTGGAAATAAAACTTTTATCTGAATATTCCGAGACCAGACGCCCGAAATAGATTTCAACTTTCTGGACACGACTTAGTCGTCCTTTAACCTCGATCTCGTGTGTTTTTGAATTTTTGGTATCAGAGAAATTTTTTGTTTCGTATATTTAAAAATTGCAAACGCGATTTTAGAAAATTAAACTGTCTCGGGGCTGGAAATAAAACTTTTATCTGAATATTCCGAGACCAGACGCCCGAAATGGATTTCAACTTTCTGGACACGACTTAGTCGTCCTTTAACCTCGATCTCGTGTGTTTTTGAATTTTTGGTAACAGAAATTTTTTGTTTCGTATATTTAAAAATAGCAGACGCGATTTTAGAAAATTAAACTGTCTCGGGGCTGGAAATAAAACTTTTATCTGAATATTCCGAGACCAGACGCCCGAAATAGATTTCAACTTTCTGGACACGACTTAGTCGTCCTTTAACCTCGATCTCGTGTGTTTTTGAATTTTTGGTAACAGAAATTTTTTGTTTCGTATATTTAAAAATAGCAGACGCGATTTTAGAAAATTAAACTGTCTCGGGGCTGGAAATAAAACTTTTATCTGAATATTCCGAGACCAGACGCCCGAAATAGATTTCAACTTTCTGGACACGACGTAGTCGTCCTTTAACCTCGATCTCGTGTGTTTTTGAATTTTTGGTATCAGAGAAATTTTTTGTTTCGTATATTTAAAAATTGCAGACGCGATTTGAGAAAATTAAACTGTCTCGGGGCTGGAAATAAAACTTTTATCTGAATATTCCGAGACCAGACGCCCGAAATAGATTTCAACTTTCTGGACACCACTTAGTCGTCCTTTAACCTCGATCTCGTGTGTTTTTGAATTTTTTGTATCAGTGAAATTTTTTGTTTTGTATATTTAAAAATTGCAGACGCGATTTTAGAAAATTAAACTGTCTCGGGGCTGGAAATAAAACTTTTATCTGAATATTCCGAGTCCAGACGCCCGAAATAGATTTCAACTTTCTGGACACCACTTAGTCGTGCTTTAACCTCGATCTCCTGTGTTTTTGAATTTTTGGTTTCAGTGAAATTTTTTGTTTTGTATATTTAAAAATTGCAGACGCGATTTTAGAAAATTAAACTGTCTCGGGGCTGGAAATAAAACTTTTATCTGAATATTCCGAGACCAGACGCCCGAAATAGATTTCAACTTTCTGGACACGACTTAGTCGTCCTTTAACCTCGATCTCGTGTGTTTTTGAATTTTTGGTTTCAGTGAAATTTTTTGTTTCGTATATTTAAAAATTGCAGACGCGATTTTAGAAAATTAAACTGTCTCGGGGCTGGAAATAAAACTTTTATCTGAATATTCCGAGACCAGACGCCCGAAATAGATTTCAACTTTCTGGACACGACTTAGTCGTCCTTTAACCTCGATCTCGTGTGTTTTTGAATTTTTGGTTTCAGTGAAATTTTTTGTTTTGTATATTTAAAAATTGCAGACGCGATTTTAGAAAATTAAACTGTCTCGGGGCTGGAAATAAAACTTTTATCTGAATATTCCGAGACCAGACGCCCGAAATAGATTTCAACTTTCTGGACACGACGTAGTCGTCCTTTAACCTCGATCTCGTGTGTTTTTGAATTTTTGGTATCAGAGAAATTTTTTGTTTCGTATATCTAAAAATTGCAGACGCGATTTTAGAAAATTAAACTGTCTCGGGGCTGGAAATAAAACTTTTATCTGAATATTCCGAGACCAGACGCCCGAAATAGATTTCAACTTTCTGGACACGACTTAGTCGTCCTTTAACCTCGATCTCGTGTGTTTTTGAATTTTTGGTTTCAGTGAAATTTTTTGTTTTGTATATTTAAAAATTGCAGACGCGATTTTAGAAAATTAAACTGTCTCGGGGCTGGAAATAAAACTTTTATCTGAATATTCCGAGACCAGACGCCCGAAATAGATTTCAACTTTCTGGACACGACTTAGTCGTCCTTTAACCTCGATCTCGTGTGTTTTTGAATTTTTTGTATCAGTGAAATTTTTTGTTTTGTATATTTAAAAATTGCAGACGCGATTTTAGAAAATTAAACTGTCTCGGGGCTGGAAATAAAACTTTTATCTGAATATTCCGAGTCCAGACGCCCGAAATAGATTTCAACTTTCTGGACACCACTTAGTCGTGCTTTAACCTCGATCTCGTGTGTTTTTGAATTTTTGGTTTCAGTGAAATTTTTTGTTTTGTATATTTAAAAATTGCAGACGCGATTTTAGAAAATTAAACTGTCTCGGGGCTGGAAATAAAACTTTTATCTGAATATTCCGAGACCAGACGCCCGAAATAGATTTCAACTTTCTGGACACGACTTAGTCGTCCTTTAACCTCGATCTCGTGTGTTTTTGAATTTTTGGTTTCAGTGAAATTTTTTGTTTTGTATATTTAAAAATTGCAGACGCGATTTTAGAAAATTAAACTGTCTCGGGGCTGGAAATAAAACTTTTATCTGAATATTCCGAGACCAGACGCCCGAAATAGATTTCAACTTTCTGGACACGACTTAGTCGTCCTTTAACCTCGATCTCGTGTGTTTTTGAATTTTTGGTTTCAGTGAAATTTTTTGTTTTGTATATTTAAAAATTGCAGACGCGATTTTAGAAAATTAAACTGTCTCGGGGCTGGAAATAAAACTTTTATCTGAATATTCCGAGACCAGACGCCCGAAATAGATTTCAACTTTCTGGACACGACGTAGTCGTCCTTTAACCTCGATCTCGTGTGTTTTTGAATTTTTGGTATCAGAGAAATTTTTTGTTTCGTATATCTAAAAATTGCAGACGCGATTTTAGAAAATTAAACTGTCTCGGGGCTGGAAATAAAACTTTTATCTGAATATTCCGAGACCAGACGCCCGAAATAGATTTCAACTTTCTGGACACGACTTAGTCGTCCTTTAACCTCGATCTCGTGTGTTTTAGAATTTTTGGTTTCAGTGAAATTTTTTGTTTTGTATATTTAAAAATTGCAGACGCGATTTTAGAAAATTAAACTGTCTCGGGGCTGGAAATAAAACTTTTATCTGAATATTCCGAGACCAGACGCCCGAAATAGATTTCAACTTTCTGGACACGACTTAGTCGTCCTTTAACCTCGATCTCGTGTGTTTTTGAATTTTTGGTTTCAGTGAAATTTTTTGTTTTGTATATTTAAAAATTGCAGACGCGATTTTAGAAAATTAAACTGTCTCGGGGCTGGAAATAAAACTATTATCTGAATATTCCGAGACCAGACGCCCGAAATAGATTTCAACTTTCTGGACACGACGTAGTCGTCCTTTAACCTCGATCTCGTGTGTTTTTGAATTTTTGGTAACAGAGAAATTTTTTGTTTCGTATATTTAAAAATAGCAGACGCGATTTTAGAAAATTAAACTGTCTCGGGGCTGGAAATAAAACTTTTATCTGAATATTCCGAGACCAGACGCCCGAAATAGATTTCAACTTTCTGGACACGACTTAGTCGTCCTTTAACCTCGATCTCGTGTGTTTTTGATTTTTTGGTATCAGAGAAATTTTTTGTTTCGTATATTTAAAAATTGCAGACGCGATTTTAGAAAATTAAACTGTCTCGGGGCTGGAAATAAAACTTTTATCTGAATATTCCGAGACCAGACGCCCGAAATAGATTTCAACTTTCTGGACACGACTTAGTCGTCCTTTAACCTCGATCTCGTGTGTTTTTGAATTTTTGGTATCAGAGAAATTTTTTGTTTCGTATATTTAAAAATTGCAGACGCGATTTGAGAAAATTAAACTGTCTCAGGGCTGGAAATAAAACTTTTATCTGAATATTCCGAGACCAGACGCCCGAAATAGATTTCAACTTTCTGGACACGACGTAGTCGTCCTTTAACCTCGATCTCGTGTGTTTTTGAATTTTTGGTATCAGTGAAATTTTTTGTTTTGTATATTTAAAAATTGCAGACGCGATTTTAGAAAATTAAACTGTCTCGGGGCTGGAAATAAAACTTTTATCTGAATATTCCGAGTCCAGACGCCCGAAATAGATTTCAACTTTCTGGACACGACGTAGTCGTCCTTTAACCTCGATCTCGTGTGTTTTTGAATTTTTGGTATCAGAGAAATTTTTTGTTTCGTATATTTAAAAATTGCAGACGCGATTTGAGAAAATTAAACTGTCTCAGGGCTGGAAATAAAACTTTTATCTGAATATTCCGAGACCAGACGCCCGAAATAGATTTCAACTTTCTGGACACGACTTAGTCGTCCTTTAACCTCGATCTCGTGTGTTTTTGAATTTTTGGTATCAGAGAAATTTTTTGTTTCGTATATTTAAAAATTGCAGACGCGATTTGAGAAAATTAAACTGTCTCAGGGCTGGAAATAAAACTTTTATCTGAATATTCCGAGACCAGACGCCCGAAATAGATTTCAACTTTCTGGACACGACTTAGTCGTCCTTTAACCTCGATCTCGTGTGTTTTTGAATTTTTGGTATCAGAGAAATTTTTTGTTTCGTATATTTAAAAATTGCAGACGCGATTTGAGAAAATTAAACTGTCTCAGGGCTGGAAATAAAACTTTTATCTGAATATTCCGAGACCAGACGCCCGAAATAGATTTCAACTTTCTGGACACGACGTAGTCGTCCTTTAACCTCGATCTCGTGTGTTTTTGAATTTTTGGTATCAGTGAAATTTTTTGTTTTGTATATTTAAAAATTGCAGACGCGATTTTAGAAAATTAAACTGTCTCGGGGCTGGAAATAAAACTTTTATCTGAATATTCCGAGTCCAGACGCCCGAAATAGATTTCAACTTTCTGGACACCACTTAGTCGTCCTTTAACCTCGATCTCGTGTGTTTTTGAATTTTTGGTTTCAGTGAAATTTTTTGTTTTGTATATTTAAAAATTGCAGACGCGATTTTAGAAAATTAAACTGTCTCGGGGCTGGAAATAAAACTTTTATCTGAATATTCCGAGACCAGACGCCCGAAATAGATTTCAACTTTCTGGACACGACTTAGTCGTCCTTTAACCTCGAACTCGTGTGTTTTTGAATTTTTGGTTTCAGTGAAATTTTTTGTTTTGTATATTTAAAAATTGCAGACGCGATTTTAGAAAATTAAACTGTCTCGGGGCTGGAAATAAAACTTTTATCTGAATATTCCGAGACCAGACGCCCGAAATAGATTTCAACTTTCTGGACACGACGTAGTCGTCCTTTAACCTCGATCTCGTGTGTTTTTGAATTTTTGGTATCAGAGAAATTTTTTGTTTCGTATATCTAAAAATTGCAGACGCGATTTTAGAAAATTAAACTGTCTCGGGGCTGGAAATAAAACTTTTATCTGAATATTCCGAGACCAGACGCCCGAAATAGATTTCAACTTTCTGGACACGACTTAGTCGTCCTTTAACCTCGATCTCGTGTGTTTTTGAATTTTTGGTAACAGAGAAATTTTTTGTTTCGTATATTTAAAAATAGCAGACGCGATTTGAGAAAATTAAACTGTCTCGGGGCTGGAAATAAAACTTTTATCTGAATATTCCGAGACCAGACGCCCGAAATAGATTTCAACTTTCTGGACACGACGTAGTCGTCCTTTAACCTCGATCTCGTGTGTTTTTGAATTTTTGGTATCAGAGAAATTTTTTGTTTCGTATATCTAAAAATTGCAGACGCGATTTTAGAAAATTAAACTGTCTCGGGGCTGGAAATAAAACTTTTATCTGAATATTCCGAGACCAGACGCCCGAAATAGATTTCAACTTTCTGGGCACGACTTAGTCGTCCTTTAACCTCGATCTCGTGTGTTTTTGAATTTTTGGTATCAGAGAAATTTTTTGTTTCGTATATTTAAAAATTGCAGACGCGATTTGAGAAAATTAAACTGTCTCAGGGCTGGAAATAAAACTTTTATCTGAATATTCCGAGACCAGACGCCCGAAATAGATTTCAACTTTCTGGACACGACGTAGTCGTCCTTTAACCTCGATCTCGTGTGTTTTTGAATTTTTGGTATCAGTGAAATTTTTTGTTTTGTATATTTAAAAATTGCAGACGCGATTTTAGAAAATTAAACTGTCTCGGGGCTGGAAATAAAACTTTTATCTGAATATTCCGAGTCCAGACGCCCGAAATAGATTTCAACTTTCTGGACACGACGTAGTCGTCCTTTAACCTCGATCTCGTGTGTTTTTGAATTTTTGGTATCAGAGAAATTTTTTGTTTCGTATATTTAAAAATTGCAGACGCGATTTGAGAAAATTAAACTGTCTCAGGGCTGGAAATAAAACTTTTATCTGAATATTCCGAGACCAGACGCCCGAAATAGATTTCAACTTTCTGGACACGACTTAGTCGTCCTTTAACCTCGATCTCGTGTGTTTTTGAATTTTTGGTATCAGAGAAATTTTTTGTTTCGTATATTTAAAAATTGCAGACGCGATTTGAGAAAATTAAACTGTCTCAGGGCTGGAAATAAAACTTTTATCTGAATATTCCGAGACCAGACGCCCGAAATAGATTTCAACTTTCTGGACACGACTTAGTCGTCCTTTAACCTCGATCTCGTGTGTTTTTGAATTTTTGGTATCAGAGAAATTTTTTGTTTCGTATATTTAAAAATTGCAGACGCGATTTGAGAAAATTAAACTGTCTCAGGGCTGGAAATAAAACTTTTATCTGAATATTCCGAGACCAGACGCCCGAAATAGATTTCAACTTTCTGGACACGACGTAGTCGTCCTTTAACCTCGATCTCGTGTGTTTTTGAATTTTTGGTATCAGTGAAATTTTTTGTTTTGTATATTTAAAAATTGCAGACGCGATTTTAGAAAATTAAACTGTCTCGGGGCTGGAAATAAAACTTTTATCTGAATATTCCGAGTCCAGACGCCCGAAATAGATTTCAACTTTCTGGACACCACTTAGTCGTCCTTTAACCTCGATCTCGTGTGTTTTTGAATTTTTGGTTTCAGTGAAATTTTTTGTTTTGTATATTTAAAAATTGCAGACGCGATTTTAGAAAATTAAACTGTCTCGGGGCTGGAAATAAAACTTTTATCTGAATATTCCGAGACCAGACGCCCGAAATAGATTTCAACTTTCTGGACACGACTTAGTCGTCCTTTAACCTCGATCTCGTGTGTTTTTGAATTTTTGGTTTCAGTGAAATTTTTTGTTTTGTATATTTAAAAATTGCAGACGCGATTTTAGAAAATTAAACTGTCTCGGGGCTGGAAATAAAACTTTTATCTGAATATTCCGAGACCAGACGCCCGAAATAGATTTCAACTTTCTGGACACGACGTAGTCGTCCTTTAACCTCGATCTCGTGTGTTTTTGAATTTTTGGTATCAGAGAAATTTTTTGTTTCGTATATCTAAAAATTGCAGACGCGATTTTAGAAAATTAAACTGTCTCGGGGCTGCAAATAAAACTTTTATCTGAATATTCCGAGACCAGACGCCCGAAATAGATTTCAACTTTCTGGACACGACTTAGTCGTCCTTTAACCTCGATCTCGTGTGTTTTTGAATTTTTGGTAACAGAGAAATTTTTTGTTTCGTATATTTAAAAATAGCAGACGCGATTTGAGAAAATTAAACTGTCTCGGGGCTGGAAATAAAACTTTTATCTGAATATTCCGAGACCAGACGCCCGAAATGGATTTCAACTTTCTGGACACGACTTAGTCGTCCTTTAACCTCGATCTCGTGTGTTTTTGAATTTTTGGTTTCAGTGAAATTTTTTGTTTTGTATATTTAAAAATTGCAGACGCGATTTTAGAAAATTAAACTGTCTCGGGGCTGGAAATAAAACTTTTATCTGAATATTCCGAGACCAGACGCCCGAAATAGATTTCAACTTTCTGGACACGACGTAGTCGTCCTTTAACCTCGATCTCGTGTGTTTTTGAATTTTTGGTATCAGAGAAATTTTTTGTTTCGTATATCTAAAAATTGCAGACGCGATTTTAGAAAATTAAACTGTCTCGGGGCTGGAAATAAAACTTTTATCTGAATATTCCGAGACCAGACGCCCGAAATAGATTTCAACTTTCTGGACACGACTTAGTCGTCCTTTAACCTCGATCTCGTGTGTTTTTGAATTTTTGGTATCAGAGAAATTTTTTGTTTCGTATATTTAAAAATTGCAGACGCGATTTGAGAAAATTAAACTGTCTCGGGGCTGGAAATAAAACTTTTATCTGAATATTCCGAGACCAGACGCCCGAAATAGATTTCAACTTTCTGGACACGACTTAGTCGTCCTTTAACCTCGATCTCGTGTGTTTTTGAATTTTTGGTATCAGAGAAATTTTTTGTTTCGTATATTTAAAAATTGCAGACGCGATTTGAGAAAATTAAACTGTCTCGGGGCTGGAAATAAAACTTTTATCTGAATATTCCGAGACCAGACGCCCGAAATGGATTTCAACTTTCTGGACACGACTTAGTCGTCCTTTAACCTCGATCTCGTGTGTTTTTGAATTTTTGGTATCAGAGAAATTTTTTGTTTCGTATATTTAAAAATTGCAGACGCGATTTTAGAAAATTAAACTGTCTCGGGGCTGGAAATAAAACTTTTATCTGAATATTCCGAGACCAGACGCCCGAAATGGATTTCAACTTTCTGGACACGACTTAGTCGTCCTTTAACCTCGATCTCGTGTGTTTTTGAATTTTTGGTATCAGAGAAATTTTTTGTTTCGTATATTTAAAAATTGCAGACGCGATTTTAGAAAATTAAACTGTCTCGGGGCTGGAAATAAAACTTTTATCTGAATATTCCGAGACCAGACGCCCGAAATAGATTTCAACTTTCTGGACACGACGTAGTCGTCCTTTAACCTCGATCTCGTGTGTTTTTGAATTTTTGGTATCAGAGAAATTTTTTGTTTCGTATATTTAAAAATTGCAGACGCGATTTGAGAAAATTAAACTGTCTCGGGGCTGGAAATAAAACTTTTATCTGAATATTCCAGACCAGACGCCCGAAATAGATTTCAACTTTCTGGACACGACTTAGTCGTCCTTTAACCTCGATCTCGTGTGTTTTTGAATTTTTGGTATCAGAGAAATTTTTTGTTTCGTATATTTAAAAATAGCAGACGCGATTTGAGAAAATTAAACTGTCTCGGGGCTGGAAATAAAACTTTTATCTGAATATTCCGAGACCAGACGCCCGAAATAGATTTCAACTTTCTGGACACGACTTAGTCGTCCTTTAACCTCGATCTCGTGTGTTTTTGAATTTTTGGTTTCAGTGAAATTTTTTGTTTTGTATATTTAAAAATTGCAGACGCGATTTTAGAAAATTAAACTGTCTCGGGGCTGGAAATAAAACTTTTATCTGAATATTCCGAGACCAGACGCCCGAAATAGATTTCAACTTTCTGGACACGACGTAGTCGTCCTTTAACCTCGATCTCGTGTGTTTTTGAATTTTTGGTATCAGAGAAATTTTTTGTTTCGTATATCTAAAAATTGCAGACGCGATTTTAGAAAATTAAACTGTCTCGGGGCTGGAAATAAAACTTTTATCTGAATATTCCGAGACCAGACGCCCGAAATAGATTTCAACTTTCTGGACACGACTTAGTCGTCCTTTAACCTCGATCTCGTGTGTTTTTGAATTTTTGGTAACAGAGAAATTTTTTGTTTCGTATATTTAAAAATAGCAGACGCGATTTGAGAAAATTAAACTGTCTCGGGGCTGGAAATAAAACTTTTATCTGAATATTCCGAGACCAGACGCCCGAAATAGATTTCAACTTTCTGGACACGACGTAGTCGTCCTTTAACCTCGATCTCGTGTGTTTTTGAATTTTTGGTATCAGAGAAATTTTTTGTTTCGTATATCTAAAAATTGCAGACGCGATTTTAGAAAATTAAACTGTCTCGGGGCTGGAAATAAAACTTTTATCTGAATATTCCGAGACCAGACGCCCGAAATAGATTTCAACTTTCTGGACACGACTTAGTCGTCCTTTAACCTCGATCTCGTGTGTTTTTGAATTTTTGGTATCAGAGAAATTTTTTGTTTCGTATATTTAAAAATAGCAGACGCGATTTGAGAAAATTAAACTGTCTCGGGGCTGGAAATAAAACTTTTATCTGAATATTCCGAGACCAGACGCCCGAAATAGATTTCAACTTTCTGGACACGACTTAGTCGTCCTTTAACCTCGATCTCGTGTGTTTTTGAATTTTTGGTATCAGAGAAATTTTTTGTTTCGTATATTTAAAAATTGCAGACGCGATTTGAGAAAATTAAACTGTCTCGGGGCTGGAAATAAAACTTTTATCTGAATATTCCGAGACCAGACGCCCGAAATAGATTTCAACTTTCTGGACACGACTTAGTCGTCCTTTAACCTCGATCTCGTGTGTTTTTGAATTTTTGGTATCAGAGAAATTTTTTGTTTCGTATATTTAAAAATTGCAGACGCGATTTGAGAAAATTAAACTGTCTCGGGGCTGGAAATAAAACTTTTATCTGAATATTCCGAGACCAGACGCCCGAAATAGATTTCAACTTTCTGGACACGACTTAGTCGTCCTTTAACCTCGATCTCGTGTGTTTTTGAATTTTTGGTATCAGAGAAATTTTTTGTTTCGTATATTTAAAAATTGCAGACGCGATTTTAGAAAATTAAACTGTCTCGGGGCTGGAAATAAAACTTTTATCTGAATATTCCGAGACCAGACGCCCGAAATGGATTTCAACTTTCTGGACACGACTTAGTCGTCCTTTAACCTCGATCTCGTGTGTTTTTGAATTTTTGGTATCAGAGAAATTTTTTGTTTCGTATATTTAAAAATTGCAGACGCGATTTTAGAAAATTAAACTGTCTCGGGGCTGGAAATAAAACTTTTATCTGAATATTCCGAGACCAGACGCCCGAAATGGATTTCAACTTTCTGGACACGACTTAGTCGTCCTTTAACCTCGATCTCGTGTGTTTTTGAATTTTTGGTATCAGAGAAATTTTTTGTTTCGTATATTTAAAAATTGCAGACGCGATTTGAGAAAATTAAACTGTCTCAGGGCTGGAAATAAAACTTTTATCTGAATATTCCGAGACCAGACGCCCGAAATGGATTTCAACTTTCTGGACACGACTTAGTCGTCCTTTAACCTCGATCTCGTGTGTTTTTGAATTTTTGGTATCAGAGAAATTTTTTGTTTCGTATATTTAAAAATTGCAGACGCGATTTGAGAAAATTAAACTGTCTCGGGGCTGGAAATAAAACTTTTATCTGAATATTCCGAGACCAGACGCCCGAAATGGATTTCAACTTTCTGGACACGACTTAGTCGTCCTTTAACCTCGATCTCGTGTGTTTTTGAATTTTTGGTATCAGAGAAATTTTTTGTTTCGTATATTTAAAAATTGCAGACGCGATTTTAGAAAATTAAACTGTCTCGGGGCTGGAAATAAAACTTTTATCTGAATATTCCGAGACCAGACGCCCGAAATGGATTTCAACTTTCTGGACACGACTTAGTCGTCCTTTAACCTCGATCTCGTGTGTTTTTGAATTTTTGGTATCAGAGAAATTTTTTGTTTCGTATATTTAAAAATTGCAGACGCGATTTGAGAAAATTAAACTGTCTCGGGGCTGGAAATAAAACTTTTATCTGAATATTCCAGACCAGACGCCCGAAATGGATTTCAACTTTCTGGACACGACTTAGTCGTCCTTTAACCTCGATCTCGTGTGTTTTTGAATTTTTGGTATCAGAGAAATTTTTTGTTTCGTATATTTAAAAATTGCAGACGCGATTTTAGAAAATTAAACTGTCTCGGGGCTGGAAATAAAACTTTTATCTGAATATTCCGAGACCAGACGCCCGAAATGGATTTCAACTTTCTGGACACGACTTAGTCGTCCTTTAACCTCGATCTCGTGTGTTTTTGAATTTTTGGTATCAGAGAAATTTTTTGTTTCGTATATTTAAAAATTGCAGACGCGATTTGAGAAAATTAAACTGTCTCGGGGCTGGAAATAAAACTTTTATCTGAATATTCCAGACCAGACGCCCGAAATAGATTTCAACTTTCTGGACACGACTTAGTCGTCCTTTAACCTCGATCTCGTGTGTTTTTGAATTTTTGGTATCAGAGAAATTTTTTGTTTCGTATATTTAAAAATTGCAGACGCGATTTGAGAAAATTAAACTGTCTCGGGGCTGGAAATAAAACTTTTATCTGAATATTCCGAGACCAGACGCCCGAAATAGATTTCAACTTTCTGGACACGACTTAGTCGTCCTTTAACCTCGATCTCGTGTGTTTTTGAATTTTTGGTATCAGAGAAATTTTTTGTTTCGTATATTTAAAAATTGCAGACGCGATTTGAGAAAATTAAACTGTCTCGGGGCTGGAAATAAAACTTTTATCTGAATATTCCGAGACCAGACGCCCGAAATAGATTTCAACTTTCTGGACACGACTTAGTCGTCCTTTAACCTCGATCTCGTGTGTTTTTGAATTTTTGGTATCAGAGAAATTTTTTGTTTCGTATATTTAAAAATTGCAGACGCGATTTGAGAAAATTAAACTGTCTCGGGGCTGGAAATAAAACTTTTATCTGAATATTCCGAGACCAGACGCCCGAAATAGATTTCAACTTTCTGGACACGACTTAGTCGTCCTTTAACCTCGATCTCGTGTGTTTTTGAATTTTTGGTATCAGAGAAATTTTTTGTTTCGTATATTTAAAAATTGCAGACGCGATTTTAGAAAATTAAACTGTCTCGGGGCTGGAAATAAAACTTTTATCTGAATATTCCGAGACCAGACGCCCGAAATGGATTTCAACTTTCTGGACACGACTTAGTCGTCCTTTAACCTCGATCTCGTGTGTTTTTGAATTTTTGGTATCAGAGAAATTTTTTGTTTCGTATATTTAAAAATTGCAGACGCGATTTTAGAA
This sequence comes from Malthinus flaveolus, assembly GCA_950108345.1. NCBI lineage: Eukaryota > Metazoa > Arthropoda > Insecta > Coleoptera > Cantharidae > Malthinus > Malthinus flaveolus. Next base: position 34,056,844 of record OX467286.1, on the reverse strand, counting down.
AATTAAACTGTCTCGGGGCTGGAAATAAAACTTTTATCTGAATATTCCGAGACCAGACGCCCGAAATGGATTTCAACTTTCTGGACACGACTTAGTCGTCCTTTAACCTCGATCTCGTGTGTTTTTGAATTTTTGGTATCAGAGAAATTTTTTGTTTCGTATATTTAAAAATTGCAGACGCGATTTGAGAAAATTAAACTGTCTCAGGGCTGGAAATAAAACTTTTATCTGAATATTCCGAGACCAGACGCCCGAAATGGATTTCAACTTTCTGGACACGACTTAGTCGTCCTTTAACCTCGATCTCGTGTGTTTTTGAATTTTTGGTATCAGAGAAATTTTTTGTTTCGTATATTTAAAAATTGCAGACGCGATTTGAGAAAATTAAACTGTCTCGGGGCTGGAAATAAAACTTTTATCTGAATATTCCGAGACCAGACGCCCGAAATGGATTTCAACTTTCTGGACACGACTTAGTCGTCCTTTAACCTCGATCTCGTGTGTTTTTGAATTTTTGGTATCAGAGAAATTTTTTGTTTCGTATATTTAAAAATTGCAGACGCGATTTTAGAAAATTAAACTGTCTCGGGGCTGGAAATAAAACTTTTATCTGAATATTCCGAGACCAGACGCCCGAAATGGATTTCAACTTTCTGGACACGACTTAGTCGTCCTTTAACCTCGATCTCGTGTGTTTTTGAATTTTTGGTATCAGAGAAATTTTTTGTTTCGTATATTTAAAAATTGCAGACGCGATTTGAGAAAATTAAACTGTCTCGGGGCTGGAAATAAAACTTTTATCTGAATATTCCAGACCAGACGCCCGAAATAGATTTCAACTTTCTGGACACGACTTAGTCGTCCTTTAACCTCGATCTCGTGTGTTTTTGAATTTTTGGTATCAGAGAAATTTTTTGTTTCGTATATTTAAAAATTGCAGACGCGATTTGAGAAAATTAAACTGTCTCAGGGCTGGAAATAAAACTTTTATCTGAATATTCCGAGACCAGACGCCCGAAATAGATTTCAACTTTCTGGACACGACGTAGTCGTCCTTTAACCTCGATCTCGTGTGTTTTTGAATTTTTGGTATCAGAGAAATTTTTTGTTTCGTATATTTAAAAATTGCAGACGCGATTTGAGAAAATTAAACTGTCTCGGGGCTGGAAATAAAACTTTTATCTGAATATTCCGAGACCAGACGCCCGAAATAGATTTCAACTTTCTGGACACGACTTAGTCGTCCTTTAACCTCGATCTCGTGTGTTTTTGAATTTTTGGTATCAGAGAAATTTTTTGTTTCGTATATTTAAAAATTGCAGACGCGATTTGAGAAAATTAAACTGTCTCGGGGCTGGAAATAAAACTTTTATCTGAATATTCCGAGACCAGACGCCCGAAATAGATTTCAACTTTCTGGACACGACTTAGTCGTCCTTTAACCTCGATCTCGTGTGTTTTTGAATTTTTGGTATCAGAGAAATTTTTTGTTTCGTATATTTAAAAATTGCAGACGCGATTTTAGAAAATTAAACTGTCTCGGGGCTGGAAATAAAACTTTTATCTGAATATTCCGAGACCAGACGCCCGAAATGGATTTCAACTTTCTGGACACGACTTAGTCGTCCTTTAACCTCGATCTCGTGTGTTTTTGAATTTTTGGTATCAGAGAAATTTTTTGTTTCGTATATTTAAAAATTGCAGACGCGATTATAGAAAATTAAACTGTCTCGGGGCTGGAAATAAAACTTTTATCTGAATATTCCGAGACCAGACGCCCGAAATGGATTTCAACTTTCTGGACACGACTTAGTCGTCCTTTAACCTCGATCTCGTGTGTTTTTGAATTTTTGGTATCAGAGAAATTTTTTGTTTCGTATATTTAAAAATTGCAGACGCGATTTGAGAAAATTAAACTGTCTCAGGGCTGGAAATAAAACTTTTATCTGAATATTCCGAGACCAGACGCCCGAAATGGATTTCAACTTTCTGGACACGACTTAGTCGTCCTTTAACCTCGATCTCGTGTGTTTTTGAATTTTTGGTATCAGAGAAATTTTTTGTTTCGTATATTTAAAAATTGCAGACGCGATTTGAGAAAATTAAACTGTCTCGGGGCTGGAAATAAAACTTTTATCTGAATATTCCGAGACCAGACGCCCGAAATGGATTTCAACTTTCTGGACACGACTTAGTCGTCCTTTAACCTCGATCTCGTGTGTTTTTGAATTTTTGGTATCAGAGAAATTTTTTGTTTCGTATATTTAAAAATTGCAGACGCGATTTTAGAAAATTAAACTGTCTCGGGGCTGGAAATAAAACTTTTATCTGAATATTCCGAGACCAGACGCCCGAAATGGATTTCAACTTTCTGGACACGACTTAGTCGTCCTTTAACCTCGATCTCGTGTGTTTTTGAATTTTTGGTATCAGAGAAATTTTTTGTTTCGTATATTTAAAAATTGCAGACGCGATTTGAGAAAATTAAACTGTCTCGGGGCTGGAAATAAAACTTTTATCTGAATATTCCAGACCAGACGCCCGAAATAGATTTCAACTTTCTGGACACGACTTAGTCGTCCTTTAACCTCGATCTCGTGTGTTTTTGAATTTTTGGTATCAGAGAAATTTTTTGTTTCGTATATTTAAAAATTGCAGACGCGATTTGAGAAAATTAAACTGTCTCAGGGCTGGAAATAAAACTTTTATCTGAATATTCCGAGACCAGACGCCCGAAATAGATTTCAACTTTCTGGACACGACGTAGTCGTCCTTTAACCTCGATCTCGTGTGTTTTTGAATTTTTGGTATCAGAGAAATTTTTTGTTTCGTATATTTAAAAATTGCAGACGCGATTTGAGAAAATTAAACTGTCTCGGGGCTGGAAATAAAACTTTTATCTGAATATTCCGAGACCAGACGCCCGAAATAGATTTCAACTTTCTGGACACGACTTAGTCGTCCTTTAACCTCGATCTCGTGTGTTTTTGAATTTTTGGTATCAGAGAAATTTTTTGTTTCGTATATTTAAAAATTGCAGACGCGATTTTAGAAAATTAAACTGTCTCGGGGCTGGAAATAAAACTTTTATCTGAATATTCCGAGACCAGACGCCCGAAATAGATTTCAACTTTCTGGACACGACGTAGTCGTCCTTTAACCTCGATCTCGTGTGTTTTTGAATTTTTGGTATCAGAGAAATTTTTTGTTTCGTATATTTAAAAATTGCAGACGCGATTTGAGAAAATTAAACTGTCTCGGGGCTGGAAATAAAACTTTTATCTGAATATTCCGGACCAGACGCCCGAAATAGATTTCAACTTTCTGGACACGACTTAGTCGTCCTTTAACCTCGATCTCGTGTGTTTTTGAATTTTTGGTATCAGAGAAATTTTTTGTTTCGTATATTTAAAAATTGCAGACGCGATTTGAGAAAATTAAACTGTCTCGGGGCTGGAAATAAAACTTTTATCTGAATATTCCGAGACCAGACGCCCGAAATAGATTTCAACTTTCTGGACACGACGTAGTCGTCCTTTAACCTCGATCTCGTGTGTTTTTGAATTTTTGGTATCAGAGAAATTTTTTGTTTCGTATATTTAAAAATTGCAGACGCGATTTGAGAAAATTAAACTGTCTCGGGGCTGGAAATAAAACTTTTATCTGAATATTCCGGACCAGACGCCCGAAATAGATTTCAACTTTCTGGACACGACTTAGTCGTCCTTTAACCTCGATCTCGTGTGTTTTTGAATTTTTGGTATCAGAGAAATTTTTTGTTTCGTATATTTAAAAATTGCAGACGCGATTTGAGAAAATTAATCTGTCTCGGGGCTGGAAATAAAACTTTTATCTGAATATTCCGAGACCAGACGCCCGAAATAGATTTCAACTTTCTGGACACGACGTAGTCGTCCTTTAACCTCGATCTCGTGTGTTTTTGAATTTTTGGTATCAGAGAAATTTTTTGTTTCGTATATTTAAAAATTGCAGACGCGATTTGAGAAAATTAAACTGTCTCGGGGCTGGAAATAAAACTTTTATCTGAATTTTCCGGACCAGACGCCCGAAATAGATTTCAACTTTCTGGACACGACTTAGTCGTCCTTTAACCTCGATCTCGTGTGTTTTTGAATTTTTGGTATCAGAGAAATTTTTTGTTTCGTATATTTAAAAATTGCAGACGCGATTTGAGAAAATTAAACTGTCTCGGGGCTGGAAATAAAACTTTTATCTGAATATTCCGAGACCAGACGCCCGAAATAGATTTCAACTTTCTGGACACGACGTAGTCGTCCTTTAACCTCGATCTCGTGTGTTTTTGAATTTTTGGTATCAGAGAAATTTTTTGTTTCGTATATTTAAAAATTGCAGACGCGATTTGAGAAAATTAAACTGTCTCGGGGCTGGAAATAAAACTTTTATCTGAATATTCCGGACCAGACGCCCGAAATAGATTTCAACTTTCTGGACACGACTTAGTCGTCCTTTAACCTCGATCTCGTGTGTTTTTGAGTTTTTGGTATCAGAGAAATTTTTTGTTTCGTATATTTAAAAATTGCAGACGCGATTTTAGAAAATTAAACTGTCTCGGGGCTGGAAATAAAACTTTTATCTGAATATTCCGAGACCAGACGCCCGAAATAGATTTCAACTTTCTGGACACGACGTAGTCGTCCTTTAACCTCGATCTCGTGTGTTTTTGAGTTTTTGGTATCAGAGAAATTTTTTGTTTCGTATATTTAAAAATTGCAGACGCGATTTTAGAAAATTAAACTGTCTCGGGGCTGGAAATAAAACTTTTATCTGAATATTCCGAGACCAGACGCCCGAAATAGATTTCAACTTTCTGGACACGACGTAGTCGTCCTTTAACCTCGATCTCGTGTGTTTTTGAATTTTTGGTATCAGAGAAATTTTTTGTTTCGTATATTTAAAAATTGCAGACGCGATTTTAGAAAATTAAACTGTCTCGGGGCTGGAAATAAAACTTTTATCTGAATATTCCGAGACCAGACGCCCGAAATAGATTTCAACTTTCTGGACACGACGTAGTCGTCCTTTAACCTCGATCTCGTGTGTTTTTGAATTTTTGGTATCAGAGAAATTTTTTGTTTCGTATATTTAAAAATTGCAGACGCGATTTTAGAAAATTAAACTGTCTCGGGGCTGGAAATAAAACTTTTATCTGAATATTCCGAGACCAGACGCCCGAAATAGATTTCAACTTTCTGGACACGACGTAGTCGTCCTTTAACCTCGATCTCGTGTGTTTTTGAATTTTTGGTATCAGAGAAATTTTTTGTTTCGTATATTTAAAAATTGCAGACGCGATTTTAGAAAATTAAACTGTCTCGGGGCTGGAAATAAAACTTTTATCTGAATATTCCGAGACCAGACGCCCGAAATAGATTTCAACTTTCTGGACACGACGTAGTCGTCCTTTAACCTCGATCTCGTGTGTTTTTGAGTTTTTGGTATCAGAGAAATTTTTTGTTTCGTATATTTAAAAATTGCAGACGCGATTTTAGAAAATTAAACTGTCTCGGGGCTGGAAATAAAACTTTTATCTGAATATTCCGAGACCAGACGCCCGAAATAGATTTCAACTTTCTGGACACGACGTAGTCGTCCTTTAACCTCGATCTCGTGTGTTTTTGAGTTTTTGGTATCAGAGAAATTTTTTGTTTCGTATATTTAAAAATTGCAGACGCGATTTTAGAAAATTAAACTGTCTCGGGGCTGGAAATAAAACTTTTATCTGAATATTCCGAGACCAGACGCCCGAAATAGATTTCAACTTTCTGGACACGACGTAGTCGTCCTTTAACCTCGATCTCGTGTGTTTTTGAGTTTTTGGTATCAGAGAAATTTTTTGTTTCGTATATTTAAAAATTGCAGACGCGATTTTAGAAAATTAAACTGTCTCGGGGCTGGAAATAAAACTTTTATCTGAATATTCCGAGACCAGACGCCCGAAATAGATTTCAACTTTCTGGACACGACGTAGTCGTCCTTTAACCTCGATCTCGTGTGTTTTTGAATTTTTGGTATCAGAGAAATTTTTTGTTTCGTATATTTAAAAATTGCAGACGCGATTTGAGAAAATTAAACTGTCTCGGGGCTGGAAATAAAACTTTTATCTGAATATTCCGGACCAGACGCCCGAAATAGATTTCAACTTTCTGGACACGACGTAGTCGTCCTTTAACCTCGATCTCGTGTGTTTTTGAGTTTTTGGTATCAGAGAAATTTTTTGTTTCGTATATTTAAAAATTGCAGACGCGATTTTAGAAAATTAAACTGTCTCGGGGCTGGAAATAAAACTTTTATCTGAATATTCCGAGACCAGACGCCCGAAATAGATTTCAACTTTCTGGACACGACGTAGTCGTCCTTTAACCTCGATCTCGTGTGTTTTTGAGTTTTTGGTATCAGAGAAATTTTTTGTTTCGTATATTTAAAAATTGCAGACGCGATTTTAGAAAATTAAACTGTCTCGGGGCTGGAAATAAAACTTTTATCTGAATATTCCGAGACCAGACGCCCGAAATAGATTTCAACTTTCTGGACACGACGTAGTCGTCCTTTAACCTCGATCTCGTGTGTTTTTGAGTTTTTGGTATCAGAGAAATTTTTTGTTTCGTATATTTAAAAATTGCAGACGCGATTTTAGAAAATTAAACTGTCTCGGGGCTGGAAATAAAACTTTTATCTGAATATTCCGAGACCAGACGCCCGAAATAGATTTCAACTTTCTGGACACGACGTAGTCGTCCTTTAACCTCGATCTCGTGTGTTTTTGAGTTTTTGGTATCAGAGAAATTTTTTGTTTCGTATATTTAAAAATTGCAGACGCGATTTTAGAAAATTAAACTGTCTCGGGGCTGGACATAAAACTTTTATCTGAATATTCCGAGACCAGACGCCCGAAATAGATTTCAACTTTCTGGACACGACGTAGTCGTCCTTTAACCTCGATCTCGTGTGTTTTTGAGTTTTTGGTATCAGAGAAATTTTTTGTTTCGTATATTTAAAAATTGCAGACGCGATTTTAGAAAATTAAACTGTCTCGGGGCTGGAAATAAAACTTTTATCTGAATATTCCGAGACCAGACGCCCGAAATAGATTTCAACTTTCTGGACACGACGTAGTCGTCCTTTAACCTCGATCTCGTGTGTTTTTGAGTTTTTGGTATCAGAGAAATTTTTTGTTTCGTATATTTAAAAATTGCAGACGCGATTTTAGAAAATTAAACTGTCTCGGGGCTGGAAATAAAACTTTTATCTGAATATTCCGAGACCAGACGCCCGAAATAGATTTCAACTTTCTGGACACGACGTAGTCGTCCTTTAACCTCGATCTCGTGTGTTTTTGAGTTTTTGGTATCAGAGAAATTTTTTGTTTCGTATATTTAAAAATTGCAGACGCGATTTTAGAAAATTAAACTGTCTCGGGGCTGGAAATAAAACTTTTATCTGAATATTCCGAGACCAGACGCCCGAAATAGATTTCAACTTTCTGGACACGACGTAGTCGTCCTTTAACCTCGATCTCGTGTGTTTTTGAGTTTTTGGTATCAGAGAAATTTTTTGTTTCGTATATTTAAAAATTGCAGACGCGATTTTAGAAAATTAAACTGTCTCGGGGCTGGAAATAAAACTTTTATCTGAATATTCCGAGACCAGACGCCCGAAATAGATTTCAACTTTCTGGACACGACGTAGTCGTCCTTTAACCTCGATCTCGTGTGTTTTTGAGTTTTTGGTATCAGAGAAATTTTTTGTTTCGTATATTTAAAAATTGCAGACGCGATTTTAGAAAATTAAACTGTCTCGGGGCTGGAAATAAAACTTTTATCTGAATATTCCGAGACCAGACGCCCGAAATAGATTTCAACTTTCTGGACACGACGTAGTCGTCCTTTAACCTCGATCTCGTGTGTTTTTGAGTTTTTGGTATCAGAGAAATTTTTTGTTTCGTATATTTAAAAATTGCAGACGCGATTTTAGAAAATTAAACTGTCTCGGGGCTGGAAATAAAACTTTTATCTGAATATTCCGAGACCAGACGCCCGAAATAGATTTCAACTTTCTGGACACGACGTAGTCGTCCTTTAACCTCGATCTCGTGTGTTTTTGAGTTTTTGGTATCAGAGAAATTTTTTGTTTCGTATATTTAAAAATTGCAGACGCGATTTTAGAAAATTAAACTGTCTCGGGGCTGGAAATAAAACTTTTATCTGAATATTCCGAGACCAGACGCCCGAAATAGATTTCAACTTTCTGGACACGACGTAGTCGTCCTTTAACCTCGATCTCGTGTGTTTTTGAGTTTTTGGTATCAGAGAAATTTTTTGTTTCGTATATTTAAAAATTGCAGACGCGATTTTAGAAAATTAAACTGTCTCGGGGCTGGAAATAAAACTTTTATCTGAATATTCCGAGACCAGACGCCCGAAATAGATTTCAACTTTCTGGACACGACGTAGTCGTCCTTTAACCTCGATCTCGTGTGTTTTTGAGTTTTTGGTATCAGAGAAATTTTTTGTTTCGTATATTTAAAAATTGCAGACGCGATTTTAGAAAATTAAACTGTCTCGGGGCTGGAAATAAAACTTTTATCTGAATATTCCGAGACCAGACGCCCGAAATAGATTTCAACTTTCTGGACACGACGTAGTCGTCCTTTAACCTCGATCTCGTGTGTTTTTGAGTTTTTGGTATCAGAGAAATTTTTTGTTTCGTATATTTAAAAATTGCAGACGCGATTTTAGAAAATTAAACTGTCTCGGGGCTGGAAATAAAACTTTTATCTGAATATTCCGAGACCAGACGCCCGAAATAGATTTCAACTTTCTGGACACGACGTAGTCGTCCTTTAACCTCGATCTCGTGTGTTTTTGAGTTTTTGGTATCAGAGAAATTTTTTGTTTCGTATATTTAAAAATTGCAGACGCGATTTTAGAAAATTAAACTGTCTCGGGGCTGGAAATAAAACTTTTATCTGAATATTCCGAGACCAGACGCCCGAAATAGATTTCAACTTTCTGGACACGACGTAGTCGTCCTTTAACCTCGATCTCGTGTGTTTTTGAGTTTTTGGTATCAGAGAAATTTTTTGTTTCGTATATTTAAAAATTGCAGACGCGATTTTAGAAAATTAAACTGTCTCGGGGCTGGAAATAAAACTTTTATCTGAATATTCCGAGACCAGACGCCCGAAATAGATTTCAACTTTCTGGACACGACGTAGTCGTCCTTTAACCTCGATCTCGTGTGTTTTTGAGTTTTTGGTATCAGAGAAATTTTTTGTTTCGTATATTTAAAAATTGCAGACGCGATTTTAGAAAATTAAACTGTCTCGGGGCTGGAAATAAAACTTTTATCTGAATATTCCGAGACCAGACGCCCGAAATAGATTTCAACTTTCTGGACACGACGTAGTCGTCCTTTAACCTCGATCTCGTGTGTTTTTGAGTTTTTGGTATCAGAGAAATTTTTTGTTTCGTATATTTAAAAATTGCAGACGCGATTTTAGAAAATTAAACTGTCTCGGGGCTGGAAATAAAACTTTTATCTGAATATTCCGAGACCAGACGCCCGAAATAGATTTCAACTTTCTGGACACGACGTAGTCGTCCTTTAACCTCGATCTCGTGTGTTTTTGAGTTTTTGGTATCAGAGAAATTTTTTGTTTCGTATATTTAAAAATTGCAGACGCGATTTTAGAAAATTAAACTGTCTCGGGGCTGGAAATAAAACTTTTATCTGAATATTCCGAGACCAGACGCCCGAAATAGATTTCAACTTTCTGGACACGACGTAGTCGTCCTTTAACCTCGATCTCGTGTGTTTTTGAGTTTTTGGTATCAGAGAAATTTTTTGTTTCGTATATTTAAAAATTGCAGACGCGATTTTAGAAAATTAAACTGTCTCGGGGCTGGAAATAAAACTTTTATCTGAATATTCCGAGACCAGACGCCCGAAATAGATTTCAACTTTCTGGACACGACGTAGTCGTCCTTTAACCTCGATCTCGTGTGTTTTTGAGTTTTTGGTATCAGAGAAATTTTTTGTTTCGTATATTTAAAAATTGCAGACGCGATTTTAGAAAATTAAACTGTCTCGGGGCTGGAAATAAAACTTTTATCTGAATATTCCGAGACCAGACGCCCGAAATAGATTTCAACTTTCTGGACACGACGTAGTCGTCCTTTAACCTCGATCTCGTGTGTTTTTGAGTTTTTGGTATCAGAGAAATTTTTTGTTTCGTATATTTAAAAATTGCAGACGCGATTTTAGAAAATTAAACTGTCTCGGGGCTGGAAATAAAACTTTTATCTGAATATTCCGAGACCAGACGCCCGAAATAGATTTCAACTTTCTGGACACGACGTAGTCGTCCTTTAACCTCGATCTCGTGTGTTTTTGAGTTTTTGGTATCAGAGAAATTTTTTGTTTCGTATATTTAAAAATTGCAGACGCGATTTTAGAAAATTAAACTGTCTCGGGGCTGGAAATAAAACTTTTATCTGAATATTCCGAGACCAGACGCCCGAAATAGATTTCAACTTTCTGGACACGACGTAGTCGTCCTTTAACCTCGATCTCGTGTGTTTTTGAGTTTTTGGTATCAGAGAAATTTTTTGTTTCGTATATTTAAAAATTGCAGACGCGATTTGAGAAAATTAAACTGTCTCGGGGCTGGAAATAAAACTTTTATCTGAATATTCCGAGACCAGACGCCCGAAATAGATTTCAACTTTCTGGACACGACGTAGTCGTCCTTTAACCTCGATCTCGTGTGTTTTTGAGTTTTTGGTATCAGAGAAATTTTTTGTTTCGTATATTTAAAAATTGCAGACGCGATTTTAGAAAATTAAACTGTCTCGGGGCTGGAAATAAAACTTTTATCTGAATATTCCGAGACCAGACGCCCGAAATAGATTTCAACTTTCTGGACACGACGTAGTCGTCCTTTAACCTCGATCTCGTGTGTTTTTGAGTTTTTGGTATCAGAGAAATTTTTTGTTTCGTATATTTAAAAATTGCAGACGCGATTTTAGAAAATTAAACTGTCTCGGGGCTGGAAATAAAACTTTTATCTGAATATTCCGAGACCAGACGCCCGAAATAGATTTCGACTTTCTGGACACGACGTAGTCGTCCTTTAACCTCGATCTCGTGTGTTTTTGAGTTTTTGGTATCAGAGAAATTTTTTGTTTCGTATATTTAAAAATTGCAGACGCGATTTTAGAAAATTAAACTGTCTCGGGGCTGGAAATAAAACTTTTATCTGAATATTCCGAGACCAGACGCCCGAAATAGATTTCAACTTTCTGGACACGACGTAGTCGTCCTTTAACCTCGATCTCGTGTGTTTTTGAATTTTTGGTATCAGAGAAATTTTTTGTTTCGTATATTTAAAAATTGCAGACGCGATTTTAGAAAATTAAACTGTCTCGGGGCTGGAAATAAAACTTTTATCTGAATATTCCGAGACCAGACGCCCGAAATAGATTTCAACTTTCTGGACACGACGTAGTCGTCCTTTAACCTCGATCTCGTGTGTTTTTGAGTTTTTGGTATCAGAGAAATTTTTTGTTTCGTATATTTAAAAATTGCAGACGCGATTTTAGAAAATTAAACTGTCTCGGGGCTGGAAATAAAACTTTTATCTGAATATTCCGAGACCAGACGCCCGAAATAGATTTCAACTTTCTGGACACGACGTAGTCGTCCTTTAACCTCGATCTCGTGTGTTTTTGAGTTTTTGGTATCAGAGAAATTTTTTGTTTCGTATATTTAAAAATTGCAGACGCGATTTGAGAAAATTAAACTGTCTCGGGGCTGGAAATAAAACTTTTATCTGAATATTCCGAGACCAGACGCCCGAAATAGATTTCAACTTTCTGGACACGACGTAGTCGTCCTTTAACCTCGATCTCGTGTGTTTTTGAATTTTTGGTATCAGAGAAATTTTTTGTTTCGTATATTTAAAAATTGCAGACGCGATTTTAGAAAATTAAACTGTCTCGGGGCTGGAAATAAAACTTTTATCTGAATATTCCGAGACCAGACGCCCGAAATAGATTTCAACTTTCTGGACACGACGTAGTCGTCCTTTAACCTCGATCTCGTGTGTTTTTGAGTTTTTGGTATCAGAGAAATTTTTTGTTTCGTATATTTAAAAATTGCAGACGCGATTTTAGAAAATTAAACTGTCTCGGGGCTGGAAATAAAACTTTTATCTGAATATTCCGAGACCAGACGCCCGAAATAGATTTCAACTTTCTGGACACGCCTTTAACCTCGATCTCGTGTGTTTTTGAGTTTTTGGTATCAGAGAAATTTTTTGTTTCGTATATTTAAAAATTGCAGACGCGATTTGAGAAAATTAAACTGTCTCGGGGCTGGAAATAAAACTTTTATCTGAATATTCCGAGACCAGACGCCCGAAATAGATTTCAACTTTCTGGACACGACGTAGTCGTCCTTTAACCTCGATCTCGTGTGTTTTTGAATTTTTGGTATCAGAGAAATTTTTTGTTTCGTATATTTAAAAATTGCAGACGCGATTTTAGAAAATTAAACTGTCTCGGGGCTGGAAATAAAACTTTTATCTGAATATTCCGAGACCAGACGCCCGAAATAGATTTCAACTTTCTGGACACGCCTTTAACCTCGATCTCGTGTGTTTTTGAGTTTTTGGTATCAGAGAAATTTTTTGTTTCGTATATTTAAAAATTGCAGACGCGATTTGAGAAAATTAAACTGTCTCGGGGCTGGAAATAAAACTTTTATCTGAATATTCCGAGACCAGACGCCCGAAATAGATTTCAACTTTCTGGACACGACGTAGTCGTCCTTTAACCTCGATCTCGTGTGTTTTTGAATTTTTGGTATCAGAGAAATTTTTTGTTTCGTATATTTAAAAATTGCAGACGCGATTTTAGAAAATTAAACTGTCTCGGGGCTGGAAATAAAACTTTTATCTGAATATTCCGAGACCAGACGCCCGAAATAGATTTCAACTTTCTGGACACGACGTAGTCGTCCTTTAACCTCGATCTCGTGTGTTTTTGAGTTTTTGGTATCAGAGAAATTTTTTGTTTCGTATATTTAAAAATTGCAGACGCGATTTTAGAAAATTAAACTGTCTCGGGGCTGGAAATAAAACTTTTATCTGAATATTCCGAGACCAGACGCCCGAAATAGATTTCAACTTTCTGGACACGACGTAGTCGTCCTTTAACCTCGATCTCGTGTGTTTTTGAGTTTTTGGTATCAGAGAAATTTTTTGTTTCGTATATTTAAAAATTGCAGACGCGATTTGAGAAAATTAAACTGTCTCGGGGCTGGAAATAAAACTTTTATCTGAATATTCCGAGACCAGACGCCCGAAATAGATTTCAACTTTCTGGACACGACGTAGTCGTCCTTTAACCTCGATCTCGTGTGTTTTTGAATTTTTGGTATCAGAGAAATTTTTTGTTTCGTATATTTAAAAATTGCAGACGCGATTTTAGAAAATTAAACTGTCTCGGGGCTGGAAATAAAACTTTTATCTGAATATTCCGAGACCAGACGCCCGAAATAGATTTCAACTTTCTGGACACGACGTAGTCGTCCTTTAACCTCGATCTCGTGTGTTTTTGAGTTTTTGGTATCAGAGAAATTTTTTGTTTCGTATATTTAAAAATTGCAGACGCGATTTTAGAAAATTAAACTGTCTCGGGGCTGGAAATAAAACTTTTATCTGAATATTCCGAGACCAGACGCCCGAAATAGATTTCAACTTTCTGGACACGCCTTTAACCTCGATCTCGTGTGTTTTTGAGTTTTTGGTATCAGAGAAATTTTTTGTTTCGTATATTTAAAAATTGCAGACGCGATTTGAGAAAATTAAACTGTCTCGGGGCTGGAAATAAAACTTTTATCTGAATATTCCGAGACCAGACGCCCGAAATAGATTTCAACTTTCTGGACACGACGTAGTCGTCCTTTAACCTCGATCTCGTGTGTTTTTGAATTTTTGGTATCAGAGAAATTTTTTGTTTCGTATATTTAAAAATTGCAGACGCGATTTTAGAAAATTAAACTGTCTCGGGGCTGGAAATAAAACTTTTATCTGAATATTCCGAGACCAGACGCCCGAAATAGATTTCAACTTTCTGGACACGCCTTTAACCTCGATCTCGTGTGTTTTTGAGTTTTTGGTATCAGAGAAATTTTTTGTTTCGTATATTTAAAAATTGCAGACGCGATTTGAGAAAATTAAACTGTCTCGGGGCTGGAAATAAAACTTTTATCTGAATATTCCGAGACCAGACGCCCGAAATAGATTTCAACTTTCTGGACACGACGTAGTCGTCCTTTAACCTCGATCTCGTGTGTTTTTGAATTTTTGGTATCAGAGAAATTTTTTGTTTCGTATATTTCCGTTTTCGTATATAAACGTTAAAGTTGGTTACTATTTTAGAGGTTATGATACAGATTAGGCCTGATTAGCATATAATGCAGAAATCTGTGGGTCAGAGTTATATCTAAAAGAGCTACAACAATGCTAAAGGCAAGAAGTTTCATTAATAATAATTACGAAAAATAAAGTTCCTTCTTTTCATCTAGTTAATAATTAGCTTGCGTGCTAACCAAAGTTCTTACATGGTGTTTTTGAAGGGTCTGTGAAAAACGCTACCATATAAATTTTTGGACGATTTTAACAAACAATCTCTATCTAAAACTTTTACGTTCAACAAAAAAATCATGAATAAACTAATAAGAAGAAAGGTGCACTAAGTAATTCGTATATAGTAATTCATACACCATTCTACCAGAGCAGAAAAGAAATTATTTAAGACAATTTTGAAACTTACCATCATAAAAGAGCCCCAAAGACAAAAGGCACTAGCATCTATCAAAAACTCATAAATATCTACGACGTCTTCGAACAACAATAGCATAAGACTGTTAATATCTGCCAGCATTGAAACAGTGATGTCTAGCATAAGAAATAAAATCTGCCAACCAAACAGTTCGTTAAATAATGTGACAACTACGCTCAAATCGACGTAAAATTTCCTTAATGAGTGGATCCTTAAGTTGCTATTTTCAATTTGAAAAACTGTGTGATGTCTGTTATTAATCTGGTTCATACTAATCAAATGTCGGATTTCACCATTTGAAGATAGATTAATATTTTTTAAATTCGTCCAGATGTATCTGAATTTCCACTTGAGCAAAATGACGTAATTGATTACTAACCATGTCACTATTACGAGCAAGTAACTGGGAAATAAGTAAGCGCACGGAAAGAAAAATGATAATAAATCAGTAATATCGTCTGGCACTACCACTGCTGCTGCAAATAAAAAATATAACAAATGAAAAATAATTAATTGTGACCAAACAAGCTTTTTCAATTTCAATTTACTACCTGGAAGCTTTTCGAGACAATAAATAAAAATTCTGAATTTTTTTGAATTACGAATTGTCACGTGAATTATTGAGACATTTATTCGAATCAAGATTAAAACTATGTCTAAGTAATCGAGCACAATACTCGTATAGTGTGAATCACTGTCTGTATCAATTATTGAGATCAGAATATAGATTGTAATATAAAAAATATTAATAACTGAAAGGAAAATGGTGGCACAAATTTTATTAAACTTAGGTTTCAATGAAAAGTTGGGTATTAATGCTAAATACGCGCTTAGTTTATATATCGGTTTAATGTTATCGTTCGGAAATACCATTCTGAAACGAGCACTATTGTTCATTTCAAATGGAAACACTGTTTAAAATAAACTACCTAGTCAACAGAGTTGTTGCTTTTTGTTTATTTGAATATTGAACTAAAATAATGATAATAATTCAGTAGTACGAGTATTAGGTGGGACAAAATAGTTTTATTTGGGAATCTGATTGATGATAACCAAATTAACATATATTTAAAATAATGAACGGTAATCAAATAATCAATCATACATACATATAGATTTGCGTCCACACGCAACGTTCTAACTGTACGATTTTAACTGGGCAGGTAAAACGGCGAGTAAAACTATCGTTCAAAAATGCCATTCCGAAACAAGCACTATTAATTGCCCATCTAAGTCGAAGCACCATTTAAAGTATAACTAAGCCAAAAACGTTGTTTTGTTTATTTGAATATTTAACTAAAATAGTCCCGTCTATTCTGCATCATAACCTCTAAAATAGTGGCCAACTTTAACGTTTAAAGTAACGTTTTCTTTTTTTTATTTAGCTGAAATAGAACGGGATAGAACGTTACTTTAAACGTTAAAGTTGGCCACTATTTTAGAGGTTATGATACAGAATACGCCTGAATAACTTTAAATCGAGTATTACTAGTGGGACAAAACAGTTTTATTTAGCAATCTCATAGTTTTGTGATTAGATTGATTATAAGCAATATTTGTAGAATAGCAAGCGAGTAAAGTAGCTAAATAATAAATGATGCACCAATAATTTTAGTATAAAATACCGAGGTTGAGTGAGTTACCGATACATAGGGAAATAGCACGTATAATAACATTTTTATAAACCCCTGCTTCTCTAAAAAACACAGAAATTAAGTACTATTAACAAGCACAAATTATAAAGGTATTAAATTAATTTCATCTTGCAAATTAGGTAAAATAGAAATCTCTATATAAGTGATTTTAGGTGCAATTTCCCCATGATTACGTTTTGGCCCCAAACTGTATATTGATAATTCATGTACCTACGTACTTATGTACCACAGTATGTACCACAAATTAAAGGGAAGTAAGAATTGGCAACCTAAACATTAACATTTAACGGATAAAACTGTGGGTCAGAGCTATATCTATAAGACTATAAGAGCTACAACAGTGCTAAAGGCCAGGAATTTCATATTAATAATTCATCTAGTTAATAATTAGCTTGCGTGCTAACCAAAATTCTTACATGGTGTCTTTGAAGGATATGTGAAAAATGCCACCACACATTTCCCGACGATTTTAACAAACTTATCTCGAACTTTTAGGTTCATCAAAGAAAATATTTTAAAAAATAAATAAGAAGAAAGTTGTTAGTAAGTCGTATAACGCAATACACCGTTCTGCCAGAACAAGAAAGAGATTTTTGAACAAATTTTTTAACTTACCATCATAAAAAAGCCCCAAAGACCAAAGACACTTGCATCTATAAGAAACTCATTAATATCTACGATATCTTCGAACAACAATAGCATAATAGTGTTAATGTCTGCTAGCATTGCAGCAGTGACATTGAGCATAAGAAATAAAATGTGCCAACCGAACAGTTCGTTAAATAATTTGACAACTACGCTCAAATCGACGTAAAATTTTCGTAATGCGCGAATCGTTAATTTGCTATTTTCAATTTCAATCACAACGTGTATGTTATTAATCTGGTTCGGACTACTTAAATGTCGGATTTCACCATTTGAAGATAGATTAATATTTTTTAAATGTGTCCAAATGTATCTGAATTTCCACTTGAGCAAAATGACGTAATTGATTACTAACAATGTCACTATTACGAGCAAATAACTGGGAAATAAGTAAGTGCACTGAAAGAAAAGTGATAATAAATCAGTAATACCAACCTCTGGTACTACAACAACTGTTGCCGTATATAAAATATAGAGCAAATTAAAAATAATTAATTGTGACCAAACTAGCTTTTTGAATTTCAATTTATTACCAGGAATCTTTTCCAGACAACTAATGAAAATTCTAAATTTTTTTGTATTACGAATTGTCACGTGAATTATTGAGAAATTTATTCGAATCAAAATTAAAACTACGTCTAAGTAATCGAGCACAATACTCGTATAGTTGAAATCACTCAAATCACTTGAGATCAGCAGCGCAATATAGACTGTATAAAAAATATTAATAACTGAAAGGTAAATGATGGCACAAATTTTATTTAACTTAGGCTTAACTGAAAAGTTGGGTATTAATGCTAAATATGCGCTTAGTTTATATAACGGTTTAATGGTATCGTTAGTAAATTCCATCCCGAAACCAGCACTTGTTCATCTCAGATCGACACTGTTTAAAGTAAACGAGTCAACAGAGTTGTTGTTTTTTATTTCTTTGAATATTTAACTAAAATAATGACCATAATTTAGTGGTATTTGGAGGGACACAATAGTTTTATTTGGACACATGAGAAAGTTTTGTGAGTGTGATTGATGATAACCAAATTAACATATTCTAAAATAACGAACGGTAATCAAATAATCAATCATACAATAATATGAGTTTTGTACAGTAGCGTATTCACCACTCTGGAGCAAGTAAAATCGGTGCGCCCCACTGTGTCTCAGAAGAGTTTTGGAGAAATGTGTTATCTATGTACTGTTTTAATTTCGATGTTCTACACAGGCTCTCTGGAGTCGCAGTCAAAAATTTTTGAAACTTGCAAGGTTAACAGAACTTTGATCAGCTTTTTAAATGTACTTTTGTACTGTGAAATTAAGCAATTTTTTAAACCGAAAAGAATAAATACGTACAATTCTGAATATCAAAGTGTATATATCTGGAAGAAGGCGAAGCTTAGCATAATGCTACCCTTACACTTAACCTACGATGACTTAACCCAACCTATGTCAATTCAGAGGCAATACTTCGGTCTACACACGATAACTACATAATACTTTAGTGTGCACTAGACCTTAAAAACTGAGTACACTGGGTTTATAACCTATGCCTAAGGTAACAATAGGTGGGTGGGCGCGGAGGTGCAGTGCTGACAATACTACCTTATAAATAGAGTATATACTGAAATCATGGAACTAGCCAGTTTGAGGGTATCATCAAGTAAAGCATCGAAGCATCCATACCGGAAGGGAGTGTTACTCAGTTAATTTGCGCGTTCCACTACGCCAGACTCTCACTTTTACCTACTACAAAATTTTAGAAACTTTTTTATGTAACTGACAGCTTGATCTTCGCCAGGCACTTCATGTTCTTCGCACGTTCAACCCTTCTACTTATTTTCTAGTTCCATGGATAGAATCAACGAATCAACAGAAGAATAGAAGGAGATTATTCATTATTGTACCTCAATGCTGGTGGTCAAGTCATCGCGCCAAAACGGAGCGGTATAAAGGGTTTGCGTGTAGCAAACGTACCAGCTACTCCCCCTCAGCATTGTTAAACGCTTTAAACAGTAAACAGTAACTCTTGCAAGTATTAAGAACACATAAAAGAAATTTATATAAATAAACTAAGTAGATTATATAAATCTACTTAGAGAGCATCGATTATATTTTATATAAATTATGCTGATTCGTAAACTTACCAATATAGAAAAGCTCCAAGTAGACATTAAACACATATAGCTGAAATAAATACTAGTATATTTGACATCTATGTAAAAATATAACATAAAAGAGTTAATTCTTCCCAGTACTTCAATAGTGACATCTAACATAAACAATAAAATTTGCCAACCAAAAAGTTCGTTAAATAATGTAACAACTAAACTCAAATCGGCGTATGCTTTTCTTAAAGAGGGCACCACGGCGTTGCAATCTTTAATTTCAATCACCACTTGGTTATTGTTAAACTGAGTCACATTATTACTCAAAGTGCGGATTTTACTTTTTGAAGGTAAATAGATATTATTGTTTAAACGCGTCCAAATGTATCTGAATTTACACTTTATCAAAACAACGTAATTGATTGTTAACAATGTCACTATCATGATCAAATAATAGGCGATTAGGAAAGTGCTGTATATGAATAACCCAAATAAATTATTAGCGAGCAAAACTACAATTGCTGCTGAAAATGAAAAATAGAACAAGTGAAAAATATTTAGTTGTAACCTTAGACATTTTTTAAATTTAAACCTATTAGTTGGAACTTTGTCGAGATAATTAATGAAAATTTTGAATTTTTTTGAATTACGAATTGTCACGTGAATAATTGATATATTTATGTGAATTAAAGTAAAAATTAGACCCAAAGAATCGAGAACATATTTGATAATGGGAAATTGCGAATGTTTGGACGAATGATTCATCAAGAGAGTAAAAGCGACTGTGTATAAAATATTAATAATTGAAATAAAAATTGAGGCTAAAATTAGATTTAACTTGGGTTTAATCGAAAAGCTCGGTGTTAAAGCTAAATATGCACAAATTTTATATAACGGTTTAAGTTTATCGTTAGTAAATTCCATCCCGAAAAGAGCACTTGTTTCATCTATAGCCGAAGCACTGTTTAAAGTAAATGGATCAAATAAGTTATTGTTTTGTTTATTTGAATATTTAACTAAAATAATGATTTTAGTTCAGTATAATGTGATTGATTGTAATATTATTATACATTTTTTTAAATAGAGAACGATAATCAAATAATCAATCATGCAATATATGGTTTTTGTATAATATTCACCTAAATGCATGGTATTTCCGCGTTGTGACAAGTCTGGTGGAAATACATTCGCAATAAAAACAATAAAATAACGGGTGAGCAAGGAGGATCGCACCGAGCTTTAGGAGCGTATAAGACAAAAAAATACATAAGTTATTTTACGATTTTCATTTAATAGATTCGGCTTTTACTATGTGCAAATCGATTTTTCTAATTTAGTTCATACAAAAATCAATTACGATTTTCACTTGCTTTCGAGTTTTATATCTCCACGGATCTCCAAACATTTTCTCACTGGATTACACGTAAACATTTAATAGATATAAAACTATAAAGAGATAATAGCTATAAAAGTTTCATATTTTAATTGTAAATAATACATTTTTTTTCATAAAGAAAAGTAGGTATATAGATTTGAATTTATCCGTGCAATACCTTTGAGCTTAGAGTTATCAGGTTATCACTAGTCCCCTTGGGCGCGCAGTCACATTTTAGACATCCGACTTATATTAAGTGATCCAAAAATAACAAATTAGCATATCGTGGCAAAGGCAATTAAAGGGGGCTTTCAAAAATGATTCCAGTCAACTGCCGTTCGCATTTAAAATTATAGATAATACGTCTACCCTATCTTGGGGGTTCATCTAAAATCTAAGGGATGATCCACATCAACTCAGTTTTTTTCACCTTTCAGCTTCAGTGTGTACTAAATCTTGAAACTGAGTACACTGAGTTTATGCCTACGCCTAAGGAAACAATATGTGGGTGGTTGTGGATGCAGTACCTACTGGCGATACTACTTTTAAGTAAATAGAGTATTATAGTGAAAATCATGGTGAAAATAGTATGGTTTGGTATTGTAACTTACGCCACTCGCAGAGAGGTTCAATAAGACCAACAGAAGGATATAATAGAAGGAGATTATTCATTATTGTACCTCAATACTGGTGGTAGTCATCGTGCCAAAATGGAGCGGTATAAGGGGTTTGGGTGTAGTGAATGTATTAGCTACTCCCCCTCGGCATTGTTAAACGCTATAAACAGTGGCTCTTAAATGTGTTAAGAACAGAAGGAAGAAATTTATATAAAAAACACATCTATTTAGAGAGATTCGACGACAGGTATTATTTATATAAATTGTGATTCGTTAACTTACCAATATAGAAAAGTTCCAAGTAGACATTAAACACATATAGATGAAATAAATACTAGAATATTCAACATCCGTGTAAAAGAGTAACATAAAAGAATTAATTCTTCCAAGTAGTTGAATAGTGGTATCTAACATAAAAAATATAATTTGCCAACCGAAAAGTTCGTTAAATAATGTAATAACTAAACTCAAATCGACGTATACTTTTCTTAAAGAGGGTACCACGGCGTTGCAATTTTCAATTTCAATCACCACGCGGTTATTATTAAATTGGATCAGATCATTACTTAAAGTGCGAATTTTACCATTTGAAGGTAAATAGATATTTTTGTTTAAACGCGTCCAAATGTATCTGAACTTAAACTTGATCAAAAGAACGTAATTGATTGTTAGCAAAGTCACTATCATGATCAAATAATAAGCGATTAGGAAAGTGCCGTATATGAATACCGTTAATAAACTACCAGCGAGCACAACTACAATTGCTGCTGAAAATGAAAAATAAAATAAGTGAAAAGTAATTAGTTGTAACCATACAAATTTTTTTAATTGAAACCTACTAGTTGGAATTTTGTCGAGATAATTAATAAAAATTTTAAATTTTTCTGAATTACGAATTGTCACACGAATAATTGATATATTTACGTGAATCAAAGTTAAAATTAGGCCGAAGAAATCGAGAACAAATTTGGTAATACGCATTTCCGAATTTTGGAACGAATAATTCATCAAGACACTAAAAGCGACTATGTATAAAAGATTAATAATTGAAAGAAAAATTGAGGCAAAAATTTTAGTCAACTTAGGTTTAGAAGAAATGTTTGGTATTAAAGCTAAATATGCACAAATTTTATATAATGGTTTAAGTTTATCGTTAGTAAATTCCATCCCGAAAAGAGCACTTGCTTCATCTATAGCCGAAGCACTGTTTAAAGTAAATGGATCAACTAAGTTATTGTTTTGTTTATTTGAATATTCAACTAAAATAATGATTTTAGTTCAGTAGGTATTAGGTGCGACAAAATAGGTTTATTTAGAAATCTGATAAAGTTTGGTGAGGGTGATTGATGATAACCAAATTAACATATTTTAAAATAAGGAACCATAATCAAATAATAATCAATCATACAATATATGAATTTTGTATATAATAACCGCCTAAATATATGTATTTCCGGCGGTGTGACAAATCTGGTGGAAATACATTTGTAAAGAATATATTAATTAGTCATTTAGGCAAAATACACTACAATTTACAATCTCAATCTAAGAATTAATTAAATTTCAAGTAGTACACGTATCGATGACGATGACCTATCAAGTTTGAATAACTATTACTACTACTATAAGTAACTACTACGAATAGATCTAATACGTTGTAAATGAACCCCAACATACACACATAAGTGAAAAAACTTTAAATGAGAAAATTTGTTTCCACCGAGTGCCTCGGGAATCGAACCCAAGACCTTGCTATTTCCGGTAGCACGCCTATACCCAATACACTACGGAGGCCAACATACTTTCAACAAGCCATCCGGCATTGTTTAAATGCGTCGAGACAGCGAAATATATATAAATCAAATTAGTATGGATACAACAATCATACGTGAATAAATTACAAATTTTTAAATATTTAGGGTTAATTAGTTAGATAGATCTAATACGTTGTAAATGAACCCCAACATTGGGGTTCATTTACAACGTATTAGATCTATCTAACTAATTAACCCTAAATATTTAAAAATTTGTAACTACTACGAATCATGTTACACATTTGTTGGTATAACATGGTAGTTACTGTAGCAATTAAGAGTTACACAACCCAAAAGTATTCCAAGAATGGAGAAGCTGGGAGTCAAGAGTGATTTCAAGAGGCCAGTATGGCCCAAGAGTTGTGGATTTTCACTCGTAAAAAATTAATAAATAACTGAACAAAAATACTGTGGCTGTGCAAGGTGGCCGACTGACTCAGCCAGCGGGCGTAAGTAAAGATGCAAACATAAAGGAATAACCAAAGAGTTCTACAAAATTATCAATTTCTTCTTAAATAAGATGAAATGAAGAGAACAAAATAATTATTTTAACTTACCAATATAAGGGAGATCCACAACGACCTTATACAAAATAGCACAGTAAAGTTATTATTAATATCAACCATATCGTCATAGAACAACAGCACAACGGAATTAATATTTCGAAGCATTCCAACGGTGACACACAGTACAAAAAGCAAAATTTGCCATCCGAAGAGTTCGTTGAATAATGTAACAGCTACGCTCAAATCGACGAAAGATTTTCTTAAAGAGCGTACTGTTACATCGCAATTTTCAATATCAATCACGACGTGTCTGTCATTAAACTGGATCTCACTACTTAAAGTGAGAAGTTTACCATGTGAAGATGAATTAACATTATTTGCTAAACTCGTCCAAATGTATCTGAATTTCCACTTGAGAAGAACGACGTAATTGATTACTAACAAGGCTACTATTAGGAGAAAATGGCAGGTAATTGTTAAGACACCATATACAAATAACAATATCAAAGTATTACCAATTAGGGAAATTGGGTGCTATGCTTTCGAGAATATTAACGAAATTTCCGAATTTTTTTGGATTGCAAATTGTCACATTAATGATTGATATGTTTACGTGAATTAAGCTTAAACTTAAGCCCAAACGATCGAGCACTGCGTCACTAAGGTGCCAACTATTGGTGTAAACGAAAATAATTTTGAACCTAATTGAGACTACACTTAAAACGTTAAAAATTGAGATAAGAATGGTGGCAAAAATTTGATTAAATTTAGGTTTAATAGAAACGTTTGGTATTAATCCAAGATATGCGTTTAGTTTGTACAACGGCTTTATATAAACTTGTCCGTTAGTTAATTCCATACCGAAACTAGCACTGTATAGTGTTTTTGATATAGAATAATAATGAATTACTACTAAATAGGTTTAGTTAAGAGTGGAATGAAGATTGTAAAGTGATTGGTAACTAAACTAAACTAAGCGTTTTCTTGAAAACGAAGGAACAGTGGTCAAATAATAATCAATGACGAAAAGTCCCATCGGCCCCGCATAGATAGAGCAGTTAATAATAGCAGTTAGTAGTGGTAATAGATTCAATAATAATAAGTGTCTTTATTTTCCCATTACTGTTAATTCATACGTACAATTTACAATAACGCTGCTCTTCTACTTAGCCTTAACTTACTTAGCCCAACCTATATGCAGTGTGTTTTGGATCTTACAAGGAACTAGTAGGTTACGTATTTTCGAATACCATAGATCAAATTAACAAAGACACGAGTTCTGAGCTAAGTTTTTGAGATTTCCTTTAGTCAAAAAAACTAAATATCACAATTGAGTAGTCTATTTTAAAAACCTGCGAGCGTAGCGAGGCTAAAATTGCACTGTAATTTAACTGGTTTCACTAAAAGGATTTTATTTTTTATTTTAAACGCACTGCTTACTTTGCATAAAAGAGTAAGTTAACGTTAATAAACGAATAATTTCAATTCAAGCAAAACTGGTCGCAAGTTGATGTCTGAGAGTAAAATGGAAGGAAAACGTGGGTAGTTAAAATGAGATACAACTGATTTAATAAATATTTTTGAAGGAACCGCATTTTAAAGATATCAGTTTTACGGCTGGTAAATTAACATTTTTGGAAACGTATCTATATTTGACTGCACAAATAAGTTAAATGGCTGACGAGGTCGTATTTAAATTGATTTAAAAGGAATTTGAAGTATCTGGTTTCTTTTGCAGAAAACTCTAAATCAGGAGATCTCCCATTTCACTCAATTAAAGTACAGTTAAACTAAATATAACTAAAGTATAGGTATACAATTAACTTACCAACACAATAAAGCTCCAAACCGACATTAAACGTAAGAATGTATTATAGGTAGTATAATATTCATGGTAAAACGATAAAATAACAGAATTAATTCTTGCCAATATTTGAATAAGAGCGACTAGGGTAAGAAATAAGATTTGCCAACCGAAGAGCTCATTAAATAACGTAACAGTTACGTTCAAATTTGCGTATAATTTTCTTAAAGAGTGGCAATTTTTCAATTACAATCACCACGTTACCATTATTAATCTGGTTCACATCATTACACCAAGCGCGGATTTTACCATTTGAAGGTAAATCGATATTTTCTAAATGCGTCCAAATGTATCTGAATTTCCACTTGAGCAATACAACGTAATTGATTACTAACAATGCTATTATTATGAGCAAATAATGGGTAAATAAGTAAGTGGCGTATGCGTATAATGCTAATAAGTTATTACCAATGCGCAAAATTAAAATTGTCGCTGAAAGTAAAAAATACACCACGTGAAAAGTAATTAATTGGAGCCAAACAAATTTTTTGAATTTCGAGTTAGTAACAGGAATTTTTGCAAGACAGTTGTTGAAAGTTGCGAACTTGTTTGAGTTACGAATTGTTACCTGTGTAATTGATATATTTATGAGAATTAAACTAAAAATCATGGCTAAACAATCGAACACAATTTTCGTTTTGAAATAATTACTGACTGTAAAAAATAAAAACGCGTTAATCATAACAATAGAGTATAATATATTAATAATTAAAATAAAAATTGAGGCAAAAATTTTATTTAACTTAGGTTTAATTGAAACGCTGGGAATTAACCCTAAATAAGCGCACAGTTTAAGTAGCGGTTTAAGATTATTGTTAGTAAACTCCATTCCGAAACTAGCACTTGTTCATCTACAATTGAAACACCGTTTAAAGTATTCGAGTCAAAAAAGTTGTTGTTGCGTATATTTGAGTTATTAACAAAAATAATGATTTTAATTGAGTAGTATTAGGTGCGATAGGTAATAGGAATATAATAGATAAGTTTGGAGATTGTGATTGATGATAAATGTTAATTGAAAACTAATTTAAATTCTTTTTGAATAACGTACGATTAAAATAATCCAATAATAATCAATCACGCAAAATGGTTTTTGTTTCTATATAATTTTCCTCTAAATACCGGGTTGGCTGAATGGTTGAAGTGACGCTGTGAATGCAAGATGTTTCTTTTTCCGAAACCGGCTATTAAGATTTTTCTACATATTTTGGACTATACCATTACCCCTTTAAGTTTGTGATACATGTTTTTTAATACACTGTATGTAGGTACTACCATTGAGTATATAATAACACTGGTACTACTGTCCGATTATTATATCTGGACTCCTGCGTCCTTAGTTATAGAGCCTAGAAACACGCATAGCGTTGGTAACATAGGTCTTTACAACAAATTTTAGAAGAAACAAAAGCGTTTAGTACTTAACCTGGTAGTTACTATCAAGTAAGAGTTGCCTAACCTTAAGGTTAAACGTTAAACCTTCAGGCTACACCTAATATAAAATTAATTATTTCAACTTACCGATACAATAGAGTTCCACATTGTCATTATTATAAATATTTGCACAGTAATATCATTCTTGTAAAGAACATCGGTATCGTTAGAGAACAACAGCATCATGGAATTAATATTTGCAAGCATCCCAACAGTGATATACAGCACTAAAATTAAAAGGTGCGAACCAAAAAGTTCGTTAAATAATGTAACAACTACGCTCATATCAAAATAAAATTTTCTTAAAGCGGGTACTATTAAGTTGAAATTTTCCATTTCAATCATCACACTGAAGCTATGACTAATATGATGGGTCACGGTATTCAAAGTGCGAATTTTACCAATTGAAGATAAATCGATATTTTTTAACTGAGTCCAAATGTATCTGAATTGCCACTTAAGCAAAATAATGTAATTGATTAATAACAATGCTACTATTATGATCAAATAAGTGACAAATAAGTAAGTGCAGTATACAAGTAATAATAATAAATTAGTACCAACGCGGAAAACTACAGTTACTATTGAAAGTAAAAAATAAAAACAGTGTAAAATAATTAATTGTGACCAAACAAGTTTTTTGAATTTCAATTTATTAGCCGGAAGCTTTTCGAGGCAATTAATGAAAATTTTGAATTTTTTGTAATTACGAATTGTCACGTATGTGAATTAGACTTAAAATGATTGCAATGAAGTCGAGTATAATTCTTGTAAATGTTACATTAATGATGGTTGAATAAACTGAGATTAAAAGGATCACATATAAAACATTAATAATTGAAACGAAGATTGTGGCAAAAATTTTATTTAACTTGGGTTGAATTGAATAGTTTGGTGTCAACGCTAAATATGCGCATAGTTTATCTAACGGTTTAAAGTTATCGTTAGTAAATTCCATCCCGAAACGAGCACTTGATCGTTTAAAGTTGAAACACTATTTAAACTAAATAAACCAAAAAAGTTGTTGTTTTGAGTTGTGGAATACTTATTTAACTAAAATTACGATTTTAATTGAATAGTATTAAGTGTGAAAAAATAGTTTTATTTAGGAATCTGATAAAGTGTTGTGACTTGTATTGATGAGAACCAGAATAAAAACTGTTTTAATAACAGAGAAGTAAAATTATCAAATAATCAATAGCACAAATTGGTTTTTGAACAAAAACAAAATTCTGTGGTTTTTAGGGAGAAATCGATAACTGTTAGAAGAGATATGGAAAAATGCATGGGGCATCCTTGATCTCTTTTTTAGAGTAACTCAATGGCGAAAACGGGAATTCGCGATCTTCTTGTGTTTTGGACCTATAAGCAAATGATAAATGTCGATAGTCGATATCTCGGTTGTTGTAAAAGTTTCAGAAAAAAATATTAGCACATTCTTCAGGCGGAAGAGATTTTAAATATTTTCATTAATTTTCGGTTTATTACGCAAAGTTCTGTTTATTTAAATAGTTGGATGTGATATTTAAATAGCGTTTATTATCCTTCTTTTAATGATATTTTGAGTAAAAATTTTATATTGTAATTTTTTTTCTTTGTCTTTTTCTTTTTTTTTTGTTTTATTCACTTAACATTTATAAATAAAATTTTGTCCACCCTGTACACAGGATCCCCCATGTCTTACTACCATGTTTTCGCGATCTAAAGTTAATTAAAATAAACATAGAACAATAGCATAATAAAATCAATATTTGAATATGTCTAAGCCTTCCAACAGTGATTACAGTACTTACTAACATACAAAAGCTCCAAACGCACAATAAACTTACATTTAACAAAAAACTACCAATATCTTCAACACTGTCATAGGACGATAACATAAAATCATTTATATCTGCCAGAATTCCAACAGCGATGGTTAGTATAAAGAATAAAATTTGCCAACCGAACAGTTCGTTAAATAATGTAACAGATGCGCTCAAATCGGCGTAGAGTTTCCTTATTGAGCGAATCGTTAAGTTGCTATTTTTAATTTCAATCACTTCGTAACTGTTATTGACCCGCCTCACACTACTTAAACGCGGAATTTCACTACTTGGAGAGAGATTAGTATTTTTCAAATTCGTCCAAATGTATTTGAATTTCCACTTGAGCAAAATAACGTAATTGACTAGCAACAATGTTTCTATTATTATAAAATAATAGGTAATTACGTAAGTGACGTTTATGACCAAAATTAATAAGTCAGTACCAACTTCTGAAATTAGAACTGGTGCCGATATTAAAACATACAACACGTGAAAAGTAATTAATTGTAACCAAACAAATTTCCCAAATTTGACGTTATTAATTGGAATCCTTTCCAAAAAATTAATAAACGTTTCAATTTTGTTTGGATTATTAATTGTTACGTGAAAAATTGATATATTTAAGTGAATTACACTAAATATTACGTATAAACAAATGAGCACTTTTTGAAAAGCGTTTGAGTCGTTGGCTTCATAAATTACGATGGTATACTTGCAAGTGATTACATTTGCAATGGTAATAATTGAAATAAGAATTGATGCAAAAATTTTATTAAACTTAGGTTGGATTGAAAAGTTTGGTGTTAAAGCTAGGTATGCGTTTAGTTTATACAATGGTTTAATGCTATCTAGGCCGTTAGTAAATTTCATCCCGAAACGACCACTTGTTCGTTTAAAGTTGAAACACTATTTAAACTAAATAAGTCAAAAAAGTTGTTGTTTCGAGTTGTGGAATACTTATTTAACTAATATCGTGATTTTAATTGAATAGTATTAAGTGTGAAAAAATAGTTTTATTTAGGAATCTGATAAAGTATTGTGACTTGGATTGATGAGAACCAGAATATAAACTGTTTTAATAACAGAGGAGTAAAATTATTATCAAATAATCAATAACAGAAATTGGTTTTTGAACAAAAACAAAACTCTGTGGTTCTTATGGAGAAATCGATGACGGTTAGAAGAGATGGAAAAATGCATGGGGCATCCTTGATCTCTTTTTTAGAGTAACTCAATGGCGAAAACGAGAATTCGCGATCTTCTTGTGTTTCGGACCTATAAGCAAATGATAAATGTCGATAGTCGATATCTCGGTTTTTGTAAAGTTACAGAAAAAAATATTAGCACGCTCTTCAGGCGGAAGAGATTTTAACCCTCTGCTGCAGACATGGAGTTTAGTTACGTTAGAAAAGACATGGAGTCAAAGTGACTCCGTGGAAATTTAATGTGTTCCTTACACTTACAACCAAAAATATTTTACTTTTTACTGTTTATTGATAAAGACTGAACCAGAAGAGAGATTATTTATTAAAAAATTTGTATCTAAACAAAAGCATAAACATGAAAATTGAATACAAAGATTAAGACGTTCTAAAAGTAAGTAAAAATTTAGAGATGACATTTTAAATTTTTTTAGATTTTTTTCTTTATTATGGCCCTAAAACTTGGGACTATGACAAATTTCGAGTAGAAAAATTGTTTAACAAGCAGAAAAATGCAAATGATTCTTTTATTTCACTCAAGGTGGGCCGATTCTGCCGGCACGTCAGTTGTGACTGCTGTGGGGGATATCGAGGCGGCAAAATCGGCAAAATTTCTGGGCATTTATCTGAATGATACGCTCGATTGCGGAGAACAGATAACTGAAATGGCTAAAACTTTAAGCAAAGCTATATATTTAGTAAATAAAATTGCTCAAATAATAAATATCAAAACAGCAAAAATGGTGTACTACGCTCACTTCGAAAGCGTTCTCTCCTACGGTGTCGAGTTTTTCGGGGACGGTGTCGGTGTTGACATTCTTTTTAAAATACAAAAGAGAGCGGTTCGAGCTATGTACGGCATGAAACAAACCGAATCATGCAGAAAAATATTCCAATCTCAAAAAATAATGACTTTGACTGGTCTTTGCATTTACAAACTAGCGCAGGCAATTTTTAAAACAAAATCTGATCTCACGCATGTCCATCAGGTTCATGATCATGACACTCGGGGCAGACAGGAGCTTCGGCTTCCTAGGGTTCATTTATCAAGTCTGCAAAGGGGACCAACTTACGCTGGCATTAAAATATTTAATCACCTTCCAGCAGAGTTGAAATCAGCAGCAAATATAAATATATTTAAAAACAAGTTGAAAATATTTCTAGTATCAAACTCGTTTTACAATGTTCGGGAGTTTTTTGATGGAAGTGACGAGTAACAATAAAGCACATAATTTGGCCAGACTCCGCTGTCCCAAAGCTATTTGTCGCTGCATGCCAAATGTAAAGAGTTTGTTTTTTTTTCTTTTTTTCTCAAATGCCCGGGAAAAGGGTATACTTAATACATTAATTTGTATATATACTGTAAATTATAATTTTCTGGCACAAATTGTATTACGTTCAAATGAGAAATAAATACTATTATTATTATTATTATAAATATACAATAACATCTATAAACGTGACTCTAGAACGCGGCGGAAATGGTTTCAAATTTAATATCTTCTCAACGAACGCAAAAACAACATTAAAAATACTTTGATAATATAGATAAAGGTTAAACTTAAAGGTGCCCAAAGGCCAATACAGATAGGGCAAAAGAAACCCTGTTTTAAATACTACTAAAGTGAAAAACGGAGTCAATTTGCACCATGTCTGCAGCAGAGGGTTAAATAAGTATTTTCATTAATTTTCGGTTTATTACACAAAGTTCTGTTTATTTAAATAGTTGGATATGATATTTAAATAGCGTTTATTATCTTCCTTTCAATGACTTTTTTGTGTAAAAATTTTATATTGTAAATTTTTTCTTTGTCTTTTCTTTTTTTTGTTTTATTTAACATTTTTAAATAAGATTTTCTCCACCCTGTACACAGGATCCCTCATGCCTTACTACCATGTTTTCGCGATCTAAAGTTAATTAAAATGAACATAGAACAATTACATAATAGAATCAATATTTGAATGTGTCTAAGCTTTCCAACAGTGATTACAGTACGAAAATTCTCTAAGAGCACGTAGAAATTTCTTATACTTAACTTACCAACATACAGAAGCTCCAAACGCACATTAAAGTCATATTTAACAAAACACTACCAATATCTTCAACATTGCCATAGGACGATAACATAAAAGCATTTATATCTGTCAGAAGTCCAACAGTGGTGGCTAGCATAAAAAATAAAATTTGCCAACCGAACAGTTCGTTAAATAATGTGACAGATACGCTCAAATCGACGTAGAGTTTTCTTAATGAGCGAATCGTTAAGTTACTATTTTCAATTTCAATCACGACGTGAATGTTATTAATCCGGCTCCCACTATTTATACGCTTCATTTCGCCCTTTGAAGATGGCGCAATACTTTTTAAATTCGACCAAATGTATCTGAATTTCCACTTGAGCAAAAGAACGTAATTGACTAGCAACAATGTTACTATTATTATAAAATAAAAGGTAATTACGTAAGTGACGTTTATGAACAAAAATAATAGATCAGTACTAGCTGGTAAAATTAGAATTGGCGATGCCGATATTAAAACATACAACACGTGAAAAGTAATTAATTGTAACCAAACAAATTTTCCGAATTTGACGTTATTAGTTGGAATCCTTTCCAAAAAATTAATAAACCTTTCAATTTTGTTTGGATTGTTTATTGTTACGTGAAAAATTGAAATATTTAAGTGAATTACACTAAATATTACGGATAAACAAATGAGCACTTTTTGAACAGCGTTTGAGTCGTTGGTTACATAAATTACGATGTTGTACTTGCAAGTGATTACATTTACAATGGTAATAATTGAAATGAAAATGAAAGCAAAAATTTTATTAAACTTTGGTCGGATTGATAAGTTTGGTGTTAATGCTAGGTATGCGTTTAGTTTATACAATGGTTTAATGCTATCTAGACCGTTAGTAAATTCCATTTCGACACGAATCGTTGTTACTTCATTTAAAGTTCAAATAAACTACTATTGAAAATGAATTGAAAGTCCTGAAATGATGTATTTCAATATTAAACTGAAATTACGATTGTAATAAATGATAGGCTCTAATTAGGTTTATTTAAGAATCCGATAAAATCGTGCAACGTGATTGATATTTGTTTTTTAAACGTCAAATTTAGAATCATTTCTATATACCGGGTGCTGGATGGCTTACCCGTACATAGGGAAATAAACCTTGAAATCACATTTTTATAAACTACTGCACCCCTAATTATTCCAGATAAAAACGAAAGAGACAAAAATTAAGCAGAATTCAAAATTAGAAATGCTGAAGGTATTACATTCATCTTAATTTTAGATAAAGAGTAAAAAGTATTGAAAAGTTATTAAAATTTTCAGTAATAAATAAGCTACTCAATTTATGCTTACAGTTTTTAGGCAAATTAGTAATTTAGTTTTAAACGAAGCAGTTCATATTATTTTCTATTTTGTTTGTGAAACAAGAATTGAGGGAAAAAGCTATCGTCATCAAGAAAAAGTACGCTGAGGCCATTTTAGTGAGCGGTTACGCATATAATGTCGTTCCGACGAGTTTTACCAACTTGAACGTGAATGAGAGGCGCTCTGACATGATAGGGATTACCTGATACTATTACAACTCCTCCTGCTACATCGTTGTTTTTTAATAAATTTGTCTCGAAAAATTGCCAACCGATAAAATTAGCGTGAAGACGTAAAGGTTTTTTCAATAAGAGGCTACTTATTCCCCAATTTTCCATTAAAGACAAGTGTGTACGAAACCCCCAGAAAAGCGCTCAACATAGAGGCTAGTTACTCTCCAACGTTTCATTAAACGAGGCTAGTAGAAATCCCCTGATAGAACTAATTATTGAGAGTGCTCTAATAAGAGGCTAATTTCTTCTCCCACAATAGCAAGATTACAGAGTATGGTCAAGTTTGTAACCCCCCAAATAGATAACTTTGATAGAAACTTAAAGATAATGAGAGATATGTAGAGATAATTTAAGAATGAGAGCAAGGGGAGTAAAAGTTTTTATTGCAGACACCCCAGAAAATATTTTTAGAAGCCTACTTATTACCCAGTCACACGATATCAGATATCATGTCCTAGTCCCAATCACCAACTCGCAAGAAAGTGAATGCAATTAGCCCACTATACCAAGGAAGGATAAAGAGAAAACACTGTCCAAATCAACCCCATAGAGATAGCGATTTAGTGAAGAGGAGAGTATATAGCCCTTATTATGAGAGAATGCTAGCACCAGAGAAGCACCGAGAAAGTACCAGCTGGTACTTAGTGTTTTTGTTGTCTTACAGACCGCCCGCCAATGATCCAACTCAACTACCCCGCCTTAGCCATTAGAGAATAACATACGACAAAGTAGACCCATCTACAGATGGAATCCTCCATGAAGCTCCAAATTAATCAGTTTGTTAAATAGAAAGTTATTGTAATACTAATTGTCTGTCAAACAAACCAATTTATGATCCTTCGGAAAAATTGACCCGTTCTTGAAGGGGCAGGGGGGATGTAAAAATCTCACAATTTAGAAGAAGTAAAGCCACCAATTCGTTTCGCGTTTTTTAATCCGTTTATTAGAGTAAAGGGACGGAAATACTCATTTTTGCATGCAAGTTTTAGTATTTATTGTTAGGTCCGAGAAAGGACTATTAAATTACTGGATGTACGGAATTAAGATATATGGGTTTATTAACATTCGAATGACAGCTTCTAGAATCTTCATCACAATTGACGTTAAAAGGGGATGTCTTTTAGTTTTTCTCCAGTTTTTCTAAAAATAAGACCTGTCGAGCTGGATTTTACGTAGCCAATTATAGGAAGGACATTAAACTTTACAATATTTTGAAAGGTGGTTAAAACCCATAGCCATACTTGTTTTCGTGTCTTTAGCTTTTGTTAAATTGTTATTAGAGTCAACGAAAATTGATAAGTCGCTTGTTTGCAGTAGCAAATCAGCAACATTAGATGTTTTGAGAAAGAACATTGCTGATACTTGGGTCGATTTGGGCCAAAAATCGTGGAAAATGAATAAAGTGACGGATGAATTCATGCAGACGCTTTCGTGGAAGACATTTGCACGATGTTGTGCTCCACAAATAATGGTACATAATCTACTTACAAAGAAAATATGAATTAACTTGGCATGTATCATAGTCTTTGTTTTATACAGATTTAAAAATGCGCCATTCTTAATAAAAAACTCTGTATACATACTAAATGAAAGTCAGACGGTTTTATAAAAAAAGTTTAAAAACGGACATTAAGTTAATAAAATACAGTTAGCTATCCAATTTCAAATACTTTCATAGATTGGGTTGCACAGTACTTATAATAAACGGATTAATACTGACATCCTTTAATTTTTACAAAAATAGGGTGAAGAACAAAGTACCTAATAACATCCCAATTATGCTACTCTACGTTTGGACAACCTGTATACAAGCATTTTTCAAAGCAAATGTAAAAAACATTAATAAAAATAAATAGAAATTTGCGCTTAGTATGATGGGTAATTCGTACAACTATTAGTAGCGCTCTGCCAGAGCAAAAAAGAAATTATCTAATAAATATACTGTTTCCTTAACTTACCAACATAAAGGAGCTCCAAAAAAAAATTAAACTTCCAGTTATAAACAAATCATCTATCTCTTCAACATTGTTGTAGATCAATACCATAAGATTATTAATATTTGCCAGCACTGCAACTGTGATATAGAGCACGAGAAATAAAATCGACCAACCGAAAAGTTCGTTAAACAATTTAACAGTTAAGCTCAAATCGACGTAAAATTTTCTCAATGAGCGAATCATTAACTTGCTATTTTCAATTTCAATAACGACATGTCTGTTATTAATTCGCTTCGCACTATTTAAACGCTGGATATCACCACTTGGTGATAGATCAATATTTTCTAAACTCGTCCAAATGTATCTGAATTTCCACTTGAGCAAAACAATATAATTGATTACTAACAATGTAACTGTCATGAGCAAATAATTAGTAAATATGTAAGTGATAATGTTAGTACCAAAGTGTAAAATTACAATTGGTGCTAAAAATATAAAATACAAGTGATAAATAATTAATTGTAACCAAACAAATTTTTTGAATTTCAAGTTATTAGAGGGATTATTTTCGAGGCAATTAATGAAAATTTTGAATTTCTTTGAATTATAAATTGTCACGTGAATAATTGATATATTTATTCGAATTAAAATTAAAATTCCGTCTAAGAAATGGAGCACAATTTTCGAAACGCATAAATTATTATTGCTTGTATCAATTGAAATAATGTGAATCGCAATAGTGACTACTAATAAAATACTAACAAGCGAAATGAAAATTGTGGCATAAATTTTATTTAACTTAGGTTTAATTGAAAAGTTTGGTATTAATGCTAAGTATGCGCTTAGTTTGTATAACGGTTTAATGCTGTCGTTAAAAAATACCATCCCGAAACGAGCACTTGTTGGTCTAAAGTTAAAATAACGTTTAAAGTAAATGAGTCAGAAAAGTTGTTTTTTTTTATTTGAGTATTTAACAAAAATAATGATTTTAATTGGGTGGCATTAAGTAAGAAAAAATAGTTTTATTAAGTGTGGTGATTGTGATTGATGATACCAAACTAAATTTTTTTGTAACGAACGATTAAAATAGTCAAGTAATCAATCACCAATCATACATAATGATTTTTATCTAATACGTATTCATCTAAATTGATCTATTTTCCTGGTCTTCGATTTGCGATAGATTATTCACGTATCATGCATACACTAAGGTACTCAAAGAAAAGTCGTGACGTTTCCAAAGTGACTTAAATTTAGTCCTAGTTTAGGATTGTTGATACTTGATATATTATGTTCTTTATCTCTAATAATTTCTACATTAACACAAAAATATATCATCAAGTGTGCTTTTTCTTAAATAAGGTAGGAAAGGTAGGTATTATTGCTATTTAACAACTTGTTAAAACTATTTGTTAACACTATAAGAACATACTCAGTATGCACCACCAATAAGAAGACAATTAACGTCAATACACGTCATGCGAGCGGTAAATTTGCTTACAACAAGGCCGATCTCGATGGTATGTGACCCAAGAAATGGAAATTGTAACAATTTTCAAATAAACGCATTTATTTAATACAAAATTGAACCTAAAATTTCTATAATATTTCTAAACTGGCAGTAAATTTACGCAACTTTCAAAAAGTGACTCGTTTTTAGTATAGTGGTGGAAAACCATAAATATATGTTGGTTAACCTAATAGTTAGTATAGTTACATTTAAGCAAGAGTTACCCAACCCAAAGCTTAACCTACAATTGGAAAGCTGGGCGTCAAAAGTTATTTACAAGCAACTACGGATCAGGAGTTATCGAACCCTCGAACCTGCTCTTAAACAATCAGAGATGAAGAGAATAAAGTAATTATTACAACTTACCACTATAATGGAGGTCCACAACGACATTAATGCACATCTTAGCACAGTAGTATTATTATAGTAACTAAGATCAATTTTGTCATAAAACAACAGCGTAATGGAATTAATATTTGTAAGCAATCCAAGAGTCATGTAGAATACTAGAAGTAAAATTTGCCAACCGAAAAGTTCGTTAAATAGTGTAACGACTACGCTCAAATCAAAATAAAGTTATCTTAATGAGGGTATTAGTATTAAGTTATAATTTTTCATTTCAATCGCCACATTGCTGACGGTATCAACAATGGGATGCAAATGAATATTTTTTAAATGCTTCCAGATGTATCTGAATTTCCACTTGATCAAAACAACGTAATTAATTGCTAACCATGTTACTATCATAAGCAGATAACCAGTAAATAAATGAGTGCTGTATATGAATAATAATTTAGTATCACGGTCGCTCACTGCAATAATTGTTGCTGATAATAAAAGATATAAGAAGTGAAAAATTATTAGTTGCAACCAAACAAATTTTTTGAATTTAAAGGTATCATCTGGAATTGTTTCGAGAGAATTAATGAAAGTTCTGAATTTTTTTGAATTGCAAATAGTTACGCGAATAATCGATACATTTATATAAATTAAACGTAATGTTAGGGTCAAGTAATCGAGCACAATTTTCGTATCGAATAAAGCACTAGTTGTGTAAATTAAGATGGTCGCAATCGTAATGGCGACCATGTATAAAATATTAATAAGTGAAATGACAGTTGTCGCAAATATTTTATTTAACTCAGGTTTAATTGAAAGGTTCGGTATTAATGCTAAATATGCGCATAGTTTATATAACGGTTTAAAGCTATCGTTGGTAAATTTCATCCCGAAACGAGCACTTGTTCGTTTAAACTAATAAAAGAGTCAGAAAAGTTGTTTTATTTATTTATATAAAATAATGATTTTAATTGGGTACTATTAAGTGAAAAAAAGAGTTTTTATATTTTGCGTCTGTAAGATCGCTATTATAGCATCCATTTGCGTGTCGTAATGAGATTTAGCGTGCTGTAATAATTTTGGTAAAATTTGATGTTCGAAGTTGGTACCTAGTAATATTTAATTTGACATATTTTGTCAAATCAAGCAAAGAGCGACAATTTTTGTAATTAACATGTTCTATTTTTTAACATAATAATTAAAATTAATTAATTAACGACCAATTCAAACTACAAAACAATTTATTTGAATTTTAAATTACGAAATGTCACTTTACAATTAGTACTGCCAACCAGCCAACCATCACAAAAATCCCTAAATTTTTATATTTTGATTTTTTTCTTTGAAAATGGACTTTAAAAGGCGCAAAATAGAAAAAATTGTATAAAGAACTCATTTCATAAGTCATTATAGCGATTATAGCACTCCTCCATTAAAACGCTCCTGGCTACGCCAGTCGCATTTTAAACTTGGAGTCCTGCTATAATACGTGACTTATGAAATTCGTTCTTTAATATACAGGGTTCGCCATAATGTATTGCCTATTTTATTTCTTTAATAACTCAAAAACCAATTGGTTATTTTGAATGAAAATAGTTTTAAATGAAAAAGTGGGCTTAGGAAATTTTGTTATAATTGTTGACATTTGTCAAAATGGAGCGTTGGTCTACAGAACATCGTGTCTTTTGTGTTGAAAAATTTATTGAATTTAATTCAATAATTGCCGTTCATAGGTATTTTCGACGTCATTTTAATGTCCGTCGCTGTCCTCAGCGTAAGACTAATAAACCAAGAAATTTAATGGAGATGAAAGTAAACATTAGAAATGAAATTAATGCTATCCCAGGTCACGTTCTCCAAAATGTTATGCAAAAATTTGCTACTCAATTAGAAGAATGCATTGAGAACCATGCGGTCATTTACGAAACTCTATATTTAAGTCATAAAAACTCCCTTCCTTCTAATTTAAGAATATGTATTTTTCGTTTTATTATTCAAAGTTAATAAATTTTTATAAGCTGTTTAAATTGGGTAGTACATTTTGCCGAACCCTGTACTATTTATTGGGGAATCTGATAAGTTTGGTGAATGTGATTGATTATATTAAAAAAAATTTTAATAACCAACGAGAAAATTAATAAAAATTTCAAATTTTTTGGAATTATAAATTGATATATTTATATGAATTATCTAAATATAAAATTAAGCTTAGGCAATCAAACACACTCCATAAGTTGCACCGGTTAAGAAGTAAATCGTCATACGAACGCTCAACCGGGAGCAACGATGTTTCAAATAATATCGCGGGCGACGCATCAGGATTAAACGCTATAAACAGAGACTTTAACAATTACTAAAGAACACAGGGAAGAAATTTATATGTTAACGTATCTACTTAGAAATTATTGTTGGAGACTAATATGCACTCTGTAAGAGTATCGACGGTATTATTTATATATTATGCTGATTAATTAACTTACCAATACAGCAAAGCTCCAAACAGATAGTACACAGATTGAGATCCAAAAAGTATTAAAATCTTCAACGTTGTAGTAAGACAATATCATAACATAATTAATTTTTCGAAGTATTTCAACAATGGTCATTAACGTAAAAAATAAAATTTGCCAACCGAAAAGCTCGTTAAATAATGTGACAACTGCACTCAAATCGACGTA
Organism: Malthinus flaveolus; assembly: GCA_950108345.1. NCBI lineage: Eukaryota > Metazoa > Arthropoda > Insecta > Coleoptera > Cantharidae > Malthinus > Malthinus flaveolus. The sequence goes on along the minus strand of OX467286.1, from coordinate 34,016,846 downwards.
CAATTTTCTTAAAGATGGTATTACTAGGTTGCAATTTTCAATTTCAATCACCACGTTGCTATTATTAATCTGGCTCACATCACTACTCAAAGTGCAGATTTTAACATTTGAAGGCAAATTGATATTTTTTAAATGAGTCCATATGTATCTAAATTTCCACTTGAGCAAAATAACGTAGTTGATTGTTATTAAAGTCACAATCACGATCAAATAATTGGTAAGTAAATAAGAGCAGTATAAGAAGAATAATGATAAATTAGTAGTACCAACTTGCAAAACTAGAACTACTGCTGAAAATAACGAATACAATAGGTGAAAAAGAATAAGTTGTAACCAAACGAATTTTTTGAAGTTTAAGTTATTAGTTGGAATTTTTTCGAGACCATTAATGAAAATTCTGAATTTCTTTGAATTACGAATTGTCACGTAAATAATGGTTATATTTATGTGAATTAAACTCAAAATTAATTCTAAGTAATCGAGCACAATTTTAGCGTACCAATAATTATTAAAAATCGTATAAATTGGGGTTATGATGCTGCCCGTTAAAGATAGTACATATAAAATATTAATAATTGAAATGAAAATTGTGGCGAACAATTTATTTAATTTAGGTTTAATTGAAAAGTTCGGTATTAACGCTAAATATGCGCTTAGTTTATGTAACGGTTTAATGCTATCGTGATCGTTAATAAACTTCATCCCGAAACAAGCACTACTTTTTCGTCTAAACTTGAAACACCGTTTAAAATAACTAAGTACCAAAATTGTTGTTTTGTTAGTTGAATATTTAAATAAAATAATGATTTTAATTGAGTAGTATTAAATGGGACAAAAGAGTTTTATTTATGAATCTGGCTTGTGATTGATGAATGACGATTAGTGATAACCAAATTTCTTTAATATAACAAACGATTAAAATGATAAATTATTATTGCTGTTAAAAGAACCTATATAGGTACCTAGCACAATTTATCCATCGCCATGTTACTTTTCACACTAGCTTCATTTTCTGTGTTTTCGTCAACAGTAGAAGAGTTATCATCTGCGTATGGGTCAAAGCTTAAAGATAACTCGACAGGTTAACCAAGTGTAATTGTGTACTGTAGATTTCCTCATATTATACATAGTAACTACTCATGTAGCATATAGCACAGCCATTGTAGCAAACTTGGTGGAAACCATCTGTTGATTAACCTACTTAGGTACTTTTAAGATAATAGTTATCCAACCAGTTGCCCAAATTTTTTTTACAAAAAAAAAAAATTGAAACCTTACTTTTTTTGTAAAAAATACGTTTAAAACAGTTTTGGTAACCCTGATACAATTAACTGTCAAGTCCTAGTGCTGTCAACTTGTTTCATACCACGCTTTGATTTATTAACCCGTCAAATAATACTGAATCCTATTATAATAACTATACTCAAAATGAACTTTTAATTATTACAATTCATATTTACGTTAAGCAAAGTAATTGTCTTAACTTACCAATATAATGAAGGTCCATAACGACATTAAACATGTTAACACAATAACATTATTTTTAATACTATTGTAATCATCGTCATAGTACAACAGCATAATAGAATTAAGATTTGCAATTATTCCAAGAGTGGTACTTAGTATGAGAAGTAGAATTTGCCATCCGAAGAGTTTGTTAAATAATGCAACAGCTAAGCTCAAATCGATGTATAATTTTCTTAAAGAGCGCACTGTTAGGTGACACTTTTCAATTTCAATCACGACGTGTTGTTTGTTAAACTGGCTCACACTATTTGTACCTTGGATTTTACCATTAGAATGTAAATCGTCATTTTTTGTTAAATTCGTCCAGACGTATCTGAATTTCCACTTTAGAAGAATACTGTAATTTATTACCAACAATGTTACTATTGAGATAAAATAGCAGGTAATTGTTAAGACGCTGTGTACAAATAAGAATAATGAAAAAGTATCAACTTCAAAAATTGCCAGTAGCACCATTATTGAAAAATATACCAAATGAAAAGCAGTTAATTGTAACCAAACCAATTTTTTGAATTTGAACTCACAATTTGTTTCTATTGTTTCGAGAATATTAATAAAAATTTCAAATTTTTTTGGATTACACATTGTTACATTGATGATCGATACATTTACATGCATTAAATTTATAATGAAGCCCAAGGAATCGAGCACAGTGTCACTAAGGTACTGTCTACCGGTATAAACAAAAATAATGCTGAACGTAACAGAGGCCGCACTTAAAATGTTAAAAATCGAAATAATAATTGATGCAAATTTTTTATTAAACTTAGGCTTAATCGAAACGTTTGGTACTAATGCCAAATATGCGTTTAGTTTGTACAGTGGCTTAATATAAGCTTGTCTGCTAGTTAATTCCATACCGAAACGAGCACTTGTATATTATTGAAAGGAGAAATAAGTTTTATAGAGAAATTAGTAAGCGAAGTTCTAGTTGTGTTTAGATGTTCGAATATAAACTACGAATGGGTACAAAATTTTGTTAAATGACTGACTGGCAAGTAAACTAAAAGTATGTTTGGAAACGAAAGAACAAGTACCTAAGTAAGTCAAATAGGTATGGGTAATCAATAACGTAAAGTGGTATAAGAGTTATTTCTAAATACTATTGCTCAGAGCCCCAGAGTTAACTGTAAGAAGTAATAATTATGTCTTTATTTTCCCATTAGAGTTAATTCATGTATATACAATAATAACAAAATATACAGGGAAGAAGGCGAAGTTCGGCATAATGCTTCCCTTCCATTTAACAGCGCTCGACACATATACATATAATTAAAGTAATTTAAACCGAATATAAAGTCTTCTAGAAAGTACTACTAGAAACACCAGTTATTTCTGAACCGATTAAAAAAATTTACTTCGTTTTTGAGATAAAAGAACCTTCTTTAAATTTACTAAAATTTTAATGAATGAAGTTGATGATTTTTCAATTTCGTACTGTTACGCAAAATTTAAAAATTTTGTCCTAGCAATTTATTCACTCCTATGTGCAGTTTCAATAAAAAAATTCCAATAAAGTATTATAGGTATAAAACTTAATTAACCTAGGAAGTCAAAAGTCTCAATTACACCCTATAGAGATAATCGAGATGCATCTTTTTTATAAGAATAAAATTTTTGTAGAGTTTAAATACAACCAATTATTACGATAAAATAAAAAATGGGTTTTCAGGTAAAGTCATAGTAGCGGTTAGATTAAAAAGGCCCAAATAGAAATTTTCGATTTACAAATTTTTTTCAATTTTGAGTTCGTAACTTGATATTTTAGATGAAAAATGAGACATAATTTGCTTTAAACCACTCTAGGAATCCCCAAAACTACAAAGCCGGACAAACAAAAATAATAATCCAATTCCCAAAACCACCAATCTGTTCTTAAACAACAGGAAATGAAGAAAACAAAGTAATAATTTTCACTTACCATCGCAAAAGAAGTCCACAACAACACGATACAAATGAACACCATATTATTATTATTAATATTATCCATATAGTCATAGAACCACAGCATAATGGCATTAATATTTTCAAGCATTCCAACGGTGATACCCATGACGAAAACTAAAATTTGCCATCCGAAGAGTTCGTTAAATAATGTAACCGCTACGCCCAAATCGACGTACAATTTTCTTAAAGAACTTACTGCAAAGACGCAATTTTCAATTTCAATCATAACGTGTCTGTCATTAAACTTTTCCAGACTACTTAAAATGCGGGTTTTACTATTTGATGGCAAATTGACTTTAGTTAAATTGGTCCAAATATATCTGAATTTCCACTTGAGAAGGATTACGTAATTTATTACCAACAATGTTACTATTGAAGCCAAATAACATGTAATGACTAAGAAGACATGTACAAATATGAATAATGGAGAACGATCAACTTCCAAAATCACCAGTGATGCCATTATTATAAAATATAACAGATGAAAAACAATCAATTGTACCAAAACGAATTTTTTGAATTTGAACTCACAAATTGATACTATTTTATTGAGGATATTAATGAAAATTTTAAATTTTGCTTGATTACAAATGGTCACATTAATGATTGATATATTTACGTGAATTAAAATTAAAATGTAGTCTACCAAACCTAGAACAGTGGCACTGAAGTGCCTATTATTGGTGTAAACGAAAATAAATTTGAATGTATAAGAAACTACACTTAAAATGTTAAAAATTACGACAAAAATGGTGGCAAAAATTTGATTAAACTTAGGCTTAATTGAAAGGTTGGGTATTAACCCCAGATATTCGTTTAGTTTAGATAATGGTTTAATGTAATCTTGGCTGCTGGCTAATTCCATCCCCCAAAGAGCACTTGTTCGTTTGAAGTGGAACCACCGTTTAAAGTGATCCAAAAAATTTGTTATTTTGTTCATTTGAGTATTTATCTTACCTATATAATTATGATTTTAATCGAGTACTACTTAACGAGAATAAAATAATAGTTTTATTTATGAATCTGATAAAATTAGGCTAGTGTGATTGATGATAAGCTACTCAACATTTTTTTAAAGAAGGAGTTGAATATTTAGATAATCAATAACACAAATCGGTTTTGGTTTAATATGATGATTGTGTTCACATGACGGATCTCCCTGGTAAAGAAACGGCGTACCTACTAGTTGAAGCTTAAAATGGTTAACCAAATTTGCTTCGATACATTGTAGAGTAATTATTGATATAATGATAAACAATATACTACTACTACTACATTAATTTATGTAACACAATTTGCGTGAAAAAATTGATGAAATAAAACTTATTCTGGTAGTTACTACCAAATAAGAGTTAACCAATCGAAACCGAAAAGTTAACACAATGGGAAAACTTGGTGTCGGTAGAAAATTAATTAACGACGATGGTGGAAAACTTTTTAAGACATGAAATATCACTCACTGCAGCTGTGCAAAAGGTGGCTGTCTAACTTAGTGAGAGAAGCAAGGAAAAAGGAGCCAAGGAGTCAAGGTATAACCCAGTTTACCACAAATCACTCGCACCATCCTCAAAACTAAGCAAAAGGCAATCTAGAATAATAATCGAGTCCCTAAATCACCAATCAGATTTATCGCAAATGGCCACTTATTACCTTTTCACGCCGAAAAAAAATGTAATTGTAATAATAACTACTCAAATTGAACTTGCAATAATTATCAATACAATCCTTATTCACGTTTAGCAAAAGTAATTTATTATTTTCACTTACCAATACATTATATTCAGCACGAAGTAAACTTGTCAAAGCACAACAGTGTAATGACTAAGTATGAACGGACAGCGACCGGATATTGATAAGATTGAATTTTGTATATCGAAATGTACAATAAAATAGAATGGTGTGTTGTATGCTACTTCTAATTACTACAAAAAGTGTATTAAATACAAATTAATTGAAAGCACACAACTTGCTTCGTCTTTAAATTGAAAAAAATAAAAATTGTATTAATTAATTGTAATAATAAATACTTAATTTGATCTTGTAATAATAATTAATAAAATTCTCAATGTTTTGCAAAGTACTTTTATCAACTTACCAATGTAATGAAGGTCCACAGCAACATTATACACATAAAAAAAAAATTAATTTTGTTTTTTGCCCCCAGCACGCAAACGCATCATTTTCGAGAGTGCCAACATTAAAATTATGCTTCTCCAAGGTCAAACAAAGAGATTGAGACTACTTCCACACTTGCATCATCAAGGAGCCAACGAGATCCTATTTCGGTACACTTCAAAGAGGACGGTAAAGTCATAGTGGCGGTTGAGATAGCGCAAAAAAGTAATTGAAAAAATTTTTGCAAAACACCCATATAGTATACAAATTTTCGATGAAAAAATTTTTTAAAACTTTATATTCGTAACTTGATATTTGAGATGAGAAATTACACACAATTTGCTTTAAACTACTCTAGCAATCCCCAAAACTAGGAAGACGGACAAACAAAAATAATAATTCAATTCCCAAAACCACCAATCTGTTCTTAAACAACAGGAAATGAAAAAAACAAAGTAATAATTTTAACTTACCAGTGCAAAACCAGTCCACAACGAAACTATACAAATGAACACAATATCATCATTATTAATATCATCCATATAGTCATAGACCAACAACATAATGGCATTAATATTTTCAAGCATTCCAACGGTGACACCCAATACGAAAATTAAAATTGGCCATCCGAAGAGTTCGTTAAATAATGTAACCGCTACGCTCAAATCGACGTAAAAGTTTTTTAAAGAATGCAGTACTGTCAAGTCGAAATTTTCAATTTCAATCACGACGTGTCTGTGATTAAACTGTTCCAGACTACTTAAAGTGCGGCTTTTGCCATTAGATGGCAAATCGACATTAGTTAAATTGGTCCAAATGTATCTGAATTTCCACTTGAGAAGGACGACGTAATTTATTACCAACAATGTTACTACTGAGGGAAAATAACAGGTAATTATTAGGACACCTTGTACAAATACGAATAATGGAAAAGTATCAACTTCAAAAATTGTCAGTAATACCATTATTGAGAAAAATAACAAATGAAAAACAATTAATTGTAACCAAACGAATCTTTTGAGTTTGAACTCATCAATTGATACTATTTTTTTGAGGATATTAATGAAAATTTTAAATTTTGCTTGATTACGAATGGTCACATTGATAATTGATATATTTACGTGAATTACACTACAAATTAAGCTTAAGAAATCGAGCACAGTTTCACTAAGATACGAACTATTATTGGTATAAACAAAAATAATTTTGATCGTAAAAGAGATTACATTTAAAATGTTAAAAATTACAACAAAAATGGTGGCAAAAATTTGATTAAACTTAGGCTTAATTGAAAGGTTGGGTATTAAGCCCAGATATTCGTTTAGTTTAGATAATGGTTTAATGTAATATTGGCTGTTGGCTAATTCCATCCCGCAATGAGCACTTGTTCGTTTGAAGTGGAACCACCGTTTAAAGTACGAGTAAGTGAACCAAAAAAGTTGTTATTTTGTTCATTTGAGTATTTATGAATGTATAATACCTATGATTTTAATTGAGTAGTATGTCAGCTAGAACAAATTGTTTTATTTAAAAATCTGATAAAGTTAGGAGAGTGTGATTGATGATAATGTACTGAACATTTTTTTAAAGAAGGATAGATAATCAAGAAAACAAATCGGGTTTTGTTTAATATGATGAGTGTGTTCACATAATTTATTAGTATAATACCGATCTCCCTGGTAAAGAAACGGTGTACCTACTAGTCGAAGCTTAAAATGGTTAACCAAATTTACTTCGATACGTTGTAAGTTAATTATTTATTGATAAAATGATAAAAGGTATACTACTAAAGGGTCTTTCAACAAGGACGGGTCGATGTTGAAATTGAATAAAACAAGTTGTGTGTGAGATATTAACGTAATTATTGTTTTATTTCAAAGGCCCATTTATGCCATTTAGGTACGGAATATGACATCGTTCAAATGTCCGCCGCGGCTTCGAATGGTGGAACGGATCCGAGAGGTCCATATTTCAATGACTCTGCTGCACAGATCCGGCTGAATCTGAGCGATGGTCTGCGTTATGTTGACTTTCAGGGCATCAGTCGATTGTGGCTTATTGGCAGAGACCTGCGATTTCAGAAAACCCCACAAGAAAAAGTCTAGCGGAGTCAAATCGCACGATCTTGGTGGCCAATTCACGTCACCTTTGCGAGAGATAACCCTACCCTCAAATCGTTCATGCAAAATGCTCATTGTGTGCATGCAAAAGAAATAGTTAATCATTGATCTGTGGCGCTCGCCGTTGACGGTGATGGCCTCGCCAACATCGTTTTCGAAGAAGTACGGACCAATGACGCCGCCGGACCAAAATCCGCACCAAACAGTAACTTTTTGTGAGTGCATTGCTATTACCTGTTGAACCTCATGTGGATTGTGGTCGTCTCATATACGGCAATTTTGCTTATTAACAAAACCATTCATCCAAAAATGCGCCTCGTCGCTAAAGATTATTAAAGGTATATCTACCATTCGAAGCCGCGGCGGACATTTGAACGATGTCATATTCCGTACCTAAATGGCATAAATGGGCCTTTGAAATAAAACAATAATTACGTTAATATCTCACACACAGCTTGTTTTATTCAATTTCAACATCGACCCGTCCTTGTTGAAAGACCCTTTACTACTACTACATTAATTTATGTAACACAATTTGCGTGAAAAAATTGGTGAAATAAAGCTTATCCTGGTAGTTGCTACCAAATAAGAGTTAACCAATCGAAACCAAAAAGTGAACACAATGGGAAAACTTGGTGTTGATCTAAAGAGTTATTTCTAGTGACTATAGCCCAGGAGCTACGAATTCTCACTCGTAGAAAATTAATTAAAGACGATTGTGGCAAACTTTTTAAAACATGAAATAACCAAATAACGCTCACTGTAGCTGTGCAAAAGGTGGCCGACTAACTTAGTGAGAGGGGCATGGAAAAAGTGGCCAAGGAGCCACGGTATAACCCAGTTTACCTCAAACCACTCGCACCATCCTCAAAACAATCTAGAATAATAATTGAGTCCCTAAAATCACCAATCAGATTTAACGCGAATGGCCACTTACGGCCACTTATTACCTTTTTACGCCGAAAGAAAATGTAATTGTAATAGTAACTAGTACTCAAATTAAACTTGCAATAAATCAATACAATCCTTATTCACGTTTAGCAAAGTAATTATTTTCACTTACCAATACATTAAACTCAGCACGAAGTAAACTTGTCGAAGCACAACAGTGTAATAGTGTAATGACTAAGTGTGAACGGACAGCGACCGGATATTGATAAGATTGAATTTCGTATAAGTATCGAAATGTATAATAAAATAAAATGGTGTGCTGTATGCTAATAATATTCTATAATTACTAAAAAAAAGTGAATTAAATACAAATTAATTAAAAGGACTTTTTTAAGTTAACGCGAAAAACAACTTGAAAAAAATAAAAATTGTATTAATTAATTGTACTAATAATAAATACTTAATATGATCTTGTAAAAATTATTAATAAAATTTCAATGTTTAGCGAAGTACTTTTATCAACTCACCAATATAATGAAGGTCCACAGCGACATTATACGCGTAAAAAAATTATATTTTGTTCTTTGCGCCCAGCACTCAAACGCATCATTTTCGAGAGTGCCAACATTAAAATTATGCGTCTCCAAGGTCAAACAAAGAGATTGAGACTACTTCCACACTTGCATCATCAAAGAGCCCACGAGAGCCCATTTCGGTACACTTCAAAGGGGATGGTAAAGTCATAGTGGCGGTTGAGATAATGCAAAAAAGTAATTGCAAAAATAGTCGCAAAATATTAAAAACACCCAAATACCCCCAATCCCAATCCCCAATCCTCAAAACTACGAAGACGGACATACAAAACTAATAATCCAACTCTCAAAACCACCAATCTGTTCTTAAGCAAGAAGAAATGAAGAAAACAAAGTAATAATTTTGACTTACCAATGCAAAACAAGTCCAGAATGACACTATACAAATGAACACAATATCAGTGTTATTAATATTATCCATATAGTCATAGAATAACAGCATAATGGCATTAATATTGTGAAGCATTCCAACGGTGATACTCAATAGTAAAATTAAAATTGGCCATCCGAAGAGTTCGTTAAATAATGTAACCGCTACGCTCAAATCGACGTAAAAGTTTTTTAAAGAATGCAGTACTGTCAAGTCGAAATTTTCAATTTCAATCACGACGTGTCTGTCATTAAACTGTTCCAGACTACTTAAAGTGCGGCTTTTGCCATTTGATGGCAAATCGACATTAGTTAAATTGGTCCAAATGTATCTGAATTTCCACTTGAGAAGGATTACGTAATTTATTACCAACAATGTCACTACTAAGAGAAAATAACAGGTAATTATTAAGACACCTTGTACAAATAAGAATAATGGAAAAGTATCAACTTCAAAAATTGTCTGTAATACCATTATTGAGAAAAATAACAAATGAAAAACAATTAATTGTAACCAAACGAATCTTTTGAATTTGAACTCACAAATTGACACTATTTTTTCGAGAATATTAATAAAAATTTTAAACTTTGCTTGATTACAAATGGTCACATTGATAATTGATATATTTACGTGAATTACACTACAAATTAAGCCTAAGAAATCGAGCACAGTTTCACTAAGATGCGAACTATTATTGGTATAAACAAAAACAATTCTGAGCGTAAAAGAGACTACATTTAAAATGTTAAAAATTGTAATAAAAATGACGGAAAAAATTATATTAAACTTAGGCTTAATTGAAAGGTTGGGTATTAACCCCAGATATTCGTTTAGTTTAGATAATGGTTTAATGTAATATTGGCTGTTGGCTAATTCCATCCCGCAATGAGCACTTGTTCGTTTGAAGTGGAACCACCGTTTAAAGTAAGTGAGCCAAAAAAGTTGTTATTTTGTTCATTAGAGTATTTATCTACCTATGAATGTATAATTATGATTTTAATTGAGTAGAATGTATTAGGTCAGCTAGAACAAATTGTTTTATTTATGAATCTGATAAAGTTAGGAGAGTGTGATTGATGATAATGTACAAAACATTTTTTTAAAGAAGGAGTTTAGATAGGTAATCAATAACACAAATCGGTTTTGGTTTAATATGATGATTGTGTTCACATAATACTATAGGTATAACAATTAGCTGAAGTTAACTCAATAGGAACACTTGGTGTTGTTATTAAAAGTTATTTCTAGCGTCTAAAATAGCCCAGGAGCTACGAACTGTTACTCGTAGAAAATTAATTAACGACGATTGTGGCAAAATTTTTAACACATGAAATAACACTTACTATATTATAGCTGTACAATAGGTGGCCGACTAACTTAGTAAAAGGGGAAAGGGAAAAGGGATCAAGCCACTCGCACCATCCCAAAACTACGAAACAGGCAATCTAAAATAATAATCGAATCCCTAAAATCACCCATCTGTTCTTAAAAAATCGAATTAGAGAGAATAATTGTGATATAATAGGGTGGTATAATATCGTAGCATGTAGCATACCATGAACCCTCGAACGGACGCGTGTTAAACCCCCTACAGACGACCTGATGCGGTCGGTCTGACAGTCAGGTGGCCGGGCCATCTGACAACACCCGACACAATAAATGCCAGACAAGCTTACACACGACCTGATATTCTACCTGATCTAACCAAATCGGCCCGGCCGCCTGACCAAATCAGGTCGTCTGTAGGTACCTTTATCGTAATACCAGTACCAGGCACCAGTGGAAGAGTGGAGAGTACGATAAATGTATATAAAAATTATAACTCTAATAATAAAATTCTTATTCACGTTTAGCAAAGTAATTATTTTGACTTACCAATACATTATTTGTGCTGTCAAAGCACAACAGTGTAATGGTTAGGCAGCGACCGGATATTGATAAGATAATAAGATTGAATTTTGTATATCGAGATATTATAAAATAAAATGGCGGTACGCTAACAATATTATAATTACTATAAGAATATTAATTACAATTTTTTTAGCATTTTTTCAAGTTGACAACTTGCTTCGTCTTAACATTGAAAAAAATGTATTATTATTATTATAATAAATACTCAAATTGATCTTGTATGTAGTTATTATTATTAATATAATCTTTCATGTTTAGCAAAGTAATTTTTTTAAACTTACCAATATAATGGAGGTCCATAACGACATTATACACAATAAAAAAATAACACTATTAATATCATGAATATCGTCATAGGACAACAGCATAATAATATAATTAATACAAGAAAGCAATCCAATAGTGACACTTAGAACAAAAATTAAAATTTGCCATCCGAAGAGTTCATTAAATAATTTAACAGCTACGCTCAAATTGACGAACAATTTTCTTAAAGAACTTACTGCTACCGCGCAATTTTCAATTTCAATCACGACGTGTCCGTTATTAGACTTGCTCAAACTACTTATATGCTGGATATTACTATTTGAAGGTAAATGAACGTTTTCTAAATTCGTCCAGATGTATCTAAATTTCCATTTGAGAAGAACGACGTAATTTATTACCAATAATGTTATTATTATGAGAAAATGAGATGTAATTGTTACGACGCCATGTTGTACAAATAAGAATATTGAATTTATACCAATTCGGAAAATTCCTAGCGATGCCATTATTACAAAATATAACAGATGAAAAACAATTAATTGTACCCAAACGAAGTTTTTAAACTTGAACTCACAATTTGTTTTTATTTTATCTAGAATATTAATAAAAGCGCCGAATTTTTTTGAATTACAAATGGTCACATTAATGATTGATATATTTACGTGAATTAAACTTAAAATGAAGCCTAAGGAGTCGAGCACAATTTCACTAAGATGCCAACTATTATTATTACCGTAAACGAAAATAATTTTAAACGTAAGGGAGACTGCACTTAAAACGTTAAAAATCGAAATAAAAATGGTAGCAAAAATTTGATTAAACTTAGGCTTAATCGAAAAGTTTGGTATTAATGCTAGATATGCGTTTAGTTTGTATAATGGTTTAATATAACCTTTACTGTTAGTAAATTCCATTCCGAAACGAGCACTTGTTCATCTAAATCTAACAGTTGAAAGTAGATAAGTAAAAATGAGCTGTTCTTTTGTTTACTATTTGAATATTTAATTATAATAATGATTTTAATCTAGTAGTGTTAAGTAAGAAAGAATAATTTTATTTAAGGATGTGATAAAGTTTCGTGATTGTGATTGATGATAAATGATAACGAAATTAATTTTTTTAAATTAATGAACAAGTCAAAATAATCAATAACACAAATTGGTTTTTGTATTTGCGTTCACATAATATAATTATTTTCTAGTAAAGCCACGCTATTATACAGGATGTATCAAATTTCGTGTCCAGTACTGAGATCTCGCTTATTAGCGGAGATAGAGAGTTGTTTAAATGGACAAAAACGATCCTCGAGTTATGCCTACACTAAATCAAAAAACAAAATTTACCCCCTCCATAACGTTTCTGAAATATGGCGGAAAATAACAAAATTGGCATTTTTAATTTTTGGATCTAGAATCGTTATTTGTAAAAATTTTTTAAACTGAAAAGACTTTCTCAAAGGAACTTTTTCTGTTCTTTCAGACGATGTCAACAAATTTTCGTGATCATTATTACTTTACTGTATATTGATACCAACTTTGGTTTTTCATATGTCATCGGATAGAGAAAAAAATGCTGGTTTCAAAAATGTATAATCAGGCGTATTCTGTATCATAAACTTTAAGGATAGCGGGAAACTTTGACGTTAAATGACGTTCTATCCTTTTTATTTAGCTGTGACAGAACGAGATATAACGTCAAACGTAAAAGTTTGCCGCTATCCTTAAAGTTTATGATACAGAAAACGCCTGAATATGTCTATCAAATTTTTTGTAGCACCGTGTTCGCAATACCACCGCGTTCCGGATTAATAATTACATAGGGGGTTTCCGCAACTTTATGCTTCAAAAAGATTCAATTTACAAGAACAGATAACTCAAGAATTTTGTTATTAGTTTGTTAACTCACCAATGCAACAGAGGTCCACAAACACATAAAACATATATTTTCAGTAACATAATTAATATCTTCAATATTCTCATAGAAAAACAGCATGATAGAATTAATATTTTTGAGCATTCCAACAGTGATAGTTAGTACGAAAACTGAAATTTGCCAACCGAAAAGTTCGTTAAATAACGTAACAGCCGCGCTCAAATCGACGTAAAATTTTCGTAATGAATGTACCACTAAGTTGCAATTTTCAATTTCAATCACGTATCCGTTGTTAATCTGGCTCACACTACTTAAAGGGGAGATTTCACCGTTTGAAGATGGGTGGATATTTGTTAGAATCGTCCAAATGTATCTGAATTTCCATTTGAGCAAAATAACGTAATTGATAACCAACAGTGTTACTATTATGTTTAAATAAAACGTAATTTTCATAACTCCGTACACAAATAATAATAAAACACTATTATCAACTAGGAAAATTGCAGATGCCACTGTCAGCAAAAAAAACAACAAATGAAAAGCAATTAATTGCGCCCAAACAAACTTATTGGATTTGAAGTTATTAGTTGGAATTTTTTTGAGAAAATTAATAAAAATTTCAAATTTTGTCGAATTATAAATAGTTACGCGAATAATTGATATATTTATATGAAGTAAATAGATAATTAAGCTTACGGAATCGAACACACTTTCATTAACGCGGAAATTGGTTGCCGCGTAAGCCAAGATAATTTTAAACGTAAAACAAACTGCAGTTATAATATTAATAATTGTAAGAAAAATTGCGGCGTAAATTTTATTTAACTTTGGCTTAATTAAAACGTTTGGTATTAGGGCTAGATACGCGTTCAGCGTGTAAAATGGCTTAACGTTATCGTGACCGTTACTAAATTCCATTCCGAAACGCACTTGTTCATCTGAACTTGAAATTTCAGGTTACTGCGTAATTAACTGAAAGAATGCTTTTAGTAGAATAGTAATCGGTAAGTAGGCACATAAATTTATTTAAAAATCAGATAATATTTTATGATTGATGTTAACCAAATTAAAGGGTTTTTAATAATCAAACAATAATAGTAAAATAATGGATAACACAAAGTGCTTAACGAGTTATTTGTGTAAACAGCCCTTAGTTTTAGTAGGCATAGACTTTCTTTCGTTGGAAATTTAAAAAGGAAAATCAAAGATGTTTATAGTATCATTTACACTTTACGATCAACGACAGAATAACGCTCGAGATTCGAGAGGTGATTTAGATCCGGATCATTTAGGAAGAGGGAGCTAGCTCCCTGCACTTAGGCCACTAAATCAGTCCAATTGTACTTCACTATTCAGTATTTTCTTGTTTAGGATTTGTGTAATATTCCCATGAGCTCACTTTGAAGAACTGAGACATATATATCTGCGAACCAGTTCGGATTCAGACCGGGAATGGGCACAGGAGATGCTATACTGAAAGTAACAAACTTCGTCCACGCGAACATCAACAAGAACTACAAATGTATTGGGGTTTTCTTAGACCTTAAAAAAGCATTTGATACTGTGTCGCATTCTATCTTATTAAAAAAACTGTATCGGTGCGGAGTACGAGGTCTCGCACTAAAGTGGTTTGAAAGTTACTTATATAACAGACAACAATACGTGACAATTGACACGACAAACGGTACAAGACAAACTACAACATTTGGCGTACCCCAAGGTTCCATATTGGGTCCGACACTCTTTTTAACCTACATAAACGAACTTTGTGACTGGTCAAGGGACAGTCTTACAACAGTTTTTGCCGACGACACCGTCCTTCTCTATAGTGGAGAAACATGGGATGAGGCATTTGAGAAGGTATCGAGGGGACTTCGTTCGGTAAAGAGGTGGCTTGATTTAAATCTTCTGACCCTTAACGTCGACAAAACAAATTACCTAACATTCTCACCTACTGCCTCGGGTCTCCCGTCTCCTCATTTTACGCTACAGCTTCACGAATGCCACGACGAACTTGACTGTAACTGTAAAGCAGTAACAGCGAAAGATAGCGTAAAATACCTTGGACTGGTGATGGACAAACATCTAAAATGGACTGACCACATACAGACTACGACTAAACGACTTAGAAAGACCGTGTACACATTTAAACAACTAAGGACAATACTAGACAAGACTACTATGCACACTGTTTACTACGCTCTGGTAAATTCAATTCTGGCATATGGGATCATTGCTTGGGGGGGAACAAATAAGACTGCCCTCGACCCTATCAACAAAGTACAAAGACTAATATTACGAGTAGCTAACAAAAGACCCCCACGCTATCCGACAGACATGTTGTTCGAGGAGTGTAAGGTCTTAAACATTCGACAAACATATATAAAGACTGCTCTTATAACATTTCACCAAAACAGGGCCTTGCACTCTCAAAGAGATCATTTGCACCTAACCAGACGACGGGACGACTTACTTACACCCAGACAGAAAAGGACATTTGGACAGAGACACTACTTATTTCTCGCACCTAAGATTTACAACTTCTTACCGGAGGAGGTCAAAACTACCCGTTCCAGGCAAAGCTTTGCACGCTCATTGCATAAGTGGCTGAGATCTTTGACTGGGGAGGAGGTCGAGGGGCTGTTTTCTGGCCCGGTTTACTGAGTTTTTATGTTACTGAATTATAGGTTATTTTGTGTTGTAAATCCCTGTATCATATCCAGATATATATAATGTGTATTGGAATAATGAATGCATTCCAGTGTTAATTTTGAATTGGGAAATTGTAAGATAAATTGGTATATTGTTTTCTCATATTTGATATTTGTGTAGTCTTTCGTGGACTACTGCGTGATTTAGTAGCATCTCCTTTTGCCATGGTTGCCGAATTGTATTGTATTTTTGTTGATTGTGTTGTATATTACTGTTAATATTGTATAGTTTGTTGAAAGTTGTCGTTTTTGCCCACGCTCATGGTTCGCCATATTTGGGCAAAACAATATTTCCACAAATTGCTCCAATTATTATTGTTTGATTTTTTTATTCGAGTGGAAATAAATTGATTTTGATTTGATTTGATTTGATTTGATTTCCCCAGCGGTAGGCTGCTGCCGAGGACAAGTTTAGGTGAGTGCACACCTGCTCCAGATCCCTTTTGACTTTTAAATTCATCGGTAATGACAGGTATGTCTGCTGCGATGTTCTCAGTTGAATCCATTAAATTTTTAAAGTCTCTGTTGAATGTAGCATTTCCAAGAGAGGTAGCTTCTTGAAACACTCCTTGAGAATTTTGGCGTGTCCGTAAATTCCATATCTGACGGATCATATAGTTCGCACCCCCGCAGTAGTAGAGCTGCTTTTGTTGCCATCTCCTTTTCGAAAGGCGATTTTTAATTTCCCTAAATAAAGTATGCCTTTAACGTTATAAACAATATTAAATGCTATTGTACATTTTATCCAATGTCTTTCTTCCAAACTATAAATAGTTTCTAATAATGTTCCAGTTCTGTCACTCTGAGCTTGGGATAGTTTGTGTCTGTATACACACGATTCATCGAAGAAAATATATAAAAAATGCATAGAAAGAACTTTGCACTCATAGTAATTCCTATAATGTAATACACCGTTCTGCCAGAGCGCAAAAAATTAATTAAATTAATTTCTTAACTTACCAATATAAAGGAGCTCCAAAGACACGAGTAACTTGCATCTAGAAAAACACTACTTATATCTTCAACATCGTCATAGTTATAGAACAATTGGATAACAGAGTTAATATTTTCCAGCATTGCAATAGTGATGGCTAGCATAAGAAATAAAATCTGCCAACCGAACAGTTCGTTAAATAATGTCACAGCTATGCTCAAATCGACGTAGAGTTTTCTTAATGAGCGAATCGTTAAGTTTCTAGTTTCTATTCTCAATTTCAATCACAACGTGTCTGTTATTAATCTGCCTTACAGTGCTTAAAAGCTGCATTTTGCCATTTTTTGAAAGATAAGTATTTTTTAAATTTGTCCATATGTATCTGAATTTCCTCTTTATAAGAATAACGTAATTGACTGCCAGCAATGTCACTATTGTTATTAAATATAAGGTAATTACGTAAGTGGCGTTTATGAACAAAAATAATAAATCAGTATCAACTTGTGAAATTAGAATTGGTGTCGATATTAAAGCATGCAACACGTGCATAATAATTAATTGTAACCAAACAAATTTTCTGAGTTTGAAGGTATTAGGAATCGTTCCGAGAAAATTAATAAAAGTTTGAACTTTTTTCGGATTATTAATTGTCACGTGAAAAATAGATATATTTAAGTGAATTACACTAAAAATTACGACTAAGCAAAGTAGCACGCTTTGATTAACGTTTGGATCGTAGATCCTATCAATTATAACTTCAAACGTACAACTGATCACATTTAGAATGGTAATGATTGAAATGAAAATTGATGCAAAAATTTTATTAAATTTAGGTTGTATTGAGAAGTTCGGTGTTAATGCTAGATATGCGTTTAGTTTATACAGTGGTTGAATATAATCGCGACCGTTAGTAAATTCCATTCCGAAACGAGCACTTGTTCATCTAAATCTAAAGGTGAAATAAGTTATATTGAAAATAAATTGTTATAGTGGTGAAATTTTAGTTTTTCAAGCATTCGACTACCGTAGAACAATAATAGTGCTGTTGATAGAGTAGTATCTAATAATGAATGGGTATGAACGTATAAAATGGTTTTGCGTATGATTTTGATGCAATTTTGTAAAATGATTTATGACTAAACTATACGTTTGTTTAAAAACGACGAACAGTTTTTAGTAGTTCAATAACAATCAATAATGCAAAGTGATGGTATAAGAGCTATTTCTAAATGCTAGTGCCCAGCCCAGTCACAGAAGTTATACAATTTCAATTTTCAGCCGTAAACATTTCATTAAATGGTTATTTGTTGAATATTCTCACTTCTAAAATATCAAAAGTTCTTTTCGTCTATAAAAATACTGAAACGTGTTCATAAAAAAATATTATAGATAGAATCTTGCATTTAGTAAAGGTCCGTGAAGTTACAATAACCACTTTCAAAAAAAAAAAAAAAAATTATGCTATAATTTAGTATGAATTTAGTGTAATTTAGTGCGCTAATAAAAAAATTTAGAGCGCGTCTAGTTTAGGCGCTATACGCGTTGGAAATGTGGTTATTGTAAGTTCACGCGTAATAACCACCTTCTCCGATTTTTATGAAACTTGGTGATAATTTAGTATGAATTTAGTGTAATTTAGTGCGCTAATAAAAAAATTTAGTGCGCGTCTAGTTTAGGCGCTATACGCGTTGGAAATGTGGTTATTGTAAGTTCACGCGTAATAACCACCTTCTCCGATTTTTATGAAACTTGGTGATAATTTAGTATGAATTTAGTGTAATTTAGTGCGCAAACAAAAAAATTTAGTGCACGTCTAGTTTAGGAGCTATAAGAGTCGAAAGGTGCATATCTTAGTCTGCGTCTGCGCGTAAAGTAACTAAGTACTGTTGCCGATAGTACTAGTACTGATATATCATTACAAAAGGTTCATCTCAATTTAGTAGGTACCATTGATTCATGTGGTGCAATTTGATACACACGAATTTAAATATAATTAGTTCCAGCGTAGGTAGTAATAATAACATTGTATTCTTCATAGCATTCATATTGTAAGAAAGGAGTTATGTGTGCAAATAACACCTTCTTCCTTTGAGAATGTTATTTTAGATGTACATAGCTCCTTCATCCACTGCAGTTTTTAACCTTACAGTAATATTTACACATTTTGAAAGGTGCCATGCGATAGAAGAGTACATAACACCTTCATTCAGTAAAAAAAGTCATTTTTTTATGTTACATCCTTCATCCACTCGTGTCTTCAACTATTCTCTACTTTGTTATAGAAAAAGTAATAAAAAGTATTTATCGTTTACAGTCGTTATTAGCAACATCTCCTGTTTGTCTTTGACCAATCGTAATAATTTATGTAGATATGATTAATTAATTGAAATTTGTTAATACCGGCTATAAGTTTTGCGTTTATACCTAGATAGGGCATTCGAGCTTTGGCAGAGTAAACTAAAATTAAATCTAGACAAAGTATCGCATTCATACTGCTACATTTTGTTTCTAATTATCAATGGCAGTAATTTTATGAACTTTCGTAGGGTATTTGGGGTGGAATCCGCGTTGGATAGGTAGAAAACAGACAAATAATAACTTTTTCCTAAAATCTGGACATATTAGTAGGTATCGTATTCATACTGCTAAATCTTTCTAATTATTCTTTTTCGTACACATTCATGCAAATTTAAAAATTGAAAACCGGCTAATTGTTACTAATTAATTTGTTATATACCTGGTCGTACGGTCGTATACTATTCAAAGGGACCGTTCCTGTATTTGGACAGTACGACCGTACAACAATCTCATTGTAAAATATTCTTGTTTTTATTGCTTTTGAGTTATTTCAATCTGTTATTACCCACCCAAGTATTTTTAAGACTACCGTTATGGGGTGTAGTCCGGTATTAAAACCTTGTAAAAAATATATCGCAGTCGTCCTACATGTAAGCTCAGGGAAGCAAATAACATTATAATTAAAAAACATAAAAAATCTCAAGTGTGATGTATTATTTTACAAATTAAATCTCAATCATCATTTAACAATATTATATAGTCCACTAAGAAGTAAAATTTAATAAATTGGAGAAAAAAAAAGCAAGGATTACATAATTATTTTCAATAATATTACTGCTGTCAAATCAGATGACTGTTTAAAATAATTTGTTCATTAGCTTTTATTTAATTTCTTTTAAAATCAAAATCCGAAAAATTCATCTAATTTGCATATTACCTGTATAGATTTGAATATGTTCTAATTATTATTTATCAGAGAAATGCAATTTTATTATTGAAAAGGTTATTGTAAAAGGTTCTCCCGATGAATCTTTTCGTTAAGGCCCGTCTAGACGCAACGTTTTATGGAACTTCGTATAGCCTCATAATCAAAATTATGAAAACTGCCGTTAGTCAAGGCCGTACAACCCCAAATTCAAGTTTTGAACTAAAAATACATTCTAATGATTTTGATGTACTATTTTAATTTATAATAGTCAGATATTTCAGAAAAGATAATAAAATCTTATCTATATCTATATCTATATCTATATCTATAATATTAATAAGATAAGTATAATTGATTAAAAATTTTGGAAGCTCATGTTGATATTTTGGAATACCGACCTGCTTGGTTTGAAAAGTATTTCTAAACGGTAAATACTTTCTATTACTTTTTCTATAACAAAGTAGAGAATTATTATTACTATTACCTACTCTGGAACTAATTATATTTAAATTCGTGTGTATCAAATTGCACCACATGAATCAATGGTACCTACTAAATTGAGATGAATCTTTTGTAATGATCTATCAGTACTAGTACTATCGGCGACAGTACTTAGTTACTTTACGCGCAGACGCAGACTAAGATATGCACCTTTCGACTCTTATAGCTCCTAAACTAGACGTGCACTAAATTTTTTTGTTAGCGCACTAAATTACACTAAATTCATACTAAATTATCACCAAGTTTCATAAAAATCGGAGAAGGTGGTTATTACGCGTGAACTTACAAAAACCACATTTCCAACGCGTATAGCGCCTAAACTAGACGCGCACTAAATTTTTTTATTGGCGCACTAAATTACACTAAATTCATACTAAATTATCACCAAGTTTCATAAAAATCGGAGAAGGTGGTTATTACGCGTGAACTTACAATAACCACATTTCCAACGCGTATAGCGCCTAAACTAGACGCGCACTAAATTTTTTTGTTAGCGCACTAAATTACACTAAATTCATACTAAATTATCACCAAGTTTCATAAAAATCGGAGAAGGTGGATATTACGCGTGAACTTACAATAACCACATTTCCAACGCGTATAGCGCCTAAACTAGACGCGCACTAAATTTTTTTATTAGCGCACTAAATTACACTAAATTCATACTAAATTATCACCAAGTTTCATAAAAATCGGAGAAGGTGGATATTACGCGTGAACTTACAATAACCACATTTCCAACGCGTATAGCGCCTAAACTAGACGCGCACTAAATTTTTTTATTAGCGCACTAAATTACACTAAATTCATACTAAATTATGGTAAAGTTTCATTAAAATCGGAAAATGTGGTTATTGTAACTTCACGGACCTCATTTAGTAATGCGGATAATGCAATGCATCGTTCTGCCAGATCATGAAATAACTTATCTATATAACTTACCAACATAAAGGAGCTCCAAATACAGAATAAACTTGCGTTTAAATAAAACTCCTTACTATCTTACGACATCGCCACAGAACGATAGCATAATAGAGTCAATATCTGCCAGAATTGCAACAGTGATGCCTAGCATAAGAATTAAAATCTGCCAACCGAACAGTTCGTTAAATAATGTAACAGCTTCGCTCAAATCGACGTAAAGCTTTCTTAATAAGCAAATTGTTAATGTGCGATTTTCAATTTCAATCACGACGTGTCGTTTATTAATCCGGCTCACACTACTTAAACACTGAATTTCACCGATTGAAGATAAATCCATATTTTTTAAAATCGTCCAAATGTAACTGAATTTCCATTTGAGCAAAATAACGTAATTGATTACTAATAATGTTACTATTATGACCAAATAATTGGTGAAAATGTAAGTGCCGTATACGAATAATGATAATAAATTAGTACCAACGCGTAAAACAATAATTGCCGCAGTTATTAAAATATACAGAAAATGCAAAAAAATTTATTGTAACCAAACACATTTTCTGAATTTCAGTTTATTAGGTGGAAGTTTTTCGAGATAATTAAAAAAAGTTGTGAATTTATTGTATTTACGAATTGACACATGAATAATGGATAAATTTATGTGAATTGTACATAAAATGATGGATACGAAATCGAGCAAGTTTGCGTAACGCATAAATTACTGGTTGTATCAATCAAGATTATGTTAGTCGTAATAAGGATTACACTTAAAATATTAATAATTAAAATGAAAATTGTGGCAAAAACTTTATTCAACTTAGGTTTAATTGAAACGTTAGGTATTAATGCTAAATATGCGTTTAGTTTACACAACGGTTTAAGGTTATCGTTACTAAATTCCATCCCGAAATGAGCACTTATTCATTTAAAGTCTAAACCCCGTTTAAAGTTAATGGGATCAAAAAAGTTGTTGTTTTGTTTATAGGAATATTATAATATAAACTAAAATATGACTTTAATCGAGTAGTATTAAGTGGGACAAATCGGTTTATTTTGGGAATCTGATAGTTTTGTGATTGATTATAAGTGAATTAATAGTTTATTAATCAATGACACTAAATGTTTTTATATAATATGATGTATAGGTGCTTATTCTATGTATTTCCCTAGTTAAGGAATGGTATACACCATACAGTCAAAGCTTAATTGATAGGGATACCATAAAACGGCGAGTAGATATACCGATACGATAAATATTTATAAAAATTTTAAATACAAATTAATTGAAAGTATTTTTTTTCAGATATCACGAATGGCCACTTCCTACGGCTAACTGGAATATTAGCTACTCAAATTAGACTTATAAGTTTAATAATACAATCCTTATTCACTGTGATAATGATAAGTTATGTATAGTAATCTTGCTAGGTAAAGTTCTCGGTGACTTACGCCACCAGCAGAGAGGTTACAATAGTGAATAGAGAAGTTAAATAGGTAGGTAATTGTTGAAATCTGTTTAGAGCTTTTAAGGGCCCCTTTTAACACCGCCAGTTGTTGTCTTTTCAAATACAACCACATTTTATATTCAAATACAAGTTTTTTAGAAAAATATTCAATTTGGTTAAGACCCGAACTTTCAATGCAGGTAATAAACGCAGATTTCAACAATTACCTACCTACTTGACTTCTCTATGGAGGCCCCTATTCACTATTGTAACCTCTTTGCTGGTGGCGTAAGTCAAAAAGAACTTTACCTAGCAAGATTACTATACCTGAGAATGGAGATTGAGAATTGTAATGAGTATGCAAGGAGAGATACACTAGGCACATAAATTGAAGGATATTAAAAAACTCCAAATTTTAGGGCTATTTTCAACAAGGGATAATTCGGAGAAAAATGGTCGAATAGATAATTTAAGAAAAAGAAATTGTAGCCTCAAGTGTCTAGTTTTCAGATCTGAACAGTAAAATTTTTTAACGTCGGCGGTTTTTACGTAATCATCCGAGAACCAACTAAGAATAATTTTCCAAATTTTTTCTCGTTTTTGAAATGGTCTGTCGACGTCGAAAATTTTTTTTTCATTTTGCGACTATAAAATTCGTTTAGACAATTTAATCAGCTTAAATTTGACCATTTTACTATTCAGATCTGAAAACTAGACACTTGAGGCTACAATTTTCTTTTTTTAAATTTTCTGTACGACCATTTTTCGCCGAGTTATCCTTTGTGGAAAATCGCCCTAAAATATGGCTTTTTTTTTAATATCCTTCAATTATTGTGACTAGTGTAGTTAGAAGTCGAGCTAGTGGATCTATGGAATATCTGATAACGTGTTTTAATTAACACAAGAAACATCACATTTACGTTTAGCAAAGTTTCGTTTGCGTTTCGCGTTTCGTGTTTCGTCTTTTCGTGAATAGTGTGTACGACTTTTTCACAAATTTATTTTTCGTGAAAACAGTTTCGTAGCGTTTCGCACTGTTTCGCTCCCGGAGCGGCAAAGTTGCCAAATCAAAGAACACGAAGTGACCTAATCACCAGACACGAAACGTGGCGAAAAAGTAAACAGTGAAATACGAAATTTTCGTCATTGGAATGCCAATAGTGTGTATGCCCTTTTCATGTAAAGGTACGAAACGCTACGAAATGCGAAACACGAAACGCGAATAGTCTGTAGCTACCTTTTACATATTGCAGGATACACGAAGTAAACTTGAGGAAACACAACAGTGTATAACTAAGTTACGAACGAGCAGCGACCAGATACTGATAAGATTAAATTTTGTATATCGAAATATGTATAATAAAATAATATAAGTTGACGACAATAATATGGTCATATAGTAACGAAGAATAATGTGGACAAGTAAAATGGAAAATATGATAAATATTCTAATTACCTACAAGAGTTTTAAATACAACACTGATAACACGAATGGTCACTAGCTTCGTCTTTAGATGGAACAAAAATTACATAATCGCAATAATAACTACTCAAATTTTTTTAGTTTTTGATTTCAACTTACCACTACAGCGGAGGCTCACAGCAACATTATGCACATTAACACAATAACATTATTAATATCGTCATAGAACCACAGTAGCAGAATAAAATTAATATTAGAAAGCAACCCAACAGTGATACATATTACAAAAACTAAGATTTGCCATCCGAAGAGTTCGTTAAATAACGAAACAGCTACGCTCAAATCGATGTACAATTTTCTTAAAGTGCGTACTAATAAGTCGCAATTTTCAATTTCAATTACTATCTGACTGTTATTAATTTGGGCCATACTACTTAAACGCCGGATTTCACCATTATTTGACGATAGATCAATATTTTTTAAATTCGACCAAATGTATCTGAATTTCCACTTGAGAAGAGCGACATAATTTATTGCCAATAATGTTACTATTGAGATAAAATAACAGGTAATTGTAAAGACGCCATGTACAAACAAAAATAATGGTGAGAAAAAATCACCTTGAAACATTGCCAGTAGTATCATTATTGCAAAATATAACAAATGAACAACAATTAATTGTATCCAAACAAACTTTTTGAATTTGAAGTCACAATTGGGTGCTAAGTTTTCGAGAATATTAATGAACATTACAAATTTTATTGGATTACAAATGGTGGCATTGATGACGGATATATTTACGTGAATTAAACTTAAAATGAAGCTTAAGAAATCGAGAACAGTGTCACCAAAGTGCAAACTATTATTATTGGAGTAAACGAAATTAATTTTGATCGTAAAAGATACTACACTTAAAGTGTTAAAAATTGAAATGAAGATGATGGCGAAAACTTTATTAATCTTAGGTTTAATCGAAACGTTTGGTATTAACGCCAGATATGTGCTTAGTTTATACAATGGTTTAATACAAGCTTGATCGTTAGTGACTTCCATTCCGGAACGAGCACTTGTACATTTATGGTCGAGACACCGCACCATTTAAAAAGGAAATGAGAAAAAATCGTTTGATTGTTTGAATATTTAACTAAAATAATGATTTTAATGAGTAGTAGATACCTACTAGCTGAGACAAAATAGTTTTATGTAGAAATCTGATAAAATTTGATGATTGATGATAACCAAATTACCATTTTTTAATGCCGAACGAATAAAATAGTTATTAAGTAATCAATAACATAAATAGATTTTTATATGTACACAGGGTGGATTCTAATAACGTAATAACATTTATAGTAAACGTGTTAGTGGCTATACTAGAGCCAGTAAAAGCATAACGGAAAACTTAATCCGGTTTTTATCTAAAGTGTCTCCTAAGGAAAGTATCTACAGCCCTTAGAACGTGACTCCTAAAAGAGAGTTTTTAATTTATTAATTTGTCAATGGAAATACTCGTTCAAAACTGTTCAAAAACTCTCACCATGCTTAAAACTGCAAAGAAGGGAAACTGCAAACTTAGAACCACCCCAAACACAGTGAACAAAATCGAAATATATCACATCATGGGGTCGCCCGTGTTGTGTTTCGCGTTTTTTAACTCAATTAATTCGCAAATATTTTATACTTGAAACATACAGGGTGTTAGTGAAGAACAAAGCGGATATACAGTGTGATGGTCGTATGCCATGTAACGACCCCAAATTTTGATATTTAGATAAGTTTGTTAAGACGTAGTAACAGTACGATGGCGCCAAGAAGGCGATAAGAGTGATTTTTAGAAACATTTAGTTCAAATTAATAAACAAGCCGAAATTTCTAGAATTCACAGTAAAACAATCTCTCAGCGTATTATGTCAGCATATCCGTTATAGTTTCGGAGAAACTATAATTAAAAAAGTACAGACTCGGAGGGAATTCAAATCTCTAAAAAACAAAATCATAAAACATATTTTCTGGCGCCTGCAGATAGACAGGGAGTAACTTAAATAAGTAGCGCTGATTGGCTAAGTAGTTGCTATTGATAAGGCAAAAGCCAATTGCGCGCGTCGAGGGGCGTAGAGTTGAGCCAAAGTGTTCGGCTGCGTTAATTAAATTAGTTAAGTCGTCGTAAGAATCCCAAAGGGGAAAGAAGTTGTCTCAAAACTCCCAAAGAGAGTAGTTAAGTCGTATCGAAGCTCCCAAAGAGAGTAGTTGAGTCGTCATAAGAATCCCAAAAGGATAAGAAGTAAAAAAGTTAAGTAGTCCAAGAACACTCAAAGAAAGTAAGGCGTCGTAAAGACTCCTAAAGGAGAAGTCAGTTGAAAGTAATTAAGTTAGTGCGTCGTTGAAGTATTCTCAAACGGAGAAAGTTAGCGGTACAAGGGACTCCCAAAAAAGCGGAGAGTGTCCTGAAAAAGATTCCCAACAAGTGAGAAATAAAAGTTAGTTACGGGAAAAGTGTGAAACCGGGGAGTTAAGTTCCTGGGAAAGTACAAGGAAATTTGGGATTACCAAAAGTGGATAGTTGGTTTTCGGGCAAATAAAGAGCGAGTCGAAATTATAATAAGTTGTAGACGCGCTAGAATAAACAAATGTTAAGTACGGGCTCGGAAAGCCCAAAATCGCAATTGGCCCCAATCGTTTAAGGGGTCGAAGTTTGTAAAAGTATCAACGTTAAACAAAGACAATTGGCGCTAACGGTCCGGTGTAAAAGTTATCCGTGTTGCTAATTTCGGGCATTCATAGCCATCCGATATAGATAAGAAACTGTCAGAGTGGTTACAACTAACCAACTTCATCAATCTCGCATTTTCCAAATAAAGAGTGTGGATCAATAAGTTAAACTGAATACAAACTGTCGTTTTCGGGAGGTCAAACTGCGGCGTGGAGACCATCGTGTGGAGGTTGTTAATTGTGGTAGCTACGGCCATAAGGGTGTCGTAGGAAGGATATTAAGAGTAAGATTTGATAAGTTTTGTACGGATAATTTCCAGAAACCCGCCTGTATTTATATGAGTCGGGAATCTGGGAATTACTAATTTTTGTATTTTGCGGGAGACGAGAATACGTTGCTAGACTACGAAGGGTAGTAAGCTAAATGTGCGACGGATTAGCGGCTTCCCAATAATGATTTTTGTATATGTTCGTATATTTGCTGTGATTTGGTGTTTCATGTTTTTGGTAATTTGATTTATTTTGTATTACGTGTGTGTTGGGGACAAGTTAGTCCTTTTTTTTTTATATAATCATTATAACTGACTTATAATCTGAACTGTGTTTTTTCTGTCACCTTAACGGCCTGAGTATGTTTACTGCGATATCGACTGGAGCTAGTTCGTGTGTTAATCTTCAAAATACTCTGGCGCCCAAGAATTAATCTAAATGAACATCATCATAAATACTACAAATAAGTAGTTTTTTATCATTCAAAACTAAGGTACCCAACATAAGCTATTATTATTATTCAAAAAGAAAGCGATCGTTACAATTGGCGTCCAACGTGGCAGCGTTTTTATCATTCAAAACTAATACGGATCGTTACAGCCACCCGGTAACACAAATCTTCAATTATTTAAACAAATAAGTAATCTTAAATTGGAAGATTGGGATTCAATGATGAAACACAGTCCATTCGTGGATTCTTATTTTTTTAATTTGATTGATTCTAATTGGTTAGCTATTCCTCTGACCGATAACGCCCAAAAAGAAAAAAAAATCCCATGAATAGGTAAAATTGATTAGATGAATAAACTACATTACTACTTAACTTACCAACTCAAAGATGGTCCAAAAACACATCAAACTTGCACTTATAAAAAAGCCTCTAATATCATCAGTATCTTTATGAAACATTATCATAATACCATTAATATTTTCCAGAATTGCAACAGTTAAATCTAGCATAAGGAATAAAATCTGCCAACCAAACAGTTCGTTAAATAATGTAATAGCTACGCTCAAATTAACGTAGAGTTTTCTTAATGAACGAATCCTTAAGTTGCTATTTTCAATTTCAATAACGACGTGTATGTTATTAATCCGGCTCACGCTACACGCACTCTTTGAAGATAGCTCAATACTCTTTAAATTCGACCAAATGTATCTGAATTTCCACTTGAGCAAAATAACGTAGTGGACTGCCAACGATGTTGCTATTATTTGAAAATACAAAGCAATTATGTAAGGGCAGTATATGAATAATGATAAAAAATCAGTACCGATTTTTATTACAAATGATGCTAACGATGAAAAATACAACACATGAAAAATAATTAATTGTAACCAAACAAATTTTCTGAGTTTAAAGTTATTAGTTGGAATCTTTCCGAGACGATTTATGAAAGTTTTCATTTTTTTGGAATTATTAATTGTCACGTGAAAAATGGATATATTTAAGTGAATTAAAAGAAAAATGTCGTTTAAGGACTCTAGTACAATTGCACTAGCGTTTGAGTCAGGGATCATATAAGTTATTAAGATATTCAACGAAACTGCGATTACATACATACTGGTAATAATGGAAATGATAATTGACGCAAAAATTTTATTAAATCTAGGTTGGATTGATAAGTTTGGCGTTAATGCTAGGTATGCGCTTAGGTTATACAGTGGTTTAATGCTATGTCGGTCGTTAGTACATTCCATCCCGAACGAACACTTGTTGAGCTAAAGTTGAAACTATACTACTAAAATGAAAGGAAAATAAGTCCTATAAAACTGTATTTTGCTCGTGTATTTGAATATTAAAGTAACATTACGATTTGAATTGAGTACTTTCTAGCAATAGATGGGCGCTAAATATGTTTGTTGGAATCAGATAAAATTGGGTAATATGATTGATAACAATTGTTATTTTAAGCGACAAAAAGTAGCCTAAGCTCTATAATAAGGGTGATTCCAAAATGCCAATAAGCTCTTTAGTACGTTTTGTAGAGAATAATGATTAAAGTAAAGAAAAAATGTTTAAAAAATCCTTTGGCGTTAATTTGTTGAGAAATGAAGAAGTTAAGTTGAGAATTTAACTCTGAATTCTGTGGCAACTTTTCATAACTTTCTCTAATAATTTACGTGTTTTTTAATTAATGTACAAAACCAAAAGCCGTACGATGAAATTTGAAATTTTTACAATTCATCGACAGATTCCAAAGATATTCAACTGTTAATAGTAACGATGCAGTGATTGGTCTATTTCTAGTGTTTCTTATTACCCTAAACTTTGTAGAATGATAGCTTTCCGTAAGAGAAAAACATGTTCTACAAGTGAAATTCCCATCTAAAACGGTTCTTCTGGTATAAAAGAAATACTTTTGTAAAACGAAAACTTTAAAGAGCTGTAACTTTGTAATGGTGCACTTTTGCATACAGGTAAATTGAATTCTATTGGTGTAATATACCCTTGCAAGTTTACCTTAAAGCGTTGTAAAGTGTTTTTGCAGAAACCCTGTGTAGTAATAATTATTATTAATAATAATAAATTATTTGTAGCCATTTACACTTATATGTCAACTGAGTTGTGCTGAGTTGAGCTGCAGGGAGTTGCTGACAACCGTTTCAGTGCACTATGCCATCTTCGGAGAAAATTTGTAAAGGTCTGCGTAATAGCTTCACGGGCTTTTGTGTAAATGTGTGGTTTTGATGCCGGGTGCGTTCGACATCGCTACAGTCGTGTTTTTGGTGACTACAACTTCTTAGATGCTCTTTAAACCTCTGTTAGAAAGGTTTTCTGATGTACGGCCACAGAAAAATGTATTGGACACTAGTATAATGCTAACTTTTTTCTTGTTATTTACATTTTAGCAGATAATGGATAATGGCATAACAATTGCGAGTGATGAAACTATAAAACATTCCATTTGTAACTTCTAATAAATATTGCATTGCAATAATTGCGAACTTGCGGACGAAGTGTTCGCCAAACAACCTATAGTGATCAATAAAATTATGTTTCCGAATGTACAAGGTAATTTATAGCTCACCAGCAATCTTTTGTCACATGAGTCGGATAGTTTTAAAAGAAAAACATTATTTGAACATACTACGTCCGATTGCATTTTCTTAAGGAATTAAAAAACGTCAAGGTAAAACAGTTAGCTTAGAACTAGCAAAAATAAGCATGGTCTGCTATTAGTGTTGTTGATTAAGTACAGTACTAGGTAAAAACTTAAAATATACCTAATACGCTTATACTAGCACTCAAAAGTATACCGGCGTAGATTTGCGTGCATGGTTGTTGCCATGAAAATGCAATTTAATTTAATGAAATACATCATCGCCCACCAATTCATATCTTTAAAAATTAGATTCATTCTACTCAGTTAACTACTTTTCCTGGACTATGTCTCTCAAAAAGACAAGAAAGGCCATTCCACGAATACTATTGGTTAGATGAATCAACAATCAATCTTTCTTTCAAAAAATTTAATTAAACTATTAAACTTACCAACATAACCACGCTCCAAAAGAAGAACCAAATTGTATCTTTTAAAAGGTTATTTATATCGTCAACATCTTCATAGATCGATAACATAACACCATTAATATTTTCCAGAATTGAAACAATTATATTCAGCATAAGAAATACAATCTGCCAACCGAACAGTTCGTTAAATAGTGTGACAACTAAGCTCAAATCGACGTAAAGGCTGCTCAATGAGCGAAGTATTAAGTTGCTATTTTCAATTTCAATCACGACGTGAATGTTATTAATCCGGCTCGCACTATTTATACGCTTCATTTCACCCTTTGAAGATAGCGCAATACTTTTTAAATTCGACCAAATGTATCTGAATTTCCACTTGAGCAAAACAACGTAATTGACTAGCAACAATGTTACTATTATTTGAAAATACAAGGTAATGAAATAAGTCCAGTACGTGCATAAGGATAAAAAATCAGTATCAATTTCTAAAATTACAAATGCTGAAAATAAAACTAAAAAATACAACACGTGAAAAATTATGAATTGTAACCAAACTAACTTTCTGAATTTGAAGTTAATATTAGTTGGACTCTTTCCGAGAAAATTAATGAAAGTTTTCATTTTTTTTGAATTATTAATTGTTAGGTGAAAAGTGGATACATTTAATTGAATCAAACGGAAAATGATTTCTAAGCAAAATAGCACAATCATACTAACGCCGCCTAAATCATCAACACTATAAGTTAAGAGGTGGTTAAGCACGAATACATTTATAATATTAACAATTGAAACGAAAATTGATGCACAAATTTTATTAAATTTAGACTTGATCGAAAAGTTCGGTGCTAATGCTAGATACGCGTTTAGTTTATACCATGGTTTAAGATAATCTTGGTCGTTAGTGAATTCCATCCCGAAACGAGCACTTGTTGAGTTAAACTTGAAGTAAATAACTTTTGAACTGAAAGGGAAATCAAGTCCGGTAAATTATTGTTTCGCTCGTGTATTTGAATATTAAAATAACATTAGAATCAGATAATATTATTGATAACTGATAACTGTTATTTTAAATGACAAAAAGTTGCCTAATCTCTATTCATATATAGGGTCATGGGGTGTTAGTCAATATCGGCTCATCTTCGGGATTTTAATTTACATTTACACATTATTAAAGCACTTTTCGTAATTCATGTTGTGCATAGTGCAATGGAATTCTTTAAGGTTGCGATTTTGTCAACAAGAAATGAACTTTTTCGTTAGACAGTGATGGAAATAGTTGTACCCACCGTAAAATGCTGCCACCTTTGTTTCGTGGTGGTATTTTTAAGTTCTAATACTGATAAGATATTATATGCGTGAAATTGACGCGCGCAAATAATAATTGTAGGTTGAAACGTTGGAATCCAAGTTACCAGTCTCGGCAGTCTCGAAAGTAAAGCCTTATAAATTAAAATCAAATTTATTTTTTTTTACTTTTACTGGAGCGGTTGGCTCAGGTTCATTATGTTAATAATTCTTCAAAACTAGGTTTTAAAGTGAAGATAAATGTATGTAGTATGATATGTATATCTCAGAATTTTCATTTTTTATTTAAAAATGGCCCAAAAGTAGGTAAATAAAAGCAAGCAATTTTCCTCACTTTCAGTAAGCCTTATCTCTATTAAGTATCAACATTTCAGCAACAAAATTTAGCTTACATTGTAGCCCAATCTTTCTACTTTATTTTTTATCTACATAATTTTTTTTGTAACTTCAATAGGTTTTGCTGCTCAACCGCTCCAGTAAAGCACTATTTGCATGATTTCTAACATGGGCAAAATCGCAACCTTAAGTTTAACAAATAAATTAAATATGTCAACTTACTAATATGATGGAAGTCCATAACGACATTAAACATATAGTTATAATAACATTACCATTTAACATCCTTCATCATATCATCAATATTGTTATAGAACGATAGCAAAAATTTAGTAAATTCGAATTGACAATTTGACATCTTTTTGAGTTACGAGTTGTTACGCGAATTTGGGATACATTTAGGTGAATTAAAATGGAAATTGAAGATATTATGCAATTAAGCAAAAAATCACTAAATAAATTAACCCTAAGGGAGGCGCGCGAAAGTTTATAACATTGTGATATTACGATTTTAAATAATTTCTAATTCAATTAGTAAATGCCCAGGACATCTAGTGACGTTCTGGGACATTTACGTTGAATCGTAAAATTTGGAATAACATAATAACGAAAGGGGACTTGAGTTTGGTACGTTAAGTTTTTACTTTGTGAGAATGCAACAGAATATTTTAATACGTCATTTTTAGGTCATTTTAGAGATGAGTCATAGGAAACCTCTCCTGGCTTTGACTATAGCACTGAAAAGTACTACACCGACTTAAATTTTTGTGCTTAGTTGTTGAAGTGGAAACGCAATTTTATTTAATGAAATGCATCATCATCGAACAATTCATATCTTTTAAAATTTGATTCACTCTACTCAGTTTAACTACTTTTCCTGGACTATGTCTCTCAAAAAGACAAGAAAGGCCACTTCAGGAATACTATTGTTTAGATGAATCAACAATCAACCTTTCTTTCAAAAAATTATTAATTTATACTACTAAACTTACCAACATAACCACGCTCCAAATACAGAACCAAATTGTATCTTTTAAAAGGTTATTTATATCGTCACCATCTTCGTAGATCGATAACATAAAACCATTAATATTTTCAAGAATTGAAACAGTTATATCTAGCATAAGAAATACAATCTGCCAACCGAACAGTTCGTTAAATAGTGTGACAACTAAGCTCAAATCGACGTAAAGTTTGCTCAATGAGCGAATTATTAAGTTGCTATTTTCAATTTCAATCACGACGTGAATGTTATTAATCCGGCTCGCACTATTTATACGCTTCATTTCGCCTTTTGAAGATAGCGCAATACTTTTTAAATTCGACCAAATGTATCTGAATTTCCACTTGAGCACAACAACGCAATTGACTGTCAAGGATGTTACTATTATTTGAAAATACAAGGTAATGAAGTAGTTCCAGTATATGCATAACGATAAAAAATCAGTGTCAACCTCAAAAATTACAAATGCTGAAAATAAGACTAAAAAATACAACACGTGAAAAATTATGAATTGTACCCAAACTAACTTTCTGAATTTGACGATCTTATTAGTTGTTGGACTCTTTCCGAGAAAATTAATGAAAGTTTTCATTTTTTTTGAATTATTAATTGTTAGGTGAAAAGTGGATACATTTAATTGAATCAAACGGAAAACGATCTCTAAGCAAAATAACAGAATTATACTAACGCCTGAATCATCAATCCTCTGAGTTAGGATGTTTGTAAGCACGAATACATTTATAATATTAATAATTGAAATGAAAATAGATGCAAAAATTTTATTAAATTTAGGCTTGGTCGAAAAGTTCGGTGCTAATGCTAGATATGCGTTTAGTTTATACCATGGATTAAGATACTCTTGGTCGTTAGTGAATTCCATCCCGAAACGAGCACTTGTTGAGTTATACTTGAAATAAATTACTTTTGAACTGAAAGGGAAATCAAGTCCGGTAAATTATTGTTTCGCTAGTGTATTTGAGTATTAAAATAACATTAGAATCAGATAATATTATTGATAACTGATAACTGTTATTTTAAATGACAAAAAGTTGCCTAATATCTATACATATACAGGGTGTTAGTCTATATCGGCTCATCTTCGTCTATATCGGATTTCGTAATTCATGTTGTGCATAGTGCAATGGAATTCTTTAAGTTTATCAAATAAATTATTTCAACTTACCAATATGGTTATAATAACATTACCATTTATCATCATTCATCATATTTAATCATCAATATTGCTATAGAACGATAGCAAAATTTTTGTAAATTCGAATTGACAATTTGAAGTTTCTTTGAGAAAATTAACAAAAATTTTGCATCTTTTTGAGTTACGAATTGTTACGTAAATAATTAAATGATACATTCAGGTGAATTAAAATGGAAATTGAAGATATTATGCAATTAAGCAAAAAATCACTAAATAAATTAACCCTAAGGGAGGCGCGCGAAAGTTTATAACATAACACTGTGATACGATTTTAAATAATTTCTAATTCAATTATTAAATGCCCACGACATCTAGTGACGTCCTGGGACATTTAAGTTGAATCGTAAAATTTGCAATAACATAATAAAAAAAGGGGACTTGAGTTTGGTACGCTAAGTTTTTACTTTGTGGGAATGCAACAGAATATTTTAATACGTAATTTTTAAGTCATTTTAGCGATGAGTCATTATAGGGCACCTCTCCAGGCTTTGACTATAACACTCGAAAGTACTACACCGACTTAAATTTTAGTGCATAGTTGTTGAAATGGAAATGCAATTTTATATAATGAAATGCATCATAATCCATCAATTCATATCTTTTAAAATTTGATTCACTCTACTCAGTTAGCTACTCCTCCTGACCGATACCGCTCAAAAAAACATGAAAGGCCATTCCAGAAATACTATTGGCTAGATGAATCAACAATCAATCATCTTTTCAACAAATTATAATTTATAGTACTAAACTTACCAACATAACCACGCTCCAAAAACACAACCAGCTTGCACGTTTTAAAAAGTGATTCACATCATCAACATCTTTATAGAACCAAAACATAATACAATTAATATTTTCGAGCATCGTAACAGTGATATCTAGCATAAGAAATACAATCTGCCAACCGAACAGTTCGTTAAATAGTGTGACAACTAAGCTCAAATCGACGTAAAGCTTGCTCAATGAGCGAATTATTAAGTTGCTATTTTCAATTTCAATCACGACGTGTATGTTATTAATCCGGCTCGCACTATTTATACGCTTCATTTCGCCTTTTGAAGATAGCGCAATACTTTTTAAATTCGACCAAATGTATCTGAATTTCCACTTGAGCAAAACAACGTAATTGACTAGCAACCATGTTACTATTATTTGTAAATATAAGGTAATGAAGTAAGTCCAGTATATGCATAACGATAAAAAATCAGTATCAAGTTCAAGAAATTCCCATGATGCTGCTACTATCAAATATAACACGTGAAAAATTATGAGGTGCAACCAAACTAATTTTCTCAATTTGAAGTTATTATTAGTTTGAATCTTTCCGAGAAAATTAGTAAAAGTCGTCATTTTTTTGGAATTATTAATTGTCACGTGAAAAATGGATACATTTATTTGAATCAAACGGAAAATGTGCTCTAAGCAATACAGCAGAATTATACTAACGCCTGAATCAACGACCCTATAAGTTAAGACGTAGTTAAGCATGAATACATTCATAATATTAATAATTGAAACGAAAATTGATGCAAAAATTGTATTAAATTTAGGCTTGATCGAAAAGTTCGGTGCTAATGCTAGATATGCGCTTAGTTTATACAACGGTTTAAGATACTCTTGGTCGTTGGTAAATTCCATCCCGAAACGAGCACTTGTTGAGTTAAACTTGAAATAAATTATTTTTGAGCTGAAAGGGAAATCAAGTTCGGTAAATTATTGTTTCGCTCGTGTATTTGAATATTAAAATAACATTACGATTTGAATTGAGTAATAGGAATTGGGTGCTAAATATGTATGTTTGTTTTCGAAGCAGATTATTATTGATAACTGTTATTTGAAACGACAAAAAGTTGGCTAATCTCTATATACAGGGTGCCCATCTTAGAAATTTTGCTTTTATATTTTGGAACTTTAAAGCACTTTTTATAATTCGTGCTGTGAAATGCAACTTTTTAAGTTTAACAAATAAATTATTACTACTTACCAATAGGATGGAGGTCCACAACAACATTAAACATATTACTGTAATAACATTGTCATCAATATCGTTGTAGAACAATAACATAATATAATTAATATTTCCGAGGATTCCAACAGTGATATTTAGCATAAGAAATAAAATTTGCCAACCGAACAGTTCGTTAAATAATGTCACAGTTACGCTCAAATCGACATAGAGTTTTCTTAATGAGCGAACTATTAAGCTGCGAGTTTCCATCTTATTCACAATGCGTCTGTTATAACTCGGATGGTTTACGCCACTTAAAGGGCAAATTTCATCACTTGTAGATAAATGGATTTCTTTTAAATTCTTCCAAATGTATGTGAATCTCCACTTGAGCAAAACAACGTAATTGATAATCAGGAATGTTGCTATTATGAGCAAATAAGAGGTGATTATAGTTATGACGAATAAGGATAGCAAGAACAAATGGGTTCCAAAGCGGAAAATAACAAATGGCAGTATTGTAAAAAAGTAAAGGAAATGAAAAACAATTAATTGCAACCAAACTATTTTTGAGAATCCCAATTTAGAATTTGAAGTTCTTTTGAGGAAATCAATGAAAATAGTGAATTTTTTTGAATTGCGTATTGTTACACGAATAATTAATACATTCAATTGAATTAAAGTTAAAATTGAGGTTAAAGAATTGAGCACATAGCCACTAAGGTACGAATTTCCGTTCGTGTACATTAAGATAAATTTAAACGTTAAAGTGACTGCACTTAAAAGGTTAATAATTATTATTATAATTGACGCAAAAATTTTATTCAACTTAGGGTTAATCGAAACGTTTGGTATTAAACCTAGATAAGCGTTTAGTTTATATAACGGTTTAATGCCATCTACGTCGTTTGTCAATTCCATTCCGAAACGAGCAGTCGAGCACTAGTTCTTCAAAAGTTGAAATACCTACTTACTATTATAAATAAATTAAGCTAGGAGAAATGTTGTATTTTTTATTTGAATAATATTACGTTAAAGTACGCTTAATATAGTAGTAATAAGTGGGTACAAAGTAACTTTGTTTAAGAATCACATTAAACGGTGTAAAATGATTGATACCCAATTGTTTCGTAATTTAACTTTCAAGTATCTAAAGACTAATAAAATCGGCAAATACTAGACGGTTTTGATGTAATTTATTTAATTGTAATTATTAATTAACATAGGTATCTGTAACATTTTCCCAAATACCCCAGATAACCAGACCACGTCTACATTTTCCGTTCATTATTGTGGAGCCGGGTATCCCCTGCTTATCCACCAGGAGTGGAAAACGCTCTGGGACTAGTTAGTATTTTGCTTACACGAAACGTTCCACAAGGCCTTATTAAAGAACCTATTCTATTTATTGAATTCTATTATTTTCAGTAAGTTTTATTAGGTAAGTGATTTCAACATTTTTAAGAGTTCTATTTTGGATAACAAAGTTATAATGTCACTCTAAAATGCAAATTGAAGAAATATTTTATGTACAAATCACAAACGTGCGAAAAGCTATACGCAGAACTATTTTTGATTATCCAAACAACTAAATTGGCCAAATTAGCTCAATTTCATATTAAAGTTTCTGCAAGAAACTTTTCTGCACAAATTTATATAGCCTGAGTAGCCACCTAGTATCATCATTTACAGCTTTTCAGTTTACACTTCTTCTAAAGATAATAGTTTGGATAATCAACTTAAAAAGAACAATATCAGTTAGAAATTGCTTTTAAATGCCTATATTAGGTACATACTCTCTAAATGTAGAAATGTATACATTAATTAATCTATCTCTAATTTCTCCTCTATAATAGACTCTAAACAATACCAAAACCTAACAAAACGTCTACTTATTAATCTGTATAAGAACAATAACATAAGAAGTGACAGTTCCAAGAAGGCCGAAAAGCATAGTGTAGTCGACGTTAAAAAATCCAGCAGCAGAAAAGTACGGACACTGGTGGGTCGCTTGTTGGGCCAAGAGGACGAGCTCTTCTCTCAAAATGCGATCCTGCACGTTAGTGCTCGCCAAAGGAACGTCGAGCAATAAATTGTAGCAAACTGTTGCGGTCTTTTGAGCTTCTTTTGTGGTCATGTCGCAAGTGACCGCTACCACAACGCCCATGACCTGAAGTAAAAGAGAAAGGTGGTTAGTAGGTGATATTTGATGTATAAGGTTAGTTTCGGGACAGGGTGTCGAATTAGGGTCTGTATGGTATTAGTTCGAATCCAGTTGGAACGTTTAGAATTTTGTGTGTCCGGTGTCCGGGTGTAAGTGAGGGAGTAAGCCACGGAACTAGAAAATAAGTAGATCAGTGCAGGAAGCTGTCAGTTGCATAAAGAAGTTTTGAGCATTTCCAAGTAGGGAAAAGTGAGAATATTCTGGCGTACTCGGTCGCGCATACTTACTGAGTAACACCCTCTTCCGTTACTAATGCTTCACTTTTAGATACCAGCAAACTAGCGTATAGCTATTCCATTTATTTTCTAGTTCCATGGAGTAAACAGTCTTAATGTAAAGAAATTAGTAGCTAATCCTACTAAGTCAAGAATAAACAGAATTTTCACCAAAACAAAGAGCTGAATTCACTCGATGAGATGCTTTCAATGGCCTTTCATTGCAAATCCGCTCTAAATTGATAAAATATTGCGGAAATAATTCGTAGCACGAAGGGGTTTTAATTATTTATTAAACTAATTCTTTTACTGCGTGTCCTAGACGAATAGCCACCTGTTGACAAGTTTAACCAATTTAGCAGGAAAAATGATAGTAGTATTTTACTAAACATCTATCTGAATAGTTTATTAATTTTTTTTAAATAGCTACTCCCATTAACACTGTAGTATTTAAACGAAACTACAGGAATACATACGTACGTAAAGTACGTTCAAAAATAATTGGAAGTTGACAGTTAATACATTTTGAACTAGATAATTAAACCATAAGGGAGAAAAGGGCGAAAAAGTTTCGCAAGTACTTATTATTTGTAATTATTTTGAAATGTGTCCTGTAGGTGCACTTTTTTATGATTCCGAACTCAGCTATCTCTTCTAACCCTCAATCAAAGAAGAGGTCTTCACGTCCTGTCCCTTTGTTTCTAGTTCTCAACTCCCAAATTCTAAATTCTCGTTCCTTTCTGGTCGTGATCTCACTACAAGATTTGCTAACAACTTTCTCCTTTCTATTCCTGCTCATCGCACTAATGACTTTACAAATTCCTTCACAGTTCGAGCAATTCGTCTTTGGAACGGGTTGCCTGCCTAGATTAGGTTATCAAACTCTATGGACACTTTTTAACGCGGAACCGTCATAAGCCTCTGCCGACCGGAGACTTTCACACATTTCTTTACGCTTTTGTTACTTTTGTCGCTTTTGACTTTACCAAAAAAATTTCGTAGACTGTATGCTCATTACTCGCTAGGAACGTCTGGTTTGACTTAAATTTCATTTTTTGAGACGTCAAAGGTAGGTCTGCTTTTGCCCATAACCCAAATGATCTGCGTTTGGACGTTTGGAACGGACCATTCACTGTGTTGAATTCGGCAAGCGGAGCTAGAGAAAATACATTCCAATCCATTCTTATTCCAACCCAGCTTCAGGTAAGTCGACATTCAATTTATTTGAATTTGAATTGTAAAGGGTCAAAATCTTAAAGCTATTGGTTAAAATGAGTAGATTTCTGACGTGATGTGCTCTAGTGTAGAATCACTAGACCAAGGTGGGCTATTAAAATGTTTTAAAAGTTTGAGCACAATGCAAGAAACTTACCGAAAATGTGGCACACCATAAATAAGTAATGTATTTGTAATCCTCTACTCCTAAAAAGTAGTAGTCCATTTGAATACTTTCAATGATCTGGTTGATAGAATTCAATATACCGACAGTTACAAACCCACTAAAAACTAAAATTTGCCATCCAAAGAGGTCGTTGAATAGTTTAACAGCTTGACTTAAATCGGTGTAATTTTGACGTAGAATTTGTAAAATAGACTCTGTGTTACTCTCACCTACAGAAATAATATTGGGCTCTCGAAATAATTTTAAAGAATTACTTTTTCGATTTGCAGATATAAAAATAACCGCCAAACTTTCCTTTACGTATCTGAAACGCAGTTTTAACATGTTTACGTATTTATTCAGCAACAAAATGGAAATTAATATTAGGTAAATGGGAATGACTAAACTCGAATTGTACAAAAGAACGTAACTCTGATGCGAATTTAAGAAAATATATGCGTAGCAACCGAAAAATAGTCCGTAAAATAAGTGAACCGTTAAAATTTGCAACCACGTCGAATCAAAATTTGATTTAGAGCTTGGTATTTCGGCCAAAATGTGTAAAAATTTTATAAACTGTTTCTTTTTATTCCAAGTTGCGTAAATTATGCAAAAATTTATGTAGACATTTTCACAAACGCACAAAAGCGTTTCTAACGTAATCCAAGTTGCAGTCGAATTTGCGTACAAAATTTCGAAACGTTTATAAGTCGTATAAAGGGTTGCTGCGTTTATTAAGAGACTTAAAATAACCGGATAAATATTCTGCAAATTTTCAATGTTGGGAGTTAGACCCAAATACGT
This sequence comes from Malthinus flaveolus, assembly GCA_950108345.1. Taxonomy (NCBI): domain Eukaryota; kingdom Metazoa; phylum Arthropoda; class Insecta; order Coleoptera; family Cantharidae; genus Malthinus; species Malthinus flaveolus. Next base: position 33,975,189 of record OX467286.1, on the reverse strand, counting down.
AGTTAAGTTATGTAAATAACGTAACGATGAATAATCGTTTGTTTGTTGAGTTTTCATTGCCGATAAACACTTTTGAGTTCTACACACAATGAAGGAAGTTTGGCCCAAGAATAGATTTTGTTTACACCAACGTAACTGTCGAATATATCAGAAAAGCTCGCGCTATAATTCATCGTTTTAGAGCCATGTATTAAAACTAGATTAGAGGCTTTTAAAAACCACAAATTTGGTAAAAATTATTTCATTTATCGATACATAATAATTTGAAAGAAATTTAAAGTATGTGATCATTCTTTCAGATTATGGATGATTGATTTGCGCATTAATCAACGCCACTGTACCAATTTACTTCATTTTGACAACCGAAAATTAAATGTTAATTATGCTCTTTCGATAAATGATAATAAGTGACTAAGAAATCGGAAACTCTTAAAGAACGCTCTCTGAAAAGGCCCGCTGAAAGTTTGTTTTAAAGTTTCAGCAACGAAGTATTTTGACGAGCATGGAATGGCTCTTTACATTTTAAAGATGATCATCTTCAGCCGTACGTAGTCCCAAGCTATCGCCAGTCCTCTCCTTTCACTGTTTGCTCAACTCGCTCTTTAATTTTTTTGACTATCTCTAGTTGTGGAATTCAGCCGATCGCTTTCAAAGAAAAATATTCTGACATCTATGGGTAGCTTAGCTACCGTCAAGCTTTTTCTGAGAAGGTGCTTAGAACTACCGAACCAGATATCCAAAAAAAATATTTTTATATTCTGATAGGCCTGACAATAATGATAAACCAGACGAGCTCGCCAAAATGGTTCAAGGTTTTCGCCGTGGCTCTAAGCGAATTATAAAATTAATCGTTAGAACTGTTAACACCTTCATTGTAGTATGTATGGGTAATTGGATGGGTAGCTTCAATAACCTAAAGAACTTTAAAACACATTTTTGAGAACTTGTAGAGGTTCATACCATAACCTTTCACGAAAGAATCAAAGATTTTCTTGACATTGAACTTAGAAGCAAAGAAACTTATTGCTAAAACTCAAAAACTTACCACTATAGGAGCCACCCATAGACTTAAAAAGAAAAAGAAATTTGCCACTTCCATTGCAGTATAGTTGCTCGAAACTAAATGTTGACTTTTTTCTATTAGGACGTTAAGGCAATCTAATAATGTAATAAAAATGAATACAAAGCCAATTAGGAAGTGCCATCCAAATATTTGATTAAATAATTTTACAGCCGAACATAAATGGGTAAAATATTGGCTTAAATAATGAACTGGCAATCGTCGAGTACTATCAGTTACAGTCAAAATATTTAAATTTTGCGATTTGTTGTGCGTAATTAAATTTTTAACGACAAATCTAAACTGATTTTTTATAAACAAAACGTAGCTCACAATTAAAAATATTGAAACCGATATAACGTAATATAAAAGAATATTATTGGCATGAACGAAAATTGCCATAGAGTCGTTTTTGATTAAAAACAAAAACGTACTTGGTGCAAAGTAAGCAACAAATCCAAAATTAAAAATTACGAAATGCTTCACCACAGCCTTATTTTTACGTTGCCGCGGCATTTGTGACAAAATTAATAAAAAACTTTTGAATTTGCCTATTACAGTCAAGAAGATGGTGATGCGCAAGATGGCGGCGTTTACGTAAATGGTTTGTGAAATAACCACACAAACATGAAGCACAGTCGAACAAATTGTTTTATCTTTATCATTCAACCTATATTTGAAACCGTAAACGGTGATTGCATTTAAAAACAAAAGAAACATAAACGAAAACAATCTGTGAAATTTAAATTTACGACAATTTAGAGGTACTAAACCGAAATAAGATGACCACAGATAAATCGACTTGAGAGAATTTACGGATTCGTGGTAGGTAATAATTTTCATTTTATACTTCACTTGATATGACTCTACAATAAATGAAGTTGTACTAATGAAATTGGTCAATATAAAGTATCTTCGAATTAAATGCACGTTGCATGTTAGTATAATCAATTAAAGGTTTAAGTGAATTAGTATAATACAAAAAATCGTGAAGGTCATGATGTTATGATGGAAAATTAATAATCTCATTATTTTATACATAGTATCATGATACAATAAATTGATACCTAATAAAGCACAAGCGTCAAACCTTTTATAAGTAAAAAATCGGTTGCTCTTGTTGTCCCCACAAGCTTCAATAAAATTTTCCCCTAAAATTTTCTTGAGTACACTCTCTTACGTCATTGTACCAGTTTGGCAGTATTGAAAGTGCTCGCACACTTGTATACTTTAGTGGCGCAACTTTCTAGAGCACAATAGTTTAGACAGAATAATAATTTTCATTTGCTGTTCTAATTGAACCTATCCTTCACAAAGAGGAACTAGCTCTAATTATATGTGGACTACACACATTTAAGCATATACATCATTTTTGTGTATAGCACCTGCACACACTGATGATTACAGAACACACAGTCTCCATATCAAGTACTCTATCTAAAGAAACTCTTGCACTCCACAACAAACTTTTCCCTAGACATGGCCAGATCAGCCTCCGAACCCAGGTATAAGTTATTAATGACATAATGACAACTAATGAATCAATAGTTTAGCGATTTATGGTTCTCGGAACTCTAAACCCGATCATATTAAGAATATTCAAGCAATCTATTCTACCATTTACCACGCTATATACAAATAGAGCATAATATGACATTTGGTGTCTATTTGCCAAACTCGAAAGATTGTATCTAGCCCTCAACTCTCTAAAGCTCACGTTAACGAAGCTAGGGTAAGCTCAATTTTTTTATCTTGTACAGAAATCTCAGTAAGCGAAGCTGGACCTTCTCAATTTCTGTTATATGACTAACAAAGGCAGAATTCCAAATTATCGAGCAGTACTCTAGCTTCGGACGCACTATTGAGTTGAATAAACATTTCACCGACCGTGGGTAGGCGAAATCTTTGAAATACCTTATGATGAAAACCGTCAATTTCCGACCACTTGAGACGAGGTCCGCAATATGTGAGTAAAACGAAAATCAACAATCATATTTTAACCCCAGATCTTTTATTACTTTGGGTTTATTTTAAAGAAACAAAATATTCAAAAATATAGAAGTATTAGGTACAACTTACCGCGTAATGGTAACACCAATGTAAATCTATAGTAAAGAAGTTAATGCGCTGCCCAATAGTGGCATTACTATTTAGAAGCTTAGGAAAATCTTCTATAATGGTATCAACTTCTTGAAATAGTAAAAACGCAAAGATTAGCATTAAAATAAAAATTAACATTCCAAAATTTAAATTGAATAATCCAACGGCTTCACTTAAATCTGCGTATCTCTCCCTTAAATTATGCATTATAACGTGACTTCTTGGGTATTTGAAATAAGTTCTTAAACTTTTACAAATATTTCTAAAATTCCATTTTAAAAACAATACATAGTTTACTAATAATAATATAGTAACCGTAACTAAATAATTTAAACAAAGGGTACAATGAATTTGGAGCCTTCCCAAAATGTTAGTAACGTGATGGTTGAAAAATAATGAATAGTAAACATGGCCAAATAACTGGAAGAAGTGAATAAATAGCAATTGTTTCAAAAGTTGTATTTTGTAAGTATTTAATAATTGCGAATTATGAATTTTTAAAAGGAGATTTATAAATTTCGCAAAAGATTTATTCGCTATTTTAATAACCCACACTACAAGGTACATATTCCTGACAATAATGGTGGCGAACAAAGAAATTCTTCTTGTTAATTTAAAACTCATGTTTAACGTATCTTTAACAACACTTTTATAAGCTAAAAACAGAGAGATAAAGTTGACTAAAACTATTAAAAGAATCACATAAATGTATTGCCACGTCGAGGAATTGTCTAAAGGCAAAATCAGTCCTAAAGACGATGCAAATTTATGGAGAGGTCTCAGAAAGTCCTTCTTGTTATGTAGGAACCTCATTTTAAGACTTCGCAAAAAAAATGAATTAAACTGGGGATATTTTTGATAGAACAGCACACAGGACACGGTCACTTTAATATTGATACACGTTACTATACGCTATACCGTATATTTATGAAATTAGTAAGAAAATGTTATAAAATTTTCGTTTAATCAGAGTTAAATGCACGTTGCATGTCTCAAACAATAAAAGTTATTGTTATAATTTATTTATTTTCATACTCCAGTCCTTAAAAGTAATATTGAGATATATTAAAATTGAAAAGAATATTAACTTTCTTGATTTATGTGTACCCCCTTCTTTCTCTCTCTAAGAAACAACCCACAAAAATATCTATCAAATGAGTATCATACAGCGCCGTTTTGTAACTAGAAAAATAGCTATTAAATATCGTTTTATGGTGAATAACTAAATTAGCCAACATAATTTTAGAAAGAGAAGCGAAAACGACGGTCCCAGAACGCCAACCTGCCTTTAGCTATTATCGGCCTTCCTGGCGTCCACAATTTCAATTTTAACCTTTTTAAATTTCACGTTTATTTATGTTGAAAAATGTCTAAAAACAAGAAGTTGTAGTTGATCAGAATATTTAATAGGGCCGAACTTAAATAAATAAGAAAGTAACAGAAGTGGACGAAAAAGTAATAATGCATTAACGCTATGTTTATGTACCTACTTACCAAATACCATGCACACCAGAATAACGTCAGAGACATGCCCGTACAAGTATCGAAACTAACCAAACCATTCTGAAGAAAAACTATAATAACATTTTCAATGAACAGTTCGATACATTCTAAAAATTGCATCGTAATACAGACGCTTAACATTAAAATTTGCCATCCAAATATTTCGTTGAAAAGTGCAACAGCTCTAGTTAACTCGTTATAGTTGTGCCTCGAATTACGAACAGTTTCTGCACAATTTTTATTAGAGACGAAATCATTTTCTAAACTCTCCCAAAGATGTTTAAAACGCGCATTTAATAAATACGCGTAGTTAGCACACAGTAGCACTGAAATTGTGATAAAATACGAAAATAAAATTGGCACGGCGTAGTTTAGAAATAATGTGAAGCCCAGCATTTTCATTAAGAAGTAAGAATTAAAAGCACTAATGAACGAATATACCGAACTGATGATTATTATCTGTGCCAATACCGAACGGTTATAAGATTTAAGTTTCAAATTGGAACTTGGAGTTTGCCATAAGATGTTAACGAAAATTTTAAATTTGTCCTTTTTGTAAAGCGTCGTATAAATTAGAGTGACAGTAACGTAAGTATTTGCGGCAACGCACGATAAAACCAACAAGGCCTTAGCCACAGGATTTGATGTAAGAGTAGCGCTTAAGTGTTCAGATCGTAATTTATTAAAAAGAGAATAATAGCCACATGTATTTACAAAAATAAGTAAAACTATCACGTAATTTTTATGCCACTTGTAATTAGCTGGTACCAAAGCCAAATAAGCACATAATTGATAAAGGGGTTTAGTCAATTCTTTATCATCCATAACCGCTAAACTATTGCCGTAAAGACGAACACCACATTCATTTGCGTTTAATGAATTGAACTTATCGTTTAGCATTAGTAATCAATTTGCGTAATTGTGTACATAGTAAAACGAGTAGATAAACAATAAATTTTTTATTAAACCCAGGGACGGTCTTAGGACGTTTGACCAATTACTAAATCAAACCATAGATGATTTGTTTTCGGGGTCCACGAGCCTCGAGAATTGCTACTAAATTTAAACTTAACCGCATCAATTAATAGCGAAGAGTGTGGCACCTCTCCCCCTACCGACTAAAAAATTTTAGTCAAAAACTAACTGTGCTTCATATCAGAAGACTTTAAAATTATTTATATATAAACAATCTAAAGTGACGTGAACAAATACTCACAATTAAAATTCCACATCGAAAAGAGTGTATGAGGGAAACGTGCACTTTGTAGGAATCGTCAAAATTTTCGGATACGTAAGAATTGGGATTGAAACTTGAAGAGTCGATAGTTTGCACTATACCGATACCGATGGTCACAAATAAAATTAAAAGTTGCCAACCGAAAAGTTCGTTAAAAATTTCTACGGCGTCACTTAATTCGCAATAAAAACTTCTGAAACATTTAACTCTTAACGACGGCTCTTGAAGTTTCACGGTGTATATTTGCGCTTTCGGAATGTTCTCGCAGAGGAAACTTTTCAAATTTAAACGTATCTGCCTAAACTGCCACTTTAGTATGTAAACGTAATTTAAAATTACCAAAATTGAAACTGATAGCACGTAATAAGTACACACTCTTTCGCACAAGTGAAAAATCAAAATCGAATTAGTGGCTTTAACGACGACAAACAAACTGTAAGCAAAGTACCCTAAGTAACCAACATGAAAGGCCCCCAACTCGATCCAAATCACCAACTTGTTAGTTTCACACTGAGGCACTTTACGTAAAATTTTGATTAGGCTCCTTAATTTTTTCGGCTTACAAATCGTCACCGTAATTACGGCCACGTCGACGAAAAGAATTGAAGACGCACAGATTAGGACGTCGATTACGGTGGTGACTTGCGGAATTTGATTATTGACGAACTTCAATTTTAAGTAATAAGTACAAATTGCGATTAAGTTTACGCAACAAATTAAAATTAGGGAGTAAACTTGATGCAGTTTTGAAGGTTTGGAGGAATACGGAATTAATCCTACACAAGTGGCCAGTTTGTGAAGCGGTTTTAAGGAGTTTACGTCCATTGTCATTTCAAACGAGCACTTAACAAAAACTGCATCGGAATTGTTTATTTGTACTAATTAGTTAGCCAATTTGCCAGTACTTATAGATACTCACTTATAGTTCCAAGGTATATGAGTAAGCGCCAATTAAAGATATCCATTGCACGAGTGAGTATTATCAGCAAAATAATTTTTTCCCGAGTTATTTCTTTGTGAAAAAGTAACACAATGAGGAAGGAACGTAGAACACAAATTATCAGTTTTTGAGCGCTTTTCTAATTAAGAGGGCACATGTTCACCAAGCTTTCCTGTAACGATGTGGATTTTTTATACGGCTCAGAGTGATATGAATCCCCAGAATCTAGATCTGAGTTGGTCCAAATACGCACTCTTTTTGGTTGTCAGTCTCACTACCCTTAAACCACGGCCCAATCTTCTCTCCTTGTTCATTTTCCCTGTTGTTAATAATTGTTAAATTTGTTAAAATAGAGCGACACCTGACCGTTATCTAGTGTGCATTCGTTGAATACGCGCGAGATTGATTATTTTAACGCCCGACCTTCCTATACAAATTTTAATAATTTCAAAACATTGAATTAATTTTGTTCCAAAAGTTGAATTTTAAATTTCGCCCACCATTTCTTTTACTCCCCTAATCTTCAATTGCCATCCCCTCATGATCCTTAATTAATTTTACTAATTAATTGCAACTAGTATAATTTTTGGATTTCATTTACGACCCAAATATTTCCCCGACCCCCACGATATTGATGCCAATCGAAAGCCCGTTTAACAGCGCTTTTTCCCCAAATTTACACTAGAAATTTGATGTATAGTATAACGGAATTGTCTGAGGATAGTTCATGAGATATGAGACATGATGTATTATCCATAATGTGTCATGAGTGGATTTGATGGTTTGTAAGTTGAAACGGGCGTATATTTAATCTGTTTGAAGGAGTAAAATAAAAAACGTTGTTTATACCCATTGCTGAATCCAGGTAAGAGTACCTAGGCATTCTATAATAATATGCCTGGATCATCCAGTGTTCTACCGATGAGTCGTTGTTGGTTCAAGAATTTCGTTGAGAGATACGAGATCAGTAAAATGTATTTTGTTTTTGGTTGTTTGAACCAGAAATATTATTTTTTCATGTTTGCATTGCACTGGTATTCAAAAATGGCAGCTTTAAGTCTATCTTCACCGATTTCGTCTCTCTCATAGTTAAACGAAACCCCAATACTGCCACTATTTGGTAGAACAGCCTGTGTATACTTTTCCGGCATCTTTGGTAACACTTTTAACTAATGTATAATAATAACTTTAATAACAACTTACCACGTGTAGCAAAGACAGACTAGACAAGAGAAAGTTGACAATGGTGAATTCGCCCCAAAAAACTATAGTAAAATTAACAATATTAGTTAGACACAAAATAATATTAGCAATTAGAAACAGCAGTTGAACTCCAAATAGTTGATTGAAAAGTAAAAATGAATAGGATAAATGAGTATGAGCTATTCGCACTTTTCGCAACGGCACCTTTCTTTCTATTACTACAAAGAACGCTTTGCGCTTCTTCGAGTAAAATTGAACGGTATCGTACATGTTCTTATGTAATATTTTAAATCTAATTTTTATCGCTAACGAGTATTGATACATTAATAAAATTGTTATCGAGAGAACGTATCCTTCGATTATTGCTAAAATGGACATAAAGTCAAACTTACTATCAAACAATATTTTGCTAACATAAAAAATCACAAATATGTAGAAAGCATAAAGTACGTGAGTTAAAAATAAATTTAAGTAAAATAATTTTAATAATTTTTGGTAGTTAATTTGAGCGTTCAATAGTTTACTAATTTTTTGAAGCGTTTTAACGAATAAACGGAATTTATTCAAGTTATAAAACGATAAAATTAATGTTACTAGAACGTAAAGTGCACCTAACGTAAAAGACGCGAGATGTAAAATTACCGTAGAAGGAAATCGTAATAATTTTTCGTAATCAAACATAAATTGGTACAAAGTAATGATATAACAAAAAACGACTAAACTAGTAATGAAAAGCGAATAAATTATGTAAAGTTGAATTTTTCTTCTGCCGTTTTTTCCCAACGGAGGTATTAATAGACAAAGGGTCGATATTTTATTAATCGCTTCGCGATACACCTTTTCGCCATGATTAGAACTTTCCATCACTTAATAATTAACTAACGAAAGGTACTACTACTCAACAACTTATTCACAATTGTGGGCGTCTTTTAGCAAACGATAGAAATTGTCCAAGTATGTCACTATAGACGATAAAATCTTAATATGATTGGAAAATTATTCTAAAGTACAAATCATCAATTTATTAAATTAAAAAACGAGGAGTTGAAAATGACAAATTAATGCGTACTTAGTGAATAGAAATGTTAGACGGCACTAGTGGAATTGCTTAGCAGCAAATTGAAATTAATTATAAATATTAAGTATTTCTTAATTTTTTTTAACTTCCAACCCTTTAATTGAAAGCACTTTTTAAATCTACACCCACGAAGATTTTAATTATTCAATAAAAGTCTAAATTCTTCGGTTCTATTTCGCTGGGGATGACAGTTGAATCTTGAACATGAGCATTGTTGAGCATGGTCTCGTATGGCACTTTTTTTTAGTTTTTCGCTTTTCGTTTTAAACTTACTTCTGTTTACAAATACATACACACAGAGCTCATATTTGAAGAGTCCTGGCAAAATCAGAACATCAAAATCTCTAAAAAGTTCCCTGCAGGAAGTTCTCGGCCCAACTCCAGCCACAATTCGCAAGATTCTCTTCTGCGCAACAAATACTTCAGACGAAGCAGCCGAACTGCCGAACCGCCCCAAAAACAGATGCCACATCCAATCCTGGATTCAACCAGCGATAAGTATGAGACCACAAGTTGTCTACGGCTCAAAACTGCCTTTAAATTTCGGTTAAGATTTTTATCGGCCGTGACACCAAGGAGCCTAAAATGGTTCACTGGCTGAATTTCAAGATCATTTATCTTTAGGTCTAGTGGTCTAGTACCAAATTAGATCTATTCCGAATAAGACGGAACCTAATATAATTGTTCTTATTTTGATCACTTTGGTTTAGATGAAGCCTATTCAAAGAGAACCAATCAAAGACATTGTAAAGAATCCGAGAGCACTTCTGCTCCAGCACGTCACATCTGCCAGAAGACACTAACAATGAGGTATCATCGGCGTACAAAGAAACCGCAGCACCGGAGCACAGTAATCCAAAAACGATTAAATTTAGTGGTGGTTACTTCGGTACTTGCCCTTACAAGCGCTACAGCTTGATTGATGTAACAAAAGTTACGCAATTCGCACTTTTCTGAAAAAGTCGTTGAAATTATTACGAAAGTTCATTTTCGAGCGATGTATTAGGAGGCTATAAGGATGAGGAAGCAGAAAGCACTCGCACCGTTTATCATACGCTGGCGTTATTCAAATCCACGTGCTCAGACGGTTGCCTGCAGTTAGGCGTAAAATAGTCCACATTTTTGAGACTTCTTCTATTTTATTTACTCGACTTATTGTACTACCACTATTTTACTGAAAGTAACAGAAAATATTGTAAAGATATGTAATCAGATTAGCTACAAATTGAATAACTTTATATTGTATTCTTAATTGTCCCCTTATTGACACAATCTTGTCAGGTAATCAAATTTGTGTCAACCAAAGAACTAACATTTATATCATTTCAATCTTCACATCGTCCAGAATGTTAAATCCAACGACATTTCATTCGGTGCTGTCTCCTTTATTTTTAATTTTAAAACTATTCGCTTTGGCTCCATTTCAAATAAAATCGCCGTACGAGTACTCTAAATTGACAATCTGCTCTAATTTTATTCTTTTAATATGTTTCAACACCTTCACCTACGTATTCATAAACAAAGGCGATTTTACAGACTCCTCACTCCTCACACAAATTCCCGTGTATTTAAATTTACTTTTAAACCCCTCGTGCGTTACCCTTTACGTGCTTTTTCAAAAATTTTTCGGCAAGAAGGTACCCATTTTTCGCAACCGTTTACATTTAAATAGAACTTATCTGTTTCAGCTCTTAAAGGCGATTCTAGATATTCAAAATCTGGACCAAAAGATGCACCAAGTGTTGAACGTGAACTTACTCAAGCAGTATCGAATTCAAAAAGGCCTTCTTTCGCTTGGGATATTAGTTACAACTTTTCACGTCGCCTTATCGTTGTCCTTTACGACAATTATAAATCGAAGCAGCAACGCAACGTCGACCGCGGATTTACTCGTCGTCCTGACTTTGTACAATCTACCAACAACAATCAACGCAGTTATAAGTCTGCAATGTTGTTTTGTAATTTTATTTTTGAGAATTCGATTCGGTTGGATAAATCAAAGATTGGTGTCCATCACAAAAAAAGTTAAGAGGAGCTGCTCGAGTGTGCCGGAAATGGAGAGTTTGTAAGTGTAAGGATGATCAAAATGTCCACTTCGATAGTAACCTAAAAGGCGTGTAGATATATTTTGGCAGTGTTTTTTTATAGGGCCTACTAGACACTAGATTATATGTATATGCTTTGTTTGTTATCATATCAAAAATAACGCCATTACTACCTCAAGAGTTTAAAATTAATTATTTTGTCAACGACTTGAAATTTATGTTTTAGAATAGTGGACAAGATCTCTACCACAGTGGAAGCAATTAGAGCACACCACTGCCAATTATGTTTGACCAGCACTGAAATAAACCAAATTTATTCGATTCAAATGCTTTTGATAGTTTTGAAAGCTTTCGTTACATTAATTACAGGTCTCTTTTTAAATGGAAGATTGTTAATGTATTTTGGCTACATTAATATGGAATATGCTATGTATTCGATAGTGCAGTTGAGCTTACCTATTTCTCAACTCATTGCCCTATCGGTAATATGCTCTTCAACATCAGTAGAGGTGAGATAAATTTATTTATGGTTTATGGTATACTCTATCTTCTATAGGTACCGAATTACTCCATTAATTTATGAATTTTAGGCGAGTAAAACTGGATCACTCCTTTACGGCGTGATGAAGCACTTGAAGCAAAGCAACGAGAGGCTTAAAGTTCAAGTAAAGCATTTCTAACACAGCCAATGGCTCTTTTAATTTATAAATGTTTGTAGTTTACATTCTTTTCACTACAACTCTTACAGCAGCCCGTAGAGTTTTCAGCTTGCAAAATTTTCGTCGTTAACGAGAGTTTGCTGCTTACTGTAAGTATCCTTCCAATATGAGTTTTTATCAGCTTCAGTTCTCGCTTCTCAATTACGTTTTTTAGATTGTTGGTGCAGTTTCAACTTATTTGGTTATTGTAATTCAGTTTCAAATTGGAGATGTTCCATTAGAATAAATTGACGAAATATGGTTGTCCCTATTACTTAAATAACATAAATAATAATATATGCACAACAATAAAGAACTCGATGTTAGACTTTTGTTTAAATTGCTCGAGCAAACCATTTATATTCATGGCTATCAGCTCGCGTCAAAAGAAGCTTATACTTAAAGTACCTATTCACGTACAGACCGCCTGCAGTTCGGAACTGCAGATCTCGAGATCTGCAGATAAAATTTCACCATACACACGCAGGTCGTCGACAGACCGCCGGCAGGCCGTGATCTGCAGTCCCGTCAGATATCACGTGTATGTTGCAAGAACTGTCGATCTCGTCGTACGTCTGGAACTTTAAACGTGTTTGAAAATTTAATACTAAAATCATGGGAGATACAGCGTTTCTAAGTGAATTTATTGATTTATACCGACAATTTCCATGTTTATGGAAAATTAAAAGTGCATCATATTCCAATAGACGCGAAAAAACGAAAGCTTATGAAAAACTGCTCAACTTTTATAAGACTGTAGACGAGAATGCAACGCTAGATTCTGTTAAAAAAAAGATAAACAACTTACGAAGTGCCTTCAGAAAAGAACTGAAGAAAGTTAGAAAATCGAAGCTCAACTGACAAAACTGTTGAATTTATCTGTACGTGTATGGTGAGATCGTGAGATCGCCTGCAGTCCCAGAACTGACAGTCCCAGGACTGCAGATCTCATCGTTTAAAAAAACTGAATCATGTGTGGCGCGCTGCGATTTAGATCTTCAGTTCACATCGACAGTCCTGGGACTGCAGGCAAACTGTACGTGAATAGCTACCATTAGACTCAGGGGCATTTACAGTTCACAGTTCAGGGCAAAACTGAAGTTTGTAGTCGGACTGTATCCATCAGCGTTCCACGCGAAAATTTTGCAATCTCGGTATGAGCCAAGGAGCTTTCTTAAGACTACAAAATACTCTAAGTAATTTCTATAATACTTCTGGAAAAATCTTCAAGCACTTTTAGGGCACCAGCATTGCACTGAGTACCCAGTCACTCAAAAATATTGAAGGGAACGACGCCCCAAAAATGTGATGTTAAGCAATTGTTCGAATTCCCGACAACACAAAGTGCGTATTTATAGGAGCCATTTTTCACGGGAGTCGAGACGTCGACCGCCTCTCCGGTCATCCACGAGCCCAAATAACAGTTGTAAAAAGTAATTTTTTGGAAGACGGCGTCTTTCCTATGAAATTACTCATTCTGAAGTTCTAAATTTTGAAAAAGTTCGCAATATCGATCCTTAGTTTTCCGGCAAAAGTTATCCATCGCTGCGATGGGTTTAAAATTTTATGGGCGTATCTCGGAGGATGGGTCTAATGGCCCCTAGAAATGCGAATCTAAAGAACCTTAAGATATTAGAGAACCTAACATTAGCGCCCATTACGATCCCTACCACGGCCTCCTGAACAGTCCTATCAAACCATGTCTAAAAACTATAAAAAATCCTTCAAAAACCTCTCTCTTAACTGGAATCAGCTTCGTGCATTATCAAATCTAAAAAGAATAGCTCTTACGGCTAGCTGAGAGAGGTTAAGACAAGCGAGACCTTTAATAAAGGAATCTTACTCTTACAACTACTAATAGTCGAAACAAAATGGTAGATGAAAGAAATTATTTGTACTTAAAAACTTGTTGCATTTTTCCCAATTTATTTAGTTTTTGTAAACGTCCCACCTCCCACACGATATTAAGCAATCAAAAAACTGTTGTTTCACGAATAGTACCTATAAATATTTATTCCACCGTTAGTTGCCTGATATGCTGAAATTTGCCGGACTTTGTGAATAAAACGTGATTTCTGTGGTGTGTAACATAGGTATCCTCATTAAGATGAAATGTGGTTTACTTTTCTAATAAACTCAGAAGCGCAACCACAAAGGTGAGACACTGTGAATATTGCTAAATTTCTTAAGTTCTCTGCAACTGAAAGCAAACAGTAAGTTTAAAATATAACAATGGTAATAGTGGTGCACTCGCTTATTGGATCTTCGCATTTATAATTGTATAAAGTCGAGACCAGCATGTTGCTAGTGTCGGTTAATTTAATCGAAGCAACAATATGACCCACTACCGCCTCCAAATCTTCGACGGAGTGTAGAATTGTTTTTGTCGATATTCCGAAACTTTTATTTAAAATCGAAGAGCACTTCAAAATTATATTTCTCGGCTCTCCTTCAAAATCAACGACCTGAAATGAAAAAGCCTTATTAAACTAAAACTAGAAGAGTATTAATATCACCTCAGAGTCGAGGTTATTGCGAATAACGGCAATTTGTTCGATTACAACTCGGGTAATTTCTACTAACTCCTGCAGAGCTTCAGGATCATTTAAATCGATCTTTTCTAAACCATCAAATTTGACTTCTTTTCGTTTCGTTAATATTTCTTTAATTTTTTCAATGGTGGAAGTTTCAAGTACGTTATTAACGTCGACTTTTATAATGGTGGTTAGTATAATATCGAGCACATTAACTAGTTTGAATATATCACCTAGAAGAACAAGTAAATTATTTGGTCACGCCCAACTTAGTCGTATAGATGTACCTAAATCGGTCTCTTCTTTAACAACTTCTACTAAAATTTGACTTTCGGTAGCCAATTTCTCGAGACTCGCTCTCAATTCAGATTTTGCATTGTTAACATTGTCGTCTAAAAGCGACATCTGAAGGAGTACAACCTGATTGGCAAAGTTTTGAATCACGCCGAAAATTTTAGGATTGGCATTGGTTCCAGAATGTTGGTTCGTCTGTAAAGACCCCTTAAATATTATTGTTTGTTAAAAAATTGCTAAATTTACCGCAATACGTCGTAATAGGTACACGCAATGTTGCACATCGCTAGCATAAGAATTTCCCGTATTTAAAAACGATCGTTTTAGTTGGTCGTTTTGAAGATGTAAATTGTCGGTGGATAATATTGCTATACCGACGTCCTTCTTGATAAGAGTACCTAATTTTTCAGAATATGCAATTTTATTCGCTCTAATAGTGGAGTTTGGGCACGCCTAAAAATTTTGCGTCAAAAAATAATGATAAATTACCGAAAGAACAGTACTTACCATGTTGCGGTCTAAACGATCTTGCTTACAACTCTTTCTTTGCGAGCACTTGCTTTTGATATTTATAGAAATTATTTGGTTTATGTTTTCAAATAACTATCATTATTGATTTCTAAATACCTAATATTATTGATATTTCACAAATGAAAACAAGAACAGACTTTTTTTTAACTTAAACAAAATTATATTCAAGATAATATATTTTTCCTTTTAAAAAAATAACAAATTAGTCGAAGTTTTATTTATAGAAATGGGAAAAAGAATGCTCAAACAATAAACGCGCAAAAAGTCAGTTATATACCTAAATTAGCTTACAGTGTTGGGCTTAACCCGTCATAATACGATAACGCCGGCTGGTTCAGTCTTCTCCTTTCGTCTAGCTGAGTTTTTAACCTTTCTAAATGCAGTGAATACTTCGTATCAGATCCAGAGGTTTTCAGTTCTAGTATCTAGACCTTATGATTTATGATTACAGCGCGTCACACGGGTCAAGCATTTTTCTCATCGAGCAATAAACCAAGAAGTATTAATTTTTTAAATGAGAGCAATTTACTCCACAAATAAGTGTTTTTACTGAATAACAGTGGAACCAATTCTCAAATAATTTACTAAACCAAAAACAAGAAAATCAAGAGCACATAATTTTCTTTAAAAGTTTCGCTCTGGGAGCTTACGAAAACCCATGCACAGGCAAGACTATCTGTACTAAATTTATCGAAAGCTTTTTTAACTTGTTAAGGTAAACTTTGGTTGAAACAATGGTCTGGAGCTTAGACTAATGTACAAGAGTACAAGGTATGCAAAATGGGTAAATGGTAAAAGGAGCCATGACCAAAACAAACAAAACATTTTCAGGTTTTTCGTCGTGTAACTATCATTTCCATTGTTTTTCTTGGTCGTCTGCTTTTATTTACCTATGTTTTTTATAAGTAGTTTTAAGCAAACACCAGTAAATAGTCACATGCCATAAATGTTGTTGTGTTTTATTTTTTCCCAATGCCAATAAAATAGCTACAATTAACATTATGAGCAAAATGCTCACACGCGACGAACTACGTTGCATAGAAGGTAGCGACAAGTGACGAGTTAATAACTAAAAGAAATAAACAAAGAGATACCTATACTGACCCATTCTTCTCGAAGAGTTATCAAAAGCTGTTGAAAAGTTTCTAAAGTCACATGTATATTTCATATCTTCCGATCTCGCTCATCCCATAAACACTTGTTTGGATTGAGATATGCCAAAGAGCTGACTAGTCCATAACTAAAATTTGATGTTGCTCTATGAATTGTCTGTTTTGACCTGCTACATGTGGTCTAGCATTATCATGCTGGAACCGAAATCCCGGACCTATGAAGTCTCTAGCAGCTATCACATGGTTTCTGAGTATGTCATCGTTGTATCGAGCAGAATTCATTCGCCCAGGTATAGAAACGAGGTCGGTACGAATATTGAATGAGATACCTGCCCACACTATGTCATATTCTTTTTTACCTCTTCAACCAATCCTTCACGGTGGCGTTTACATATGCTTGTATGCTCAAACTAGAAGACGGTCATTACAATGAGTTAATCGAAATCTGTTTGTCTGAAGTCTGTTTGTTTGGTAGGTAATTTAAAGTTAATCGTGGCTTACGAACCGACCTTCTTGACTTCAAATTGCTTTCTCGCATCCTTTTTCTTAATGGTTTCTGTACAAATTTGAACTGCAAGTTTCTAGCAGTAGAAGTGTGGCGTCTTAGCGCATCTGTCTTGGTGAGCTGTTGTTGAACGTTTTCGACCCTGTCCAGCTCTTTTACCATAACATAACTATCAGTCTTTAAGTATCAATTCAAAACTCTACAGATAACAGAAGGGCTCACATTAAGTTGTCTTGCAATATAACGATAGCTGTGGAATTTTTCATTCTGCTCTTGCAACTTCAATTATTTTACTTGGGTGCCTCATTGTAGTAACAAACACTTTAACGACAATTAATGGCACACACGCGCTCAGTTGTTTCTAATATTCACAAATCTACAGTTACTGTATTAAAAGTATGGGGCATCATCTTTTTTTGGGTGATAAGATTTTAAAAATAATATAATCATGAGCGGGGTATTTATACATGATTTGACTCACATAGACGGATACGGCTAGACTGTAAATTAGCATGAAATTAATTTATGTGTATTACAAATTTGCTAAAATAATCTGTATCTCAAGTACAAATAAATAATATTACGCCCTACTTCAATCGGCCAGCAATAATCGTTGTTTGGCCAAATTAATCAAATTTCAAATATTCCTATTAAAGTTTATCAATATTATGATTAAAAAACATTATTTTGACAAAAAAATATACTGTTTATGTTAATATCCTCAATCTCCAACAAATTTAAAAATTCCGATGCAGCCGGAGGTCAGTGATTGTCGTCGTTGTCTTGATTGAGCATATTGCCATACTTCCAGGAAACGAAAAAATAAGTAAAAGGTAAAATATTACAGTAGATGGGGAGAACACATCAGACCACCTCTCCTCATTTAAGAGGACCCTTACATATAGAGGCGGTATAGAGATGCAGACGAAGCTTCCAGCTTCCAGGCATATTTTAAGCAGGTATTCAGGTAGTCTACCCTTGGTTCTGCTTATTTCGAAACAGTAGATATGCTAAATAATTCATTTAGCATTACTACAATAAAAATATTTTTTCCCAATTTATTGTGTTTTTTAAACCTCCCAGAGGATATTGCAATACAAAATATAGTATAACTAGCGATACCACCATTAATCGTCTCATACGTTAAAGTGTGTCAGATTCTCAGCCAAAAGGTACCTCTTAATTAACGTGTAATAAATATTCCCATTTTAAGATGATATGTGTTTTACTTTCCTAGTAAATTCAGAAGCGCAACCATCAAGGTGAGACACAGTGAATATAGCTAAGTTTCTTAAATTCTCTGAAACTAAATAGAAAGAGTAATCAAGGTAAGAGTAACAGTAAGAATAGTGGTCGACTTGCCTTTTGGATGTTCGCATTTATAATTGAATAAAGTCGCTATCCGCAAATTGCCAGCGTAAAGTAATTTAATTGAGGCAATCAGCTGACTTGCGTAAGCCTCCAAATCATGAGTGCAGTATAGCGGGCTTCTGCTCGCAAAAATTGAAGAGCACTTCAAGATTATATTTCTTGGTTCTCCTTCATAATTAATAACCTGGTAATGAAAAAAACGGATTACCTAAAACTAAATGAGAATAAACATTACCTCCGAGTCGAGGTATTCACGAATAAAGGCAAGTTGTTCGTATACAACACGAACAATTTCTATCAACTCAGGCAAAGCTTTTAGATTATTGATATCGATTTTTTCTAAAGCTTCAAACTTGCTTTCTTTTCGACCCTTCAACAAGTCGATAATATTTTGAATAGTGCAATCTTCGAGTGCGTTACTAACGCCGACTTTTATAACGGAGGTTAGTGCAGTTTCAAGTACATTAATTAGTTTGCGTATATCATCTGGAAGAGCAAGTACATTATTCTGCGACTCTCAATTGATATTTCTTAAACATTTTTTAAACATCGCCCATCGTTAGTCACATAGATGTATGAAGGCGATTCGTACCTAAATCGGCATCTTCTTTAATGACTTCTACTAAAATTTGACTTTCGGCAGCCAATTTCTCGAGACTCGCTCTCAATTCAGATTTTACATTGTCAACATTGTCGTCTAAAAGCGACATCTGAAGGAGTACGACCAGATTAGCAAGGTTTTGGATCACCCCAAAAATTTTAGGATTGGTATCGTCTCCCGAATGCTGGCTTGTCTGAAAAGTATAGGTACTATACTCTCAATTTTTTTTTGTTAACAAATTTCTAAATTTACCGCAATACGTCGTAATTGATACAAGCAATGTTGCACATCTCTAGCATAATAATTTCCTACATTTAGAAGCGATCGTTTTTGTCGGTCGTTTTGAAGATGTAAATTGTCGGTGGATAATATTGCTCTACCAACGTCCTTTTTGATAAGAGTATCCAATTCTTCAGAGTACGCAATTTTTCTCGCTTTAAAGGCTGAATTTGGACACGACTAAAAATTATCGATAAACAATAATAAATTATCCAAAGAACTGCACTCACCATTTTTGCCTAAAACCGAAACGATCTTGCTAAGAACTCTTCCCCTATTATGAGTATAGCTATTTGACTTTTTATAGAGTTCATTTCGCGTATGTTTCCAAAAAACTATCATTGTTGCTTTTTCCCAAATAAAAACAAGAATAATTACCTACTTTTATGATTTAAACAAAATTTTTTTCTAAATATATTTTAACCTTAAATAAATTATTCGAACTTTTATACCTAGTATAGCACGCATATTTAAGCATATTTATTGTGGGAAAAAGAGAGCTCAAACGGGAAAATCATTACTATTGATAAGCGGAGGTCTCAAATCGGAATTCAAATTTACTAAAAATTCGCTCTCTACTTGTAACGTTATCTCAAACATAAATAAGTAGGTCAACAATTGTTGTTGTTTTGACGAATTAATAAAATCTTAAGTATGCCTATTAAATTTTATGAATATTATGATTCCAAGAACAATATTTTGGCGTACCAATAATATAATCTTTTAGTTAGTATCCCAAATATCTAATAAATTTAGGAATGTTTACAATCTGGCTGCTACTCAAAGTTTTATTAAGTAACTAGAGCTTAAGCAAGCTCTAGTTCAGCCCTTTGGCCTATTTCAGACCTTGAATTATTGAAGATTTTTTAAAAATATTGGAAAATTTATTATTTGTGTATTGACTAATGACTTTAAACATTTTATAATTTAACTACTACCCGTTTAATCGACAATGGGGGTCCCTTTCCCATTATAAATACAACAATCTGTATTATTAGATGTAGAAGTTTTAAGGCTCGTGGGCCGTGGAGGACCTGGATATCGCAAATAGAGCCTTTCAACCACGACTCATTAGTCCTAAAACATCTACCTCTAATGACCCCGGCCGTGAAAGCCCAAATGCTTTAATGAATCATACTAGTTTTCAGATGCCAAATAGAGCACCCCGTATAGTTTTAGATTTTGGAAATGAGAAAAGGAATGTTACTAATACTATTTGCTATTATCGGTATCGGTAGCAATATTGGCGAAGGCATGCTTTATGGCATTCTTTAGTTTTCTGGCGTTAAATAATAAATTTAAGAGCATCGACGGAAGTTTAGAAAATTTATTGAAGTTTCTAAATGTAGTTTACGCCACAAATGCAAGAGCTAATTTGGATTTGACTGTTTGAGACGAGATTTTAATAATTTGACTAAGTAGCAAGTATTTTAAGTAGACATTGAGGTAGTCCACCCTAGGTTTGTTCGGCTTATTTTGAAACAATAGATATACGAAATCCAAGCAGACTTGTGGCTTTTTTCAAGAATACAGATCTGCGGACGGACCTACAATACGACCGTATTTTAGAAAGCCCCTGCTGACTGTAGTGTGAAGGGCCTTTCAAATAAATCTCCAAAGAAAAGAATTTTACTTTCAACGAGAGTTTTCTTACTATAATAAAATTACGTGGTACGCTTTATAATTACATATTTAAATAGCGCCCAACGTGGGACATATCGAGACTGGTAAATTACATAAAATCGAAGCAAAATGGGTTTTTCAGTAAAAATAATAACGAAAGAAACTATTTATTCCCAATTTATTTCGTTTTTTAAACCTCCTTAAGGATATTGCAATACAAAATATCGTATCACAACTATCTATAAATTTGTATAGTATAATTAGCGATACCACTATTGATTAGTCGTCTTATATATTATGTTAAAGCGTGTACCAAAAGGTGCCGTTGAACGCCATCAGACGTTTAATAAAAATATTCCCATTTTAAGAAGAAATGTGATTTACCTTCCTAGTAAATTCAGAAGCGCAACCACCAAGATGAGACACTGCGAATATTGCCAAGTTTTTTAAATTCTCTGCAACTAAGAGGAAAGAGTTATATTAAATGTAACAGTAAGAATAGTGGTCCACTTGCCGATAGGATTTTCGCATTTATAATCGAATAAAGTCGCGATCCGCAAATTGCCAGTGTAATAAAATTTAAGTGAGGCAATCAGCTGACTTACGTAAGCCTCCAAATCATGGGTGCAGTATAACAGGCATCTGGTCGCCAAAATTGAAGAGCACATCAAGATTATATTTCTCGGTTCGCCTTCATAATTGATAACCTGGTAAAGAAAATAACGTATTACCTAAAACTAAATAGGAATAAACATTACCTCCGAGTCGAGGTATTCACGAATAACGGCAAGTTGTTCGTATACAACACGATGAATTGCTATTAACTCAGTCAAAGCTTTTGGATTATTGAAATCGATTTTTTCTAAAGCTTCAAACTTGCGTTCTATTCGATCCTTCAACAAGTTAATAATATTTTGAATAGTGTAATCTTCGAGTGCGTTACTAAGGCCGACTTTTATAATGGAGGTTAGTGCAGTTTCAAGTACATTAATTAGTTTGCGTATATCATCTGCAAAAGCAAATACATTATTTGGTGACCCTCTATAAATATTTTTGATATTTTTTTAAATATCGCCCATCGTTAGTCACATAGATGTAAGAGGACGATTCGTACCTAAATCGGCCTCTTCTTTAATAACTTTTACTAAAATTTGACTTTCGGCAGCCAATTTCTCGAGACTCGCTCTCAATTCAGATTTTACATTGTCAACATTGTCGTCTAAAAGCGACATCTGAAGGAGTACGACCAGATTGGCAAGGTTTTGGATCACCCCAAAAATTTTAGGATTGGTATCGTCTCCCGAATGCTGGCTTGTCTGAAAAGTATACTTTAAAAAAATTTTTTGTTAACAAGATTCTTAATTTACCGCAATACGTCGTAATTGATACAAGCAAGGTGCACATCTCTAGCATAATAATTTCCTACATTTAGAAGCGATCGTTTTTGTTGGTCGTTTTGAAGATGTAAATTTTCGATGGATAATATTGCTCTACCAACGTCATTTTTGATAAGAGTATCTAATTCTTCAGAGTATGCAATTTTTCTCGCTTTAGAGGCTGAATTTGGACACGACTAAAAATTATCCATAAACAATAATAAATTAGCCAAAGAACTGTACTCACCATTTTTGGCTAAAATCGAAACGATCTTGCTAAGAACTCTTCCCTTATTATGAGTAGCTATTTGACATTTTATAGAGTTCATTTCGTGTATGTTTCCAAAAAACTATCATTGTTGCCTTTTCCCAAATAAAAACAAGAATAATTACCTACTGTTATAATATAAACAAAATTTCGTTCTAAATATATCTTAACCTTAAATAAATTATTCTAATTTTTATAGCAAGTATAGTACGCATTTTTAAGCATATTTATAGTAAAAAACGGGTTAGGTTAGGTTAGATTTACGGACGATAATTTTTGCGTGATAATGTCATACGAAAACATTGCATACTTTTATGAATTGAATTGAATGATCACTAGATTATCACTAAATTATCATCATTTTGAATAATATATACCAGTGTTTTTCAACCTGGGGGTCGCGAAGCTTCTGCAGGGGGGTCAGAAAGAAAATCTAATTTCAAAAGAAATTCCGGGTCGCAAATGAATTTAGAGTACGTACGTGTACCTATGTCCGTAAATTGCGTTAGTTATCAATTGGCGAAGTATTCGATGTATGTAATTGTAAAATAATGTGTTTTACGTACTATATTATGTACTTATATCCGAATCCTAATTATGGAGACTGAATATTTGTAACACTGTATCATACACATACACACATACATGATAAAAAAGCGAAGGGTCGGGGGGTCGCAAAATATTTTTTCATACCAGGGGGGTCGCATCATGAAAAAGGTTGAAAAACACTGATATATACAAAGGAATTAATTGAAAATTACATATAACTAATTGTTCGTGAATATATTTATTAAACAAATTAATTAAATTAATTCGGCCGATGGAGTGGAAGAGAGATAGATGCGCACAAGCCAAACGCTAAGGCCGATCGTGCATTGTGCCTCTCTATCGCTTGTTCCGGGCTCTCGCTTGCGCGTGCATGCGCACTCAAGCGGAACGTGACATGAGTCATGTTATTTCGTACGTGCTGCCGGAGTCATCAATTTATAAGACGTTATCACGTCAAATAGAGAGCTCTAACAGCAAAAGCATAACTATTGATAAAACGGAGATCTCAAAGCGGAATTTAAGTTTTCAGGCAGTGGAATAAAGCACTGATATTCTATTGACTTTATACTATCCATGTACATAATAATTCATAATAATATAGTATAGACATTATTGTCAACATCGCACACACTACGCTTTTCTCTTTAATAATGTAGTCGTGAGCGGAGTTGAAAAGGAAAAGGTTTGACTTACATGCCGCTAGACTGTTGACTAGCATGGAATCAATTTAGATTTCCAGCAAATTTGATAAAAATCCGCACTCTACTTGTAACGATACCTCAAACATAAATAAGTAGGTTAATAATTGTTGTTGTTTTGATGAATTAATAAAATCTTAAGTTTCCTATTAAATTTTATGAATATTATGATTCCAAGAACAATATTTTGGTGTATACCAATAATATAATGTTTAAGTTAATATCCCAAATCTCTGATAAATTTAAGAATGTCTACAATTTGGCCGCTACTCAAACGACTTTCCTGTTTTAGAGAACTTCCCGTCAAATTTTATTACATAACTACAGCTTAATTAGCGATCCGCGCTGATAAGCCCTAGGTCGGCCCTTTGGGCCTCCGTTCGTTACAAAACAATCTTTTTTAATCGTGCCAAGAATGTGATTCGTCGACGTATTGTAACAATCTCATAATTTAGAATAACTTAAAGTATACAGTTACCAATTCGTTTCGTCCTCTTTAGAAAGCGTAGCTTATTATGTCAAACGGTCAGTTTCAAGAAATAAGGTTTAAAGGACGGAAGTGTCCATTTTTTCATGACAGTGTTAGTTTTCATTGTTAGTTCCGAGAAAGGGCCTTTAAAGTTTAGTTTGAGTTGCACAGAATTAAGATATATGGGATCATAAACATTCGATTGACAGCTTCTAGAATCTTCGGTATTATTGTTCTTACAAGGGGACCGGTCACTTAGTTTTTCTCCAGTTTTTCTAAGAATGAGACCTGGCGAGCTGGATTTTACGTAGCCAATGAGAAAGGACATTAAAACTTACAATATTGTGAAAGGTGGTCAAAACCCATAGTTTGAACCAGTAACAGTAAACCCCGGATTTTGACCATGAAGCTAGCCCCTCACATTGGATCTTGAAGATCATTTGTCCCTGTTAGTTAACACCCCCGAGTTTATAAAAAGGCTTTTCTCCCTTGCCTCTGGGCGATATGTTAACTGACTTCCGCGCGATTCAGACCGTTGACTAATTGCTTTCGTCAATTTGGTTATTTTGGTAAATTGTCATTAGAGTCAACGTGTAATAGAGAAATTGTAAGTTTTGCTTGAGTTAAGATTTAGTGTCCTTCGCCCCGGAAAATATTAAAGTTTGGGTTAAATGTTAAATTAGTTTTTTTGAGTTCAATTTTGGTTAAAGAAATTGTTAAGTTTTGGTTCATTTGTTTTTGTTTTAATAAAAATCGTTAACCCAATTTCGGAGTGTTTTTCTAAAGTGTAGTTCGACATGACACCCCTGGACCTCGCTAAATGGAATTAAACAATAATTGGTAAGAGAAAGATTTTGAGGAACTCTGTTTTGAATGATCCCGCGAATCTACGTAACCCTAACCATCTTAACTGTCTTCTCCAATATTTTGGGCTCGTGTAAGACATTGTTAATTCACCTGGTTACAGTATTACTACCTAACGACCCAAGTCGATATTTCAGACCATGTATTTTTTAAGATTTATAAAATATTGAAAAATTTATTATTTGGGTAAAGACAATGACCTTAAGCATTTTATATTTTTCTACCCGTTCAATCAAAAATGAGGGCCTCGTCCCCATTATAAATACAGCACTCTGTATTATTTGAGGTAGAGGTTTTAGGGCTAATAGGCAGTGGTGGACTTAGACATCGAAAATAGAACCTTTCGACCACGGCCCATTAGTCCTAAAACCCCTACCTCTAATGACGCCGGCCGGGAAAGCATTCGAATGAATGAGCTTAGCTTTCCAATGTCAAATAGGACACTCCGTAAAGTTTTAGATTTTGGAAATGAGCGTTACTACTGTTTGTTACTATCAGTATCTTTTTTTGTATTTTTGGCAACCAAAATTTTGGATGTTCTTCAAAGGGTCAATATTGGGCTCAATACTCTTTATGCTTTAAGAAAACGACCTATTTGGCAGAGAGTTTTGGTGGGGCCATTTCCTCGTAGGTGTACTACTTCTTTTTGATGGCTGCAACGTTTTAGATTGAAATAAATAGAAGCGAGTTCAAGGTTCTATCGGATAATCGCGTAACTCGTATTAGGAAACTTATACTAACTCGATTTTTTTCTCCCTCAATTCGTTTATTTAGGGGAAAATAAATGTATATTTATTACCTATTAGTCTATAATAACTATTATAAATTTAGAACCACATTAAAACTTCCTTAAAACGTTCCGTTTTTACGCTCTAACCTACGGTATTACTTTATAGATCGTCAGTCAATTTCTGACCTCACAAATAAATTAAACTGATATTTTATTCTGGTGCACGTTGTGTGAAATTATGAAATTTTCAACGAACGTAAAAGAAAACAAACGTCTGAAATTAATGTATCAGATTTGTGTATATTTAGCTCTTGTGCCTCCTTACGAAAATGATAAATTAATATTTTACAAAATGTACTCCATGATCGTAGCCATCCTTCTCAGCTTAGCATTCATTGCTACTTATTACATGTACTACTCTGTTAAAACCAACTACACATCTGTATCAAACTTGACTATTTTAATTTTATTTTCGACAAGTAGAGTTGTTCACCTCAGCTCAGTGGTTGTGACCGGCGCAATTTTGCGAGATAAAAATTTTAAAAAACTACTAAAATCGCTCGAAAAAGTTAACGGCCTTAAAGTTACGATTAAAAATCCAACTGTTTGGTTTCTAATTAACCTAATTAATTTTTTTGCTATAGGTTTAGTTGCATTTTACGCGACATTCGATATAGTAATGAAACATCCACCAAACGTGGTTATATTTACTGCAGCTTGCACCTATTCGTTTTATTTAATCGCCAATTCTAATTTATTAACGTCTAATTTAATTTTGGCGATAAGAAACAAATTTAAGAGTATCAACGGTGCTCTGGAAAATTTATTTAAGTTTAAAAATGTGGTTTACGCTACAAACACAAGAGCTAATTTGGATTTGACGGTAAAGAAATTTAGACGAGATTTTACTAATTTGGGCAAATCCGTTAAATTATTCAATAAAGTGTTCGGATGGCAAATTTTGTTTTTAAATCTTTGCCTTATTCTTAGCGTACTGGCTGAAGTAAACTTCGTAATTCTGAGATTAATTGATAATAATGTTGATTACACGATGATAGCAATTACATTCTTATATGTCACCAAGCTTGTTTGGAATGTCTCTTTAATGGTGAGTACAATAATTTTACGAGCTCTAAAATATAGAAGAGAATGGTAGACATGTTTCAAAACCTCACCGACCTGCGCAGAAAACCAAGTTTCGTACAACGCCGTATACTTTTCCCATTTCTTAAAGTTCTTACTGACTTACGCCACACGCAGAGAGGTTACAATAGTGAATAGATGCTTCCCTTTGAGAAGTTAAGTAGGTAGGTAATTGTTGAAATCTGGTTAAACCTTTTAAGGATTTTTGCCGCTTATTTACGAAAACTAAAACCACTATGAGGCCGCTAGTAGTCATTTATGAAAGAAAACATAAAGAAATCACCTACAGAAAATATTTACCTGGCGACACCCCAGATGTTGTCTTTTCAAACACAACCAGATTTTATATTTAAATACAAGTTTCTTGAAAAAAATCTAATTTGGTTGAAACTCGAGCTTCAATGCAGGTATACGCAGATTTCAACAATTACCTACCTATTTGACTTCTCTAATGGATGCCCCTATTCACTATTGTAACCTCTCTATGGGTGGCGTAAGTTAAAAAGAACGTTACAAAATGGTATTACTATAACAAAGGTTACACACCAACCAAAACACATGGATTGGGCGTCTCTTTTTACTGCTTTCTCACTTCCCCTTCTGCGCATGTAGGGTCGGTGAAGTTTTAAAAGATATCTACGAGGTATTAATAAACCTTCCAATTAAATAGAACTCTTTAAATAAAACCCTAGAAATAAACATTTAGCGTTCGGTGTGCCCACTGCCTAAACTAACTCTTGTTTTCAGATCATGAGCGCTTCAATAGCAGTGACTTGCGACATGACTACTAAAGAAGCTAAACGAACTGGACTGGTTTGCTACAATTTATTGCTCGATCTTCCTACTGTGAGCGAAAATGCCCAAGACCACATTTTAAGAGAAGAGATAGTTTTGTTGGCACAGCAGGCGATCAATCAATGCCCCCGCTTTACTGCAGCAGGCTTTTTCAACGTCGACTATAATATGATATTTGCCGTTTTAGGCACTATTACTACTTATGCTATAGTTGTTATAGAAATTAATATGTAGACTGTAGAATCGTTTTATGTGATATTGATTAGATGATTAGAATTAGAAGAAATAATATTGTACCTATTCTACCGAAGAACAATATAGCTTTGTGTGAAACAATGATTATTAGTTTTTAATTTTTTTATAAAAGATTTGGGAAGATAAAGCCAAATGTTAGTTTTTCTTTTCGAAACTTATTTTTTATAAAAGGTCGCCTTAAAAACTCTAAACTGCTAAATTACTAGAAAAAATTTCTTATTACCTAACCCCGCATTAGCCATTTAACTAATTTAATTATACTGGATACCCATATTAAAAATTGCCATCGATGTGTGCAAACTTTACAATTTTGGTTAGGTATCACAAAATTATTTGAGGTCCGTAAAGCTGGCTCCACCTATTCACGCACACTTTTTTTTAGCTAAGCGTGAAAATAGTTCAAAAGTGTGCAATCGAATGGTCTACTACCACACAACAAGTGTACTCATATTGGTCTCACTCAATAGTACACACTTTTTGTAACCAGGCAGGTGGAAAAAATAGTGCGAAGTGTGTATTCGAATGGTCTACCAAAAAGTAGAGCCTACCAAAATATAATTTAAAATTTCACAATCACGTACCCAACTTTTTCTAATAAATCATCGTACAACTCCCAGGACGTGTCTGAACGCTTGCAGTACGCAGCGTAGTGACCTGAGTCCCGGTCTTGGTCTTATAGCGGTAGTTTAAAGGCGATAACTCTGCGTAAATAGAGATGTTACCTTAGTATGCAATGTCAATGGGCAACGATTCTAAACTTCATTTTATACAGTTAAGCACACCCATTTCTTGGTTACCCGTGTGCACCCTTTCTTCCTTTACAGAAACTGGAGTAGTTTTTATTCTTGTGAAAAATATAATATTGGTCGTATAAGTCAAATATTTTGTCAATGTGGCGTTATAAACTTACCTTTGATATGCTAGTGTTTTTCAATGTCCATTCCTGGGCGTGCTTCGGCAGGAACAACAGAATATAGTTCCGTACATTGAGAGGTAGCAGAATTCTCTTTTGATGAGAGCTTCCTGCAGTACGCCGACACACTGACTTTTAATGAGGTTCGTCGGTGTAGAAATTATGCACGGCGACTTCCATAATAGTAGGTACCACGAACATCCACACCGTTTATATACTCCATGAACTTCGTACAGTCAGCATAGACAGCAGCTAGAGCTTGTACGGGTGCATCAAATGAACATGTATTTGTTTGGGTAAAATGCTTTTTTCCCAATTTCATAGCTTGAATTTGGAAAAGAACCCGTTTTTCAAAATGCCAACTTTAGTCTTTGGCTCTCTGTCTATATAAGAACAGAAAAGTCGGCATATTAGCACTCCAATAGAATGCTTTGTATTTTTTCATCGAGTTAGAAAAACTGTGCGTCACTGGTTGGGCTGACGTCTAAAATAGATCGTAGAAAAAAGAGCTTAAGGCGCACACTTTTTTTAAAGTAGACCATTCGATTGCACACTGTTTGCACTATTTTTTAGGCATAGGCTTCACGGACTTATCGTTTCGTAGTGCTGTACGAAATGATTTGTCAAAATGCATAAAATGCTGGCGCTTGAATCCTAATCCAATTCAACCATTAATGGGTGATTTGCCAACTAACCGCATTACACAAGTGAAACCATTCTCCATTGCCAGAATAAAATTTGGAGGTCCGCTCTTCGTAACCTTGGGTAAAACTCGCTGCGCTATAAAGGAAAAATCGTACATTTTTGTATATTCGTTTGCTTCGCAACCAAAGCTCTTCATATTTATTGGGCCATTTTTTATGTGCTCTTCGCCGATTTATAGAGCGTCGAGGTAGATGTTCTGAAATAATTTCAGATGATGGTATGCACTTTGTTGGTGCCAATAAGTATTTAACGGTAGAGACGAGATTGCACGCGTTGCCGAGGTACTTTGTATTTTTTTATTATAATTTGTTTTACAAATTTTATAATTGAACCTGCGGCCCTTTTTCTTTGACAATTTAAATGTTATAGTGGAGAAACAATTAATTAATTTAGAACCATTAAAACTTTCCTAAACGTTAAGTATGCGTATTACTTTAGACTAAACGATTAGTCTATTTTTAAACTTAAAGATAAATGAATTTGATTCATTACGTTGGTAATCGGTGTCTGTTGTGTGAAAGAGTGAAAATATGAAATTTTCAACGAACGTAAAAGAAAACAAACGTTTGAAACTAATATATCAGCTCTGCGTATATTTAGCCCTTGTGCCTCCTTACGAAAACGATAAAATAATATTTTTCAAAATTTACGTTATAATTGTATCCTTTTTTGCAAGCTCGGGATTTTTTCTTGCTAGTTATTCGTCTATAGTTAGTGAAAACGTATCTGCAACACAATTCTTTATTGGAATTTTATTTGGGATTACTATAGTTGCTTACCTTAACGTTCTGATTCTCAGCGGAACAATTGTTCGAGCCAAAAACTTAAAAGAATTTTTAAAATGTATCGAAAAAATGAGCGCTCTTAAAGTTACCATTAAAAACCCGACTGTTTGGTTTCCAATTAATCTCGTTAACTTTTGTGCTCTATGTTTACTGACATCTTTCGTGACACTTCATTTTTCAATAAAATCTGCGCTAAACAATATAGACGCAGGCATGCTTGGGTATGCTTTAGTTTTCACGTACATATTTTATTTAATCGCTAATTCGAATTTGTTAACGTGCACTTTAATTTTGGCGATAAAGTATAAATTTAAGAGCATCAACGGAAGTTTAGAAAATTTATTGAAGTTCCATAAAATGGTTTACGCCACAAATGCAAGAACTAATTTGGATTTGACTGTAAAGAAGTTGAGACAAGATTTTAATAATTTGAGCAAATCTGTTAAATTGTTCAATAAAGTGTACGGATGGCAAATTTTGTTTTTAAATCTGTCCATTGTTCTAAGCGAACTGGTCGAAATAAACGATTTCATTCTGAAAAGAAGTAGTATTAAACAAGTCGATTACTTAACAATAGTAGTCGTATATTTTGTAAAGCTTGTCTGGAATATATCTTTATTGGTGGGTACAATTTCACAAAATCTACTGGCGTTAAAATACAAGGGATGTAGAAATCCCATTCTCTAGTTACCGTTCAGTATGCCCATTGACCTAAACTAACCTTTTCTTTTGTCTTTAGGTTATGGGTTTTTCTGTAGCAATAACTTGCGACATGACCACTAAAGAATCTCAAAGAACTGCAACGATTTGTTACAATTTATTGCTTAATCTTCCTGCGGCGAGCGATAATGTCCAAGACAGTATTTTGAAAGATGAAATAGTTTTGTTGGCTCACCAGGCGACTAACCGATGCCCCCGTTTTTCTGCTGCAGGATTTTTCAACGTCGACTATACTATGATCATTGCTATTTTCGGCACTGTTACTACTTATGCTATAGTTCTGATACAAATTATTAAGTAGAATCACTATTTTGCGTTACTTAGAATTAGAAGAAAATGTAATAATAAATAGTAGTAAAAGCTAATAGAATAAATCTCTATCTTTCCTATTATCTATACCTGATATTAATTATTATTAGTAAGTATCTCCTTGTACTTTTACTGATAGAAATATTACAAAATTTAACGTAAAATAGAAGCTTAAGGTGCTCTCTGAGAACTTTTTCAAAGCTGGCCGTTTTAAAGTGGTAATCCTATAACGCGTCAGAGGCTGCCACTTCGCGTCTGATGCAGTGCGGCTGTCTTATCGCGTCTGACGCAGTGCGGCTGTAGCGCCAGCTGCAGGGAATAGATGCATGATAGGAAGCCATCCCATTGACATTCTATTGTAGCAGTGAGCTACGCGTCTGACGCGTTAAAAGAAGTGCACCTTTATTAGACTACCGGATTAGCGATAAATTGGTTAAATTAAATAGTACATTAATTAATGAACATTGCAGTCAACTTCAAAACAGAAGATTTTATTTGAGGCTATTGAAACGCTTTATTAAATGTCGCGTGAGTCGATACCGACCCACGTTAGGCATCTTGTAAACAATAATAGTGTTGCTCGCTGTCAGGTCGTTCATGATTTTTTGATCAAAGGTAAGCGGGTTGGTATCGACCCAGGTGGCACTATAGTGATCCATCAGTTAAGGATCTATAGAATTTTAATTTTTTAACTACCGTTTAGTACATTTTCATAAGTTTTACCAAAATACTAGTACCAAAACCGATCTCTTTCAGTAATCTCTGGCAATTTTTATAATTTTTGTGTTAACGTATTGAATGGTTTATCTTATAAAAAGCTTTTTTTTGCACCAAGAATACCACCAGAAAATCCGAGCTCATATATTTCTTATTTGTATATTATGCATGTTGAGAAAACTAAAATAACATAAAAATATGAGACTAATTTAGGAAAAGTAACTTGAGACAATACAAGGCCGCAATTTCCTGAAAAATAGATATTGAACTTTTAAAAAAATGATAAAATCATCAATGCTACGCCAAGTTTATAGAAAGTGCCATTAAAGTTACATAATATATAATATCATAAACGTGGGTTGATGTAGGACCATACAGTCCAACAGTCCTGTGAGAATAATGAAGAATGTGTCGATTAGCGATCCATTTGTCTTTGGCACTTCAGCTATTAAAGCACTCATTTAGGTACTTAAATAGCTCTATTATAGAGGCGCGTAGATAAAAACAATATATTATTAATTTATAACCACTCAAACTTTCGTATACCAACGTAGGTATTACCAATGGCACTACTTTATAGATTGCCATTCAATTTCTGAACTAAAAACTAAATTAATTTGATAGTTGCTCGGTGTCTGTTGTGTGAAAAAATTGGTTCTTGTAATTGTTGGTTGCACAAACAAACAAATAAATAAATAAATCAATTAAATAAATAAAATATGAAATTTTCGACGAACGTAAAAGAAAACAGGCGTTTGCAACTAATCTATCGGATTTGTGTATATTTAGCTCTTGTGCCTCCTTACGAAAATGATAAAAAATTAATCTTTTACAAAATTTACTCTATAACCGTGGCCGTAAGTCTCAGCTTAACATTCATTATCACTTATTGCATATACTATTCTGTTAAAGACAACTACCTATCTCTAACAAACTTGGCTATTCAAATTATATTTCTGATAAGTAGAATTGTTCACATCGACGTTTTGATTTTGAGCGGTTCAATTTTACGACAAAAAATTTTTAAAAAGCTATTGAAATCTCTCGAAAACGTTAACGATCTTAAAGTTACGATTAAAAATCCAACTGTTTGGTTTCTAATTAACCTAATTAATTTTTTTGCTCTATGCATAGTTGCACTTTTCGCTACATTTAATTTATTATTGAATCATCCACCATCTGATTTATTATACACCGCAGCTTGTACTTATTCATTTTATTTAATCGCCAATTTTAATTTATTAACGTCTAATTTAATTTTGGTGTTAAAAAACAAATTTAAGAGTATCAATGAGACTTTGGAAAACTTATTTAAGTCTCCAAATACTTGCGCTACACATTCAAGAGCGAATTTGGATTTGATTGTAAAGAGGTGCAGACGAGACTTTAATAATTTGAGCAAATCTGTTAAATTATTCAATAAAGTGTTCGGATGGCAAATTTTGTTTTTGAATCTTTGCATTATACTTAGCGTGCTGGCCGAAATAGATTTTGTGATTCTTAGAGTAAATGGTTATAAAGTCGATTACTTAACAGTTTCATTCGCATATTTCACGAAGATTGTTTGGATTATCTCACTATTGGTGAGTTTAATTCATTTTACGAGCTCCACTGAGGCTAAAGGCTCACACAGGCTCTCTTGCTTACCCATAGATTTACTAGCACAAAGAAGGAATGCAAGTAATGCAAGCGGCACAAGTGGACACTGAACAAGACGATCGTTTTAGCAGCTGCGTACGTCAAATTGTTTGGCTTGAACAGAATCAAGACTCTCCAAAAAAATGTTGTGGCCATCATTTAGTTGTAGCGAGCGAACGATTCGTGGCTTTTCAGTTAGTTTTGTTAAACGTTTCTTATTGCTGTTTGTTTTTGCAAATAACGGATCTTATAGAATGATTTATCGCCAACTTTTGAGTAGCTTCTTTGATTTTTATCAAAAGATTCCATCTTTGTACAATGCCAACTGAACTAACCGAGAATACCGTCTTGTTAGTGGGTTGCACTTGAGTTCCGTCTTACATTATAATTTAAGTATGTACAAGCAAAACTAGAGGTAAATAGGAGCGTCTGATGTAAGAGTGTCAGCCTTAACATACACAAAACTTGGAAATCATTGATACGAGTCTTGGACCCTTGCCACATCAAGTCTACGGATTGAAGAAATCAAGTAGAACGTACTGTTTGAACGCCAGAAAAAGAAACAGCCACCGTTTAGTGCGTCCAGTCCATTATTACTGTAACTAACTTTTGCTTGCTTTCAGGTTATGAGCACTTCTATAGCGGTGACTTGCGAAATGGCTACTCAAGAAGCTAAAACAACTGGAATGGTTTGCTACAAATTATTGCTCGATATTCCTACTGTGAGCGATAGTGCCCAAGATCACATTTTAAGAGAAGAAATAGTTTTGTTAGCACAGCAGGCGACCAATCAATGTCCCCGTTTTTCTGCCGCGGGCTTTTTCAATATTGACTATAATTTGATATTTGCCGTTTTAGGAACTACTACTACTTATGCTATAGTTTTTATTATCCAAATTAATAAATAATGTAAAAAATTTATGCTATTTAGTGTTGCTTAGAATTAGGACAAAATGTAATTAAATAAACAGTCCTAATATTAGCCTAATTTCTCACTCTGATGCTGTTAGTCTGTTAGTAAATCAGCTAGCTCTCATGTTATTATATACTCAATGGCGCGAGTAAGGCTAATACGGTGACTCAGCAAACGGTGAAACTTCACTTCGCTTTCTAAGAGATTATAACTACTCTTTTAAGTTTATTAACTAAGGGTTGGTAACTATTTTGTTTACGATTTTCTGATGGTCGAGAAAAGGCGTAGAAAAGGTATTTAACGGAGGTTCTGATGTTATGGAGTCAGAAGGTATTTCCCATTTCCCCAGAAGCACACAATGATATCATATTTATGAAAATGGGACTTTAAACGTCCATAAATTTGTGGAATATGTTCTCTAAGAAGCTGTCGTCTCATTTTATCGTAGATGACCACGCTAGAGTACACATAGCTCGAGTATTGAAAGAGGTAGGTATAGACTTGATTGAATCAACCATTTTTTGGATCAACTTCAGAGGGGTATTTGTCGTCGCCCAATGATTCAGATTGACTCAGACAGATTGCGTGATATACAGTGTGTCACCGGATATTTTAAACAACAGAACAAAAATTCTCCTCTTTACAAGATTACATTTCTTTATAAATATTTAAAACTATATCTTAAAGCTTTCGAAAATGTACTCGAAATAATTTTTTTAAGAACTGGAGAAGTGCTCTACAACTTCACAATTCGAACAGGGACTTGTTTAATTGAAAATTGTGAACTTGGACTTAAATTTAGAAGAAAAAAGTTATGCCAAAACTTTTATTCATCTTGTAAAGTCGAAAATAAAATTTTTTCTACTCGTTCAGTTTATTCGGGGACACACCGCGTAACTGTCTTTAAATTTCTGAATAAGTAGCTTATAGAGCCGAGCCTACGCGCTAGAAGACCGCAATGCTCCCTTTAGTCAAAATGGTTCACTAGCCGAATTTCAAGATCATTTATCTTTAGGTCCAGTTCCATATTAGATCTATTCCGAATATGACGGAACTTAATATAATTGGTCTTACTTTGATTTAGGCGAAACCTATTTAAAGAAAATAATCCGGACATTGGAAAAAATCCGAGAGCACTTCTACTCCAAGACGTCACATCTGCCAGAAGACACCAACAATGAGGTATCATCGGCGTACGAAGAAACCGCAGCACAGTCCCGCGGCCCGCCAAGAAGGTCGTTTTCATAAAGAACAAAATGTACCGGACCCAATACTGACTTCTGTGGCACACCCAAGGTCACAGATCGCTCAGAAAAACTGTAAGAAGAAACTAGTCCGGCACGCACATGTCTAACTGAAACAAATTGCGTACGGGACTCCAGAAATGGCCAGACCCAGTCAAATACTACACCCCTTATTACACTGATATCGGAAAGCTTTCGTAATAAGCGCCTTAGGATTTACACAATTAAATGCTCTGCTTAGGTCACGCAAAATGCCGACAGGACACTCGCCGCTCTCAAGACAATCTATGACCGAAGAAAAAAAAGCATGTAGCGCAGTGCCGGTGAAAATCCACTCTCTGAGGCCATGTTGGAAGGCGGTCAACAAATTATTCCTGTCGAAGAAACTCTGCAAGCGCGCCAAAACGCAGTATTCGAAAACTTTTGAAAATTCAGAAGAAATTACTATAGGGCGATAGTTATTAATACTACGTACCTACACAAGCCTTTTTATATACAGGTACAACCCTACTAACCTTAAGTCGGCGAGGAAATCTACCACTACAAAATGAAATGTCTATAAGTCTAGTATAAGGTGCACTAGAGGCTTAACAATCACCTAAATAGTACACGCATACTTAAAACCATGAAAAAAACAATTTAAAAACAAATTTAAACCAGTGTGAAAAAGATTATGAAAAGAAAATTTTAAAAAACTATCGGTTGGATGACCTGGGTTTCATACCGGTGAGGTAGAATGTTGACAAAGAACAATATAATTTTGTTTGAAACGATTACTAGTTTCTACTTTTTACTAATATAATAAATTTCGAAATTTTATATCTTGTAGCAATTTATTTCTGATTTTATATAAAAAAATTTTCCTATACCTATTTCTTTCTTCTCTCCGCTCATTACTTTATTGGAAAATATAAATGATATTAGTGGACAAAACATTATCTACTATTAGTTTAGAACTATTAAAACTTTTCTGAAACGTTACACATTACTCTAGATGATTATTCAATTTCTGAACTTAACGACAGTTTAAGAATTTGATATTCAATATATTATGTGGTTCTGGTATCCGGTATCTACTCGTATTGTGTAAAAGAGTGAAAATATGAAATTTTCGACGAGCGCAAAAGAAAACAAACGTTTGAATTTAATATATCAAATCTGCGTGTACTTAGCTCTTGTGCCTCCGTACGAAAACGATAAATTAATATTTTACAAAATGTACTCTACGATCGTAGCCGTCCTTCTCAGTTCAGTATTCATTGTTACTGCTTACACGCACCACTCTAAACAAAACTACGCATCTGCTACAAACTTAGTAATTCAAAATTTATTTTCGACAAGTAGAATTATTTACCTCAACATCCTGATTCTCAACTGTGCAATTTTACGAGAAAACTGTTTAAAAAAATTTTTAAAGTCGCTCGAAAAAGTTAACCGCCTCAAAGTTACGATTAAAACTCCAACTGTTTGGTTTCTGATTAACTTAATTAATTTTTGTGTTTTATGTTCAGTTGCGTGTTTGACGACATTCCATTTATTAAGAGATCGTTCGGCAAACATAAACATGGTTTTATATACTGCAGCTTGTACGTACTCATTCTATTTGAACGCTAATTCGATTTTATTAGTGACTAATTTAATTTTGGTCTTAAAAAATAAATTTAAGAGTATCAACGGCACTTTAGAAAATTTATTTAAGTTTCGCAAAATTGTTTACGCTACACTTACGAGAGCTAATTTGGATTTGACGGTAAAGAGATGCAGACGAGACTTTAATAATTTGAGCAGATCTGTTAAATTATTCAATAAAATGTACGGATGGCAAATTTTGTTTTTAAATATTTGCATTATTCTTAACCTACTAAACGAAATAATGTTTGCGATTCGAAAAGTAAATAACAATGTTAATAATGTTGATTCCGTAGCATTTACATTCTTATACTTCACGAAGCTTGTTTGGAACATATCTTTATTGGTGAGTATAATTTTACGAGTTCTCTAGGGACTAAAATACAGAAAATGTAGACTAGCAAACCTTTACCGTATCAACCTACGAATTAAATAAATTACTAACCCGTCCCTTTAAACGATAAACAAAAAAATAGTTACCCTTCAGTGTATCGATTTCCTCCACTAACTTTTACCTGTCTTCAGATTGCAGGCGTTGCTGTAGCAGTGACTTGCGATATGTGTACTAAAGAAGCTAAAAGAACTGGAACAGTTTGCTACAATTTATTGCTTAATCTTCCTGCGGGGAGCGATAATGCTCAAGACCGTATTTTAAGAGAAGAAATAATTTTGTTGGCACATCACGCGACTAACCAGTGCCCCCGTTTTTCTGCCGCAGGATTTTTTAACGTCAACTATACTACGATTATTGCTATCTTAGGCACGGTTACTACTTATGCTGTAGTTCTTATTCAAATTAATAAGTAAAATCACTATTTGGTGTTAATTAGAATTAGGAGAAAATGTAATTAAATAAACACCCCTAGTACGAATTGCTTTAAATATCCACCGTAGTCTCCAAAATCCGAAAACTCCAAAAAATGGCTCGGTAGTAGTCTCAAATTCGAAGAAATTTCATTTTTATATTTTATTCGAATCTCCAACAACTTATGACATAACTATAATATAACCAACCACCAGCTATCAAACAGTATATAAAAGTTTTTTTCGATTTTGGAATCACCCTATAGTATATAGGTAAAACACTACTACAGGGTAAAATGTTTAGAAAGTGGAAGTAGGAAGGTGGGCAAACTTCTGATAAAAAAGTTGAAAAGTTTAAAGAAAACATGCAAGTGGCAGCTCGGCTGTTATTGATCTTACGTTCGTATTAACTTTATTTTAATTTGTTTTTCCCAAATTAAAATTAATGACGAAGAAACTAAAAATCTCTCACGCACTGTAGTAAAAAGTTCGACCGTGTCGACATAGATTTCCGTATTGATTATCGATTATAATTTCGTACACTATACGCCATCTATAAACAAAACTGAAAAGTAAGAAACTTTTAAATAAATTGAACGTAGTTTTTTTGATAAAATCGTTGAGAAGTTGCGATGCTGTGATTGTTGTTGCGATTTGGTTTTATTAAATTGCAAATTGCGTAGAAAACGTATAGAAACGACAAGAAATTGTGCAAAGCAAATGATTTTGGAGAAAATAAGTCCACTTGTTTCCGACAAAAAGTATTATTTTAAGAATTCACATTGCCTATGCTTCTAACATTTTTTAAGTTGTAGGTATGGGGTATTTTGTGGTTGTGGTATGATGGTAGATTTCGAATTCTTATCTATTTACGGAGGAAACGAAATAAATACTAAAACACACCAGTTGTAGTATGGAAATATTTTGCTTCGTATTCTATCAAAGGTACAAATTATGGAAAGGATAATTATCATATTGTTTTCCAGTTTTCCACCAACTTCGCTAAAAAAAGCATCGCTAGCTTTTTAACATCCTACCAAAACGTTTTTAAAAAACAAAAGGCATTCATGTAAAGAATTTGCACCATTTTCATTCAAGAGGTGTAACTTCGACCATCGTAAGCACCGCTAAGCAAGTGTTTTACATTTTTACATCGTATTTATAAATAATTAAGTCATTTAACCATTGTAGGAACAGAGTGCAGTCGATTGTAATTAAAAATTATGTTACCTCGATAAAAAATGAGTGCTAGGACTTTTCTCGATCAAAAGTAGAAAAGCCTTTATTATTATGGTCAAATAATCGTAAAAATCGCAACTAAAAAATATTGTTAAATGGTGGTAGGGGATGGTCGTGACAGCTTCGTGCTCGTGCATGAAGCTGCATGTTCGTAGTTCTACCACTACTGGAAGCGCCACCGTACTCGAAACGAGGGTGAGTTTGTTTTGTTTTTCATTTATCTCCAAAAATATTGGTAAAAAACTTATTCAACATTTTTTGTTTATAATTAAGTTATTTGCATTTTTGTTCATTCATTCTATCAGTTGTTGGATTTATATTTTTGGAGTTACAACGTCGAAACATTCATTTCGGGGGTGAAAAAGGTCAAGCGTGTCCAAAAGTTTTACAATGACGATGACCTCGCACTGGATTCGCTTCCAAAGACTTCAACGAGTATCATTAAACAGATAATTTTACTATATTTCAAGAAAATCATAAAATATATGGGGTGTTTTCGAAAGGTTCTATTGTTAGGCTAATTTCCGGATTAACCGAAAGTATTTTTTAAACCAAAATAATAATATCAAATAAGTAATAGAAATTTATAGGATAAGTTAATGTGCCAATTTGAAATGAAAAAAAAATTATAAGTAAACTGCTGAAAATTTGACCTTCAAAAAATCATAACTCCAGTTCTGGTCGTTTTTGTTGTAAAGAGGCATACAATGACAAACTTTTTTAAACATTTTAATATTTAATTTTTGGATCCAAGAGGACCAGAAACATCGAGATTTAAGATTTTAAAAAATAACTTTTTTTTAATTGCAAGATGGACAAATTTCTTACATTAGAAAAGTTTTGAAAAAGGAAAACTAGCTTTCATCTCTTATTCCACATAATCACTAATGGATAATGGATAGCGCTCATCAGAGTATGTATTATTGGAAGTATATAAAATTCAAATCTGTACATTATACAGTATACACCATCTATGTAGAAAACTCAAGAGCAAGAAACTTTTAAAAATTTTTCTACTGTTTCAATAAGACACAAACCTACGAGATTTAATTTTTTGATAAAATTGTGGCGTTGTAATCGTTAAATAGCACTTTTTTGAAAACTAAAAGCAACGCAAAAACAACGAGAGAAATTGAGCAAAGCAAATTTGTCTTTTGATTCCAACAGAAAGTAAGTTCGGCGATTTAACATAATATACTTCTTGCTTTTTTAAAGTTGCAGGTATTGTAATTAACTTTCGAATATCGGTTTAAAAAATAAATCAAGTAAAACACCTGTAGGTAGTACCTAGAGTTATGTTTTGAAACTATTTAATTTTGGAAACTGCCCGATGTACAATGAAAAGAATAATTGCCACGTATTTTAGTTTTACATCAATATTACTCTGCTAAAAAAACTTAGCTAGCTTCTAACATCGTATCTAAACGTTTTTAAAAAACAAAAAAGTAATCGTGAAGATAATTTGCTCCGTTCAGTGCGACTTCGG
Organism: Malthinus flaveolus; assembly: GCA_950108345.1. Taxonomy (NCBI): domain Eukaryota; kingdom Metazoa; phylum Arthropoda; class Insecta; order Coleoptera; family Cantharidae; genus Malthinus; species Malthinus flaveolus. The sequence continues at coordinate 33,934,226 of OX467286.1, read as the reverse complement.
CCATCCTAACAATCATCGTTACGAAAGTTTGTACATCTTTACATTTTATTTACAAATAAGTCGTTTGCCAATTTTAGAAACGAAGCGGAATTGATTGTAATGACAAGTTATAGGTGCACTTGATGTATTTATCTAATTTCAAAAAGATGGAAGAAGAATAAGTTTTTACGTGCAGTTGACTCGACTAAAAATAATTTTAGAAGTAGCTCACCAGTGCTTTAGATAATTTACGTAAAGTTTACTCGTTACCTCTAATTGATGTTTTTTTATTAAGTGAACACCAATGCACTTGATTGAAACACAGAAAATAGGTAAACGGTGGGTAAACGTATAACTAAGTTGTTCCAAACCTTCGCAACAACTTATAAAAAATGTTATAAAGAAGCAGCTTTAAATGTTACAAATTTTGCCGTAGTTAAGCAAATTTAGCATTACGATTATTAATATTAGGTGTGCATCTACCTATTTGGCCTATTTGTAGCGTTTACATCAACTACCCCGTTCGTACGACGACCGAGTTAATAGCAAAAGAAAAACGTGTCCACTCACCAATTACGTTGTAACTTCCCACAACCACTTGCTGGACGATCTGCAGCTATCCTGTATCCTTTGCTTCTTCTTAAATAAACTTTTCCCGCACTTTTTATTATAATCGACGACGCAAAAAATGAGGTTTTAGAACTAGTAACAAATTTAATTTAAACGCGTCTCGAATGGATTTTATGTTATGAACACACTTTTTAGAAAATAAGGAAGCTAATATAAGTATCGGATCCACCCAAAAGGTCTTATCGTTTAAATAAAACCGTTTTCAAAAAGTTAGAACGCGACGCCATTACGTTACTACCACGTTACTACCGAGTCTAGTAGACGCATAAAAAGTAGTCCAATCAAAACGCCCTTAGCAAAGCGCCATTATTTGAACTACCTAATTCAAAAATTTGTGATTTATTTAAATCAAATTTTGTTTTTCTTGTGCATATATGACAACCTAATTAAGATATGCTTCAATCTTCAATTAAAAGTTCTATAAATCAACGTTTAATTATAATAAACGGTTTATATGATGTGAATAAAAATTTTGAACGTGCACTATTCAGTCCTCTGGCAAGTTAATCTCTTTCTTACTTTGTAGTTTTGTTTCTAGATGGCGTATAATGTACGAATTTTAATTTTATTCACTTTTAATTCTAATTTCTAATCATACGATACATAGGTACCCTTCTACTCCGCGGTCGAATGCGCTTGTCAGCAGTTGTCACAAATGTAAATATAAATAATAAATAATGGCCCCATTTCGTTGACTTTGGTGGTTCCTTTAGACTGGTAACTGGTATCGTTACACGTCGAGGGTTTTATTTATATGGAGGGTTTGTTGTAGCTTGTCGGTGGTGCTGAGTTTTGTTTTAGGTAGTAGAAAAGTGTTGCTTGCCGATGTAGGTGAAGTATTTTTGTCGCCGCTCACAAAGACTGGCTTCACTATCTATCGAAATTACCTGCTGTTTTCTATTTATTGTTACTGTTATTGTCTTATCAGTTTTAGATATTACAGGGTGTGGTCTGTTGTACGGTGCCCGCAAAGGTTTTTGCACAGCATCGAACCGAATAAAAACATGCGGACAGGTATTGAGCTCTTTCGGAATGAAGTGCTTTTGGTGTTTGCTAACATGATGTGTTGTTTCTGTGCAACGAACGGTTTCAAAATGTTTTTGTAATCATGCCACAGAATCGAAAACGTTTTGCTTTTCGAAAAGAAATCTTCAGGTAAATGTAACTTTTCATTGTTAATAGTTCTGCGGATGTGGTATTTAAATCCATTTTTAGGGCTATTGAAATTCCTAGTAGTGCGGTAGGTAATACACATAATGACTCGATTTTGTATCATTTTATAGCAACCTTTAAACCTTTAAGTTGTTCAATCGACCAGTGCTCTGTGGATGGAACGAACTTGTATGGTGGTGTTGAGTCAGCGATTTAAATAAATTGGACACGAACTGACTTCCTTTATCTTCGTATGATGCCAAGTCTGCAAGGGCGGCATGCTTTGGGTACTCCGGGAGTTGTCTCTATGTGGTGGAACGTATTGTGTTGCACTTTTTTCTGGGGCACATTGTTATTGTTGTGTTTGCGTCTCTCAGAAATGACTTGCCTTTGCTAATTAATAACGTATTGGTATCGACTATTTGGTGATTGTGAACATTGACTAGAAAATTGAATGCACCTAGGAAATCAGATCCAATGATTACTTTATTGACATTGGCAATAATGAATTTCTACGTAAAATCTCTTCGTAAGTCGAGATCGAGTTTTAGCTTTGTGAACCCATATGTAGTGATGGTACCGCTGTTAACTGCGTAAAGTTTAAAATCGGTGGCCTGTGAGGATCTATACAATGTTTCTTTGAAGAGACTGTGACATCTGCACCAATGTCGATTCGATTTTTGAGTTTTTATCGTGGATGAGGAGGCAGCGCCAAGATATTATAGGGTTATTAACCGCTCGTACTGATCCTCTAACTCGTTTTTTTGTTGGAAGTTGCAAGGAGGCTCGCATTTCCTTGCTCTACTTTTGAATCGAAAATGGTAAAAACACATCGCTGAAGTTTGTCGTAAATATGTGGTGTATTATGGGATCTACTTTGATCTATGTTAATTGTTTTTTATTTCGAGATCGGCAATTCCCTTCTTGGGCAACCTGATGTAGTTATCTGTGTCTGATGTGGTTGTTCTACTGACTTAGCTTACCTTGTGTCGCAAGTATGACTTGCATATTGGTTGGTGGCCATCCCTTCCACAAAGTACGGAGGAATGCATTCGATACTGTTGTGCCTGCTAAATTACTTAAGTGTCGGAGAAATTGCGACGTGGCTCTATCACCGATCTTCTCTTGTTCTATTAGTCGCTGCGTGTTTTGTTCCTGTGATATTGAAAATCGTCTAATGAGCTCCGATTTAATCGTTTTATACCTGTCTGCAGGAGAGTTTAACAAGACGCCTTTCACTTCGCAAACGAAAGTGCTCGAGTGGTTTATGGTAACCTACAAACTTGGTGGTGTCGTGGGTGATATTGCATAGACTGAACTGACCTGACTGGCGGCACTTTTATACTTAAGTGATCATTGTAAATTACGTAACTAATAATTTAAACAGAAAGTTTAAACGATTTAACACGTTGTTTTGTAGCATTTAAACTTGCACTGCGGTTAGTACTTATGTTGGGACATTTTAGGAGCTTCCTGATATTTACACTAACCGTTTGTACAACTTACAAATTACACAGGCACCGGCATTGGCGCCAGGTATAAAGCCTTTACAATAATTTGATCACTTTCACGATACTACATAAACAAAAATGGACATCTCAAAATCACAAAGGGTTGGTATGATAATGGACCCAAACTCAAGTGCATTTATCAAAAGGGAGGCGTACATTATTTTATAACTAAAAAGTGAGACAGTTTGTGAGAATTGGGTAAATTATAGACAGATTGTTTTAAATCTACACACTTTTGATAAGTGGTTATATCTCTTTCTTCTCCAATGCAGGCGGGGGGGGGGGGAGTAATCTTTCACACAGTGAAATTATTATCAATATTATGATTTATGAAAAAAAAAACAGAAATACGAAAACTTTTATTGGTGAACTTCCAAATCGATTTGAGATCAATATGGTTCTATGGGAAATTTTTTATTACTGCCTTTTGGCAGGTTTTTTGTCTTTCGTTTGCAAAGAATCATTGCAAAAAAGAAAAGTAGGTAATGGATTATGAAGTAGTAATTATTGTTATTATAATTCCTTCAAGCAACCCATAACCATCAGTGTTCCTCAAGGATTAATATTGTGCCCTGTACTATTAATTTGCAAAGTTGACCTAATGGGATTATTATTTTTTATTTTTTATTACGTCTATAATACATCCTTTCTTTGTTAATGTATTTTTGATATCTTTATGAAATTCTTACATGCTTTTGTTCAATTTCAAATCTTTCTACGTTCAATTAGATTAGATTCTGTCATGTTAAAAATGAATCCAATATAAGGCTAATAAGTAATTCGTGTGTATAAAAACGATCAGTAATTTAGAACCATTAAAACTTTTCTAAAACGTAATATATTACTTTCGATTAGATTGTTATTTTTAATGTCTATAAGTTTAAAAAATAGTAAATTTGATACTATACACACGTCGTTCTCTTAGTCCGGTATCTGTTGTGTGAAAATATGAAATTTTCAACGAATGTAAAAGAAAATCAACGTTTAAAGCTAATGTATCAGCTGTGCATATACTTAGCTCTAGTGCCTCCTTACAAAAATGATAAATTAAAATTTTACCAAATTCACGCCGCTGTCGTAGTGTTTTTACTTAACGCAATACACATTTACACTTATTACGTACGTTTGTTTTCCGGTAGTGGGTCAGACGCATTTTCTGCAACATACGTTGTCATTGAGTGTTTATGTGCGACAACTGGAACTGTTTACTTCAGTTCTTTGATTCTCAACGGGACTTTTTTCAGAGCAAAAACTTTGAAAAAATTTTTGAAATCGATCCAAGAATTTGATGGTCTTAAAATTACGATTAAAAATCCAACTGTTTGGCTACCAACTATCATAATTAATTTTTGTACTGGATGTTTTATAGTATATTGGGCTTTGTTTCACTATTTATTTAAATCTTCACTATTTTTGGTTTTATACAGTATAGCTGTGACGTATTCAGTTTATTTAAACGCTAATTCAAATTTACTGATGTACAATTTAATTTTGTTGTTGAAGAACAAATTTAAGAGTATCAACGTAGTGTTAGCAAATTTATTGAAGGTCCAAAAAGTAGTTTATGCCACAAATACAAATGCAAGAGCTAATTTGGATTTGACTGTAAAGAGATTGAGACGAGATTTTAATAATTTGAGCAAATCTGTTAAATTATTTAATAAAGTGTACGGATGGCAAATTTTATTTTTATATCTTTGCATACTTCTTAACGTACTGTCCGAAATAAATAATTTGCTAACAAGAGATGTTCGCAGTCTCAGAATTAATTATTGGAAATTCATATTAGTAAATTTTGCAAAATTGGTTTGGAATATATCATTATTGGTAAGTACAGTTTTATAAACTGCATACAATTGTAGAAATCCGGGACCCAAACCGTATCCAAGACCGTCGCGAATCTGTCGTGGTATTAACAGACAGTTAAAACTTAAGAATCTGAATCATTTAAGGAGAGGGAGTTAGCTCTCTACACTTCACTTAGGCCACTTAATCGGGCCCATTGTTCTTCCTCCAAGCGGCTTTCAGCTCCCCGTGCCCATCAGATCTCGAGCTATCCTATCTTATCGACGTTAGGGATGGACAGTGACAGAGCACATGTTAAACCGCCTCGTCTTCTAGTTCGCATTCACGACATATGGAATTATCTAAGCAAACCAAGTGTATGGTGATGCTTGTTTAGTCGACAGTGTGATACGAGTGCCCATGCAATTGTATTTTTCCAGCTTTTTAGAAGGAGCCGGTAACAACTCTTTTGCTTTGGTGACAACGTTACGTTTCTTGCCCATCTTACAGTCTGTACTTGATGGATATTATTTTTCAGGAGGATATTAACAGTAGTTACGGCTGGTTTGATGATTCGCTCAGGGCCACAGGAAAGGTTGTTTGGACCTTTCTTGGCCAGCTCGCCTGCTTTATTGTTACCCTCATTTCCTTAATTTTATTTGACCCAACAGAGTATAAGAACATTGGAAAACCTAGGGAATCACTATTATTATTCATTTTAATTAGACGTTGACAAATGCACAAAAAGAAATATTTTGGCGACATCGTCTAAAGTCAAACTTTTTCAGGTAGTGGGTGTTCCCGTAGCAGTAACTTGCGACGTGACCAGTAAAGAAGCTCGAAGAACTGCAACTGTATGCTACAATTTATTGCTCGGTCTTCATATGGTGAGCGACGACGCACAGGACTGTAGGAGCTTACGAGAAGAAATTGTTTTATTATTACAACAGGCGACCAACCAATGCCCACGTTTTTCAGCTTCAGGATTTTTCATCATCGACGATACTATAATAACTGCTCTTTTGGGAGCTGTTACTACTTACACTCTAGTTCTTGTACAACTTCATTAGTAAAATCACTATTGATTATAATAATTGGAAATTAGTAGCTTGTAAAACTTATAAAGTGTTTCTGCTAATTACGTCCAGTCTTGGAATTATTTTATTATTTTGTATTTGTTTTTTATTTTTTCCAAAGTTTACGAAGAGGCCACGAAAGTTTTTTTAATTGTAAAAGGTACAATTTGAAACGAAATTGTCTTTCGTTGTTTCTAGAAGCGGTCTCTGTGGGCCTAAAAATAATAAAAATATTCTCATTGACGTTTAAAACAGAAAGAAATATGTACGACAAATTGAAGTTTTTGTTTTCATCCTTCACTGAAAAGGTGAACAGTCTCTAGTTACGAACAGTAGTTGCTCTTACAGCTTTCTCAACGTGGGCTGTGATAAATTCTGGTTCAGCCACAGCTCAGCATATTACTGCAGCACACCTCGCAGTTCATAGGGCCCAGTTCTATCTTTTAATTAATTTTAAATACTTCTTTGCAATTTTTGACGTTTGAATAACTTAAATTTATGTGGTTAGCGTAAGTTGTACTTAAAGAACTGTATTATTGTAGTACCAATAAAAACTAACAATAACATTTCGTATTGTAGATACGAGACTATTACAAGTTGTGGTAGAGATACACTTCGGTTTTGAAAACCTTGTACCTCGTGCCGCGTTGTTGTTCTGATCTTACGACTGACTTCGATTTGTCACACTTACTTCAGCCACATCAGCACCACAAATTAATATTTATGAAACATGAAGTGAGGCAGTAGTTTTTCATCAGACGAATGGATATACATAAGGTACAATGCGAATTGTATTAAGTACTTTATTTGGTATTTTGAATCGAACAAAAATCAAAGTTTCGTACTTCCTATAAATATGTGACTATAACAACTAATAACTACTACTACAGTACAGAATCAAAAAAATAACAATTGTTCCTATTATTGACAAGCTGTAAGTAAGAAGTACATACATTTTACGAACAGATTATGCTTTTAAATTCCAAGCCACGCCTAGAGCAAAATCATAGTTGTGTAATATAGAAACTTAGAATAAAAGTTAAAGGTGGTGCTCTCGTAAAACGTTTCCAATGCCAAACTTTCTTAGGCTTAAGGTTTACAAAGTGAAGCATAAAAATACTACATTTTAGTACTTAGTTTCAACTTATTACTTATTAATTTGTATCAACACGATAATATAAGAAGTGACGGTTCCAAGAAGACCGAATAGCATGGTATAGTCGACGTTGAAGAATCCCGCAGCAGAAAAATACGGACATTGATGAGTTGCTTGTTGTGCCAATAGAATTAACTCTTTCCTTAAAATACGGTCCTGTACGTTGTTGCTTACAACCGGTACGTCTAATAGCAAATTGTAGCAAATTGTCGCAGTTCGTTGGGCTTCTTTTGTTGTCATGTCGCATGTTACTGCTACCACTACTCCCATCACCTGGAGCAAAAGAATATTTTAGTATCAGGAAATTACATCAGTAAAATATATATACAGGCATCTGGGATACAATGCATGTACCAAACAAGTGACAACAAAATTATTTCGTGACGTAACAGTTCTAAATAAATGTGTGTTGACTTAAATACATACCACTAAACACATTAACCACAATACACAAGTTATAATTAATAAGAAGTATCTCGATCCAACATAGTCGTAAAATACAGAATGCATTAGGAACTGTATAATTAAGTTGACGACTTCCAAAAATCCAATAAAAATATTTTGGTAGACAAAAAAAGTTTGCCATCCATAGATCGAATTGAATAATCGCACCAATTCGATTAAACTGTCGAAGATACATCTCAACTGTTTCAATTCTTCCATTAGGTGCAAAGCTTCTTTACGCTTATCCAATTCTCGATATTTGATAATTATTTTTGGTCTTTCGATGGCATCTCTTAACTTCTTGGTCAAATATTCATTAAAATTTTTAAAGAGAATTAAAATGGACGTCCCATAATTACAAATTAATAGAATTGCGAAAAGGTTGCAGTAAAGAAAAAATTCTCTCGGTAAAAAGATCGGGATGACTTTGTATCCAAGATTAGGATACCAGATGTAGACGTCGCTCAGAAAAATTAATAAAACTTCGAAATGGATGGTGATTACTTTTACGCGAAAGAAATGTTTGCTCTTGTTTAACTTTCCTTGCAAAATAAGATCGACTTCCATAAATCTATTGCACAATGTTTTCAAATCTTCGAAAGTGAAAAAGGAAGAGCGCGCGATGAAAATAACCGTGGCCATCATCGACGAGAGGTTAAGCAAAATATCGATGGCGATTAGAACTATTAACGATGTTTGGTAAAAGTAAAAATATTTTACGACCGTCGAACCCATGTAGATGCCAATAATAAGGACAATTGCAAAATACGAGTGAAATTTAAAGAGCTTGAGTTCGTTATCGTTTTCGAATTCGATAGGGTGCGATAAGGCTAGAAACCTAGCGATTTTATGCAACGGTCTAAAATTGTAATGTTTCATGTTGAACAAAATGTCACTTCAAACTGGAGCTTTTGGAGACTTTTTTAATAATTATTATTATTATTTAATTACACCCTTGCCTATATTTTAATCAGTGGAGGGTACATAAAATAAAATTAATAGTTGGCGTTAATTAATGTACACGAACAATAAATTCATATCTCATAATAAACCTTGGTAAATTACCGAGTGGGTTTTAATGTTTTGTAAATTAGTAATCAATCGAATTTTAATAACGACGCGATGTATTTCCAGTAAGCCGATTCGATTAGGACGCAATAATCGAAAATAAAATCTAGAGCTCAGGATAGGATATAGAGTCTTGGGTACTCACACCTTTCTCGTTGCTTTTGATTTTATTTTTTTGGTACTTTTAATAGTTCTAGAGATGAATTTTTTGCGTCGCGATGCGTTCTTTTTACATTTTTAAAAGTATGTAGCAGTCGAATGAGGCACATTCTTTACTTTCGGTCTGATGACGTCGCATTTTCTTGCATCTCTTTCCCTTTCTGCTTTCTTTCTAAACCCGCTATTCCTGTCTATGACTCTCTTTCTTCCCGTCTCCAATCTCCAGTCAGGTAAGTGTGAGGCTATACCTTGAACATGAGGAATTACTGACACTACAGGAGATTGTAGCATTAAGTGTCTCCTGCTAATCGATCTACTGGAAGCAGAGTATAGTAACTAGAGGAAGAGAGTATAAAATCTGGCACACAAAAAGCATCAACTGGAAGAGCATTATGCTTTCGATTCAAGCAATCCAAAACAATCATTTCCTGAGCTGGCAACGAATTTTGACGTAAAAAACTGTTCAAGATTGAGAAAGGTGTATCCGGTATGAAAGTCGTGTGAAGATGATTTAATATATATTATATACGAGGCTATATTAAAAAATTCTTAGCCTACTATATAACCAAACAAAATTTCAATGTCAAAATATTCTATTAATCAACATATTCTCCTCTTAATTGGATACATTTATTACAGCGAACCTGCAACGTCTCTAGACCTTTCAAAAAAAATGTTTCTTCTTGCTCTGCAAACCAGACCTCCACAGCTTTTATTACCTCCTCGTTGGAAGAAAATTTACGACCTTTTAAACTTTTTTTCAGTTGAGGAAAGAGATGATAGTCGGACGGAGCCAAATCTGGAGAATAAGGGGGGTGTTCTAGTAATTCAAACCCTAAATCACGAATTTTTTGCATGGCAACATGAGATTTGTGTGCAGGGGCGTTGTCCTGCAAAAACAAAACACCTTTGGATAGCTTTCCGCGTCTTTTCTCTTTAATTTTTTCCCGTAGAGTGGTCAGTAATGTCGAATAGTAATCTCCAGTTATTGTTCTATCCTTATCCAAAAAATCAATCATGATTACTCCATGGCAATCCCAAAAAACTGAAGCAAGAACTTTTCGATCGGTCATCATCTTCAATTGAAAATTTACCTCTTTTGAAGCTTGCAGTCCAATTTTTCACGGTCGCATACGAAGGACATTGATCACCAAGGGTATTAACCATATCTTCGTAAATCTGCTTACCTCTTAACCCTTTTAAATACAGGTACTTGATGATGGCTCGATACTCCAATTTTTCGATTTTCACAATTTCGGTGGACATCTTTTTTCTTTTAATTTATTGCTTAACTCTGGTTTACTTTTTTGACGTCAAACTTTACACTGACACTTCTAATAAGTTATTGTGCGTTGCTATGGTAACGCAATATTTTTTTTTTGCGTGGACCTGGTCTAGGCTAACTAGTTATCAATACATCCTCGTAGTTGTGTGAATAAATTACCACCATTTCGTAATAAATGGACCAACCAGCCCTAGCAGCCATCGATAGAGAATTCGATCTCGTTCTTAGAAGCGCATTCAAAAGGTCTCGTCTTGTAAAAATTAATTCATGTGCATTGGATTATTTTCCATGCATTGCAATATAAGTGTAAAAATATATTTAGAATTCTCATAAAACCATATTGTATATACCATCTTATACAGGGTGTTCGGATATTCCTTGGCCAACGGTCTACACATGATTCTACAGGTCAAAATAGCACTAGAAGCTCCTATAACAAAAAGTCGAAATCTCAATAATAAGAAAGTTGTGGGGCCTCAAAGTTGAGTTTTAAAATTTTAATTTTTGTCATATTTACTTTAAATGTTACCGAAATTTTTTGATAATGGGCACATTTACTAAGAATTATAAAGCCTCGAATAAGAAGTAGAAAAGTTTAAGAAATCTCTGCAATAAAGGGCATTTAACCTGAAGTCTAAATTTAATTTTAGCCCTAACTTTTTTGTCCGTTCTATTTTCAATTATTTTTCATACGAAATTTGAAAGATTAGACAAAATTATAAAAATAAGGTACTCTTGTTTAAAGTTGATAAAATTAACCGTTTCATCAGAAATCACTTTCAAAAAGTTTAAGTTTGGCCATTTTTTACTAAATTTTAAATAATCAAATTGCCATGATCAACTAAAATCCAAATTCTTTTGGTTTATTCGTTTTTAGTTGATCGTGGCAACCTGATTATTTAAAATTTCGTAAAAAATGGCCAAACTTAATCTTTTTGAAAGCGATTTCTGATGAAACGGTTAATTATATCAACTTAAAAGAAGAGTACCTTATTTTTATAATTTTGTCTAATCTTTCAAATTTCGTATAAAAAATAATTGAAAATAGAACGGACAAAAAAGTTAGGGCTAAAATTAAATTTAGACTTCAGGTTAAGTGCCCTTTATTGCAGAGATTTCTTAAACTTTTCTACTTCTTATTCGAGGCTTTATAATTCTTAGTAAATGTGCCCAATATCAAAAAATTTCGGTAACATTTAAAGTAATTATAACCAAAATGAAAATTTAAAAACTCAATTTTAAGGCCCCACAACTTTCTTATTATTGAGATTTCGACTTTTTGTTATAGGAGCTTTTAGTGCTATTTTGACCTGTAGAATCATGTGTAGACCGTTGGCCAAGGAATATCCGAACAGCCTGTATAGAGCATTATTCTTAAGAGAAACAAGCAATCGTAGAATTGTGGGCCGACTACCTTTCTATTCAAATTCACAATTTATTGTCTCGGTTCCTAAGGAAACACTCCAAGACTGAGACGTATTGCGAACAGCCAGAGCAGCCTTTGTGAGTGTAATTCAATTATTTAAAGATAGACTTGGCTATTGTTTGATGAAAATAGAAGAAAATCTTATCATTTAACTCCTTAATAATTATTTTTGTTTTTTGTTGTATGGATCAAGACTCTCGCACCTCTGGATTCTAAGTCTCAAAGATTTTTAATTTTATGGTGGTCTCGTTCAAAAATTTTACTTGGAAACTTTATCAAGAAACAAGAAAGTGGCGTATTGTATTCAAAAAAAACAATTTTGTTAAACAATGATGGGGAATAAATTCTTGAGTAACTGAGGTGACTTTTTTAAATAAAAGGCGTATCTCAAACGTTTTTAAACAATGTGTGCTACCTGCTACCCTTAAATGATTAAACTATTTGGTTGTTATTTTACCAAAATACTTTACTAAAATTACACAAATAGTTAAATACATACCACTAAACACGTCAACCACATGAGACAAGTAATAATCAACGCGAAGTATCTTGATCCAACGTAGTCGTAAAAAACAGAACCCATTATGTACTGTATAATTAAATTGACAACTTCCAAAAAACCAATAAAAATATTTTGATACACGAAAAAAGTTTGCCATCCATAGATCGAATTGAACAATCGCACCAATTCGATTAAATTGTCAAAAGTACTTCTCAACTGTTTCAATTCGGCTGTTAAGTACAGAACCTCTTTCTCTTTTTCAACGAGTTCTCCATTTTGGATGACTATTTTTGGTCTTTGAATAGCATTTTTCAATTTCATATTCAAATAATCGTTAAAATTTGCAAATACTGCTAAAATGGACATTGCATAATTACTCATTAGTAACATGGCAAAGAGGTTGTAGTAAAGCAAAATTGCTCTTGGTAAAAACATTGGGATGGCTTTGTATCCAAGATTGGGATACCAAACGTAGATGTCGCTCAGAAAAATGAGTAAAGCTTCCAAATGATTGGCGAATACTTTCATGTGGTAATAATATTTACATCTATTACTTAACTTTCCTCCTAAAATAATACGAGCAACTTCCATGTACTTGGAACTTAATTTTTTCAAGTCATCAAAAGTGAAAAAAGAAGAGCGAGCTATGAAAATAACCACAGCCGTCGTCGTGGAAAGATTTACTAAAATATCTATTGTGGTGAGGACTTCCAGAGATTTTTGGTAAAAGTAAAAGTATTTTATAACCGTCGAACACGTGTACCCTCCAATGAGAAGAACGATTATAAAAAGCGAGTAGCATTTAAAGAACCGGTGATTGTTATCGTTATCAAATTCGAAGGATGGCGATAATGCTAAAAATTTTGTGACTTGGTGCAGCTGTTTCAAATTGTTCCGCTCCATACTGCGTGAAATATCACTGGAAACTGAAGCTTTTGTATGCTTCTAATAGTTACCTTCTTAATTACACCTTTGTCCCTAGTCCATATTTTATTCAAAAGTTTGTAATAAGTAATAACTAATAAGTACCTGAAATTAAATGAAAACTTTGAGTTAATCATCATTAACTGTTCATTTTACAGGCATTTTTAGGTAGGTAAATATACGATTTCTGATTTGTATCTTAGTAAATTTATTATCAGAGATGGTTTTAATGATACTAGTAATAAATCGAATATAAACTTAGTTCTTTATTTTTTCTTAGGCGAACTTCTTAAAAAATCTTGTTGAAAAATGGGGCACTAACAAATTAGATGATGTAAAGCCTTTTATCTAGAAATTTTGAATTTGGAGCGCAATGAAACTTTAAAAATCCCAAGTCGTTTAAAAGGGTACAAAACGCCTATAAGAAGTTTAAAAAATCTAATCTCAAGCGAACCATACGGTATACTAGGATACTCGACATTATTTTTCGTCAGTAACTTATAAAACGTGGAAAAATCTGCTATATCAACCTACAACTTCTTACGCGCGTAACAAACCTCCAAAAGCTATGGGAAAACCTTTTGTGAACTGTTTACTCTAAATCGCGCAACGATATCTTCTATAAACGTGCGTCGGACCCCAAAGATAATATAAATCATCATTCTATCATCTGCACTCCTTATTCATGGGAATCTGATCGATTACAGCAAAGGATTCGACTGCATTGCACACGACTTGCTCATTTTCAAGCTCCACACTACTACGACCGCGGAGCAAACTTCTTCCACTGGATTAAAATATATTTTGAGGACCTCCCTCAAATTGTGGCAAGTTCAACACCAACTCCACTAAATATAGGGGTCCCCAGGTAAGTATTTTGAGCCTTATTACTGTTGCACTCTCCGCTTTCATTGAGTCGTTGAACCGAACTACTTGATGCCTCTCTGTGCAGGCGACACTCAACTCTATACGACGTCCTCTCACGAAGACTTAGTTCCAGAGGTGAAATTATTCATCACTACTTCAGTATGCGTGGAATTTGTTAATGACCAAAAGACAATGGCCTTCTTACAAAAATCGTAGAATTGGAGGCCGACCACCTTTTCCTATTGAAGTGCACAATTGCTTCGCACACAAGCAATTTGATAGGGGTTAAACTTTTCACAAATCTTTTCTATGGAAACACTCGAAGGCTGAGGCCTATTGCGAACAATCAGCAAAGCCTCTGTGGATGTAATTTCACGGTTTAAAGACCGGCTAAGCTATTGTCGATGTCGGATGCAAATGGACGACAAATTTATCATTTAACTCCTTAATAAGTATTTTTTTTTTTTTTTTTTTATAATTTATGAGTAAGACTCTCGACTCTTTGGATTCTACTCTTAAAGATTTTCAATTTAAAGGTGGTCTTATTAAAAAATTTTACTCGGAAACTTTATTAAGAAGAGTCTTATTATATTGGGGTGAAAAACATTTGTTGTCAAAGCAACTAGTGAGTCGAACAGAACAGAACAGTTCGTTTGTTAAACAAATGACGGGGCGTAAATTCTTGAGTAACTGAGTTAAAACACATATTTCCAAAAAGTCGTGCATAATGATTAAATTATTGGGTTATTAGTTAATATTTCACCACGATATTTTACTAAAATTACACAAAAAGTTAAATACATACCACTAAACACGTCAACCACACGAGACAAGTAACAATCAACGCGAAACATCTTGATCCAACGTAGTCGTAAAAAACAGAACGCATTGTGTACTGTATAATTAAATTGACAACTTCCAAAAAACCAATAAAAATATTTTGATACACGAAAAAAGTTTGCCATCCATAAATCGAATTGAATAATCGCACCAATTCGATTAAATTGTAGAAAGTACTTCTCAACTGTTTCAATTCGGCTGTTAAGTATAGAGCCTCTTTCTCTTTTCCAATACGTTCTCCCTTTTGGATGACTATTTTTGGTCTTTCAATAGCATTTTTTAATTTCTCGTTCAAATAATTGTTAAAATTTTCAAAGACGGTTAAAATGGACGTTGCATAATTATACATTAGTAACATTGCAAAGAGGTTGTAGTAAAGCAAAATTGCTCTCGGTAAAAACATTGGGATGGCTTTGTATCCAAGATTGGGATACCAAACGTAGATGTCGCTCAGAAAAATTAGTAAAGGTTCCACATGGTTGGCGATAACTTTCACGTGGAAAAAATATATACTTCTATTGTTTAATTTTCCTCGCATAATAATAAAATCGACTTCCATCAACTTGGACCATAATTTTTTTAAGTCATCAAAAGTGAAAAACGAAGAACGGGTTACGAAAATAACCGCAGCCGTGGTCGTCGAAAGATTTACCAAAATGTCAACCGTGGTGAGGACTTCCAATGATTTTTGGTAAAAGTAAAAGTATTTTATAACCGTCGAGCACGTGTACCCTCCAATGAGAAGAACGATTACAAAAAGCGAGTAGCATTTAAAGAACCGATTATTGTTATCGTTATCAAATTCGAGGGATGGCGATAATGCTAAAAATCGTGAGACTTGGTGCAGCTGTTTAAAATTATAGCGCTCCATACTGCGTAAAATAGCAATGGAAACTGAAGCTTTTGAACGCTTCAAAAAATTACTTAATTACACTTTTGTCCCTAGTCCCTAGTCCATATTTTATTCAAAAGTCTGTAATAAGTAACCTGAAATTAAATAATACCTTTGAGTTAATCATTAATTATTGATAATTTTACACATATTTTTAGGTAGGTAAATATACGATTTGTGATTTGTATCTTAGTAAATTATCAGAACCTTTAATAATACTAGTAGGCCAGTCAGTAGAGGGTTTCTATGATGCAATAAATGGGGTAGAAGCTTTTATTTTTTTAAATTGTTTATATGGGTGTAAACATGTAAAAAACAAAAATGTTAACACCGGCGACCAAGGGAGACTTTTTGGCAGCCAAAAAACCCCCAAATTTTAAGACTTCTTTGTTTTTTCGCCTATAACTCCTAAATGGAGCATCTTTACGAAAAAGTATCTCTATAACAAATTAAAAAGCATTAAACTCTGCGTCGAATGACTACCAACACTTAATAATTTGGTCAAGCGGTATGGTCGCCAACCGCGGTCTAAAAACGAAGATTTTTCCCAACTTTTTCAAAAACTGACATATTGCATTATATATGAGTCGGCTGTTTAGAAATTAGTACTTTAAGAGAAAAACCTATTAAATAAAAGTTGTAGAGCATCTAATTCTGCGCTCATGTGTATTAAAATTTTTAAATTCGGTCAAGCATACCTCTCCCAAATTGGCAATATTCTGATGTCCGGCAGTTGGCATAGTAAGAAAATAGTCCAGTCGAATAAGGATTTTTGGTCAGAATAATTCCTACGAAGCTGGATATTGGTCTACACGTACATTAAGATGTTCCAAATAAGTATATCACAAAATCAGAAAAATTTTGGCGGAGCAATTTGAGATATTCAAGGTCAAAGGCTACAAATCAAATCAAATAATTTATTGGTGCTTTGAAAAAAAAATTTTTCTTACACAAGTCGATTACATGTATACACAACCCGAATAGCTACATCACTAACATCAATAAATTAACACATAGCAACAAACAACACATTAAAACTCATACTCTAAGAACTCCCCAAAAGAATAAAAGGCCCCACCGATCAGCAACAATCTGACCTTCTCTTTAAATAATGCCAGCGGAAGCCGTTTATAACTCTCGGGAAGCTTATTATAGAAGTGAATACTCCAAAAACTCGGGCCATCCTGACACCTTGAAAGCCTCCTGTAGGCCGGTCTTAGACCATTCCTAACTCGCGTGTTGTGACTGTGAAGGTCCGCGTGCCTTTTGTAGAGCTCCAAGCTCTTCTTCACATAAACCAGGTTGACAAATATATACAGAGACGGAAAAGTCAGCACTCCACAACTCACAAAAGCTCTCCTGCAATCATCCCTATATTCAAGGCCCTCTAATGTTCTAATTGCTCTTCGTTGAGCTCTAAAAATCCTATGTGAATCAGCCGCATGTCCCCAAACCAGCAAAGCGTACTCGATATGGCTCTGGCAGAGCGAATAATACGCACCCCTCGCAACCCGTCTGGATACACAACTCGATAGATTTCTCAGAATAAAAATGTTCCTATTCAAGGTCTTACACAACTCATCGATATGTGCATTCCAGAGCAGTCGATCGTCCAGATATACCCCCAAAAACTTGACCGGTTTCTGAGATTCCAAAGCCCGATTCCGCCTAACTGAAAAGAGCATATTCCGAGTCTTGCTCGCATTTAAAAACAGTCTACTCGCCGCGAACCACCGATCCGCCGATTCCCGCGCATCGCACGCATCAGCCACAGCGACATTGGAATTTTTGTTTGTAACAGAGATAGTGGTGTCGTCTGCAAAAAGGGTCGACTTAGCCCCCGCAATGTTCGCAGGTAGATCATTAATATATATAAGAAAAATAATCGGGCCCAAAACTGAACCTTGGGGCACCCCGGTAGTAATATAGCCCTGCCTTGAGCTGACGTTATTCACTCTAACCATCTGTGTTCTATTCGAAAGGTATGACTTTAAAAGGCTAATGCTTGTTTTATGAAAGTTGTATTTTTCCAATTTCTGCAGCAGTATGTCGTGCGATACGCAGTCAAAAGCCTTACTTAAGTCGCAGAAAACCGAAGCTGTGCAGCAAGAATTCTCGAAAGATTCGAGAATGTACTGCACCAAGTCCAGAATTCCCAATGTTGTGCTCCTGTTACGTCTAAAACCGAATTGGCTGTTAGTAAAAATGTTATTTTGTTCGAAATATTTCACAATTCTTTTGGTCATTGCTTTTTCAACTATCTTTGATAGAACAGGTAGCAGGGAAATTGGTCTATAATTTGTTAGCTCATTAATGTCTCCCTTTTTAAAAATAGGGATTACTAAAGCGCGCTTAAGGACAGTTGGAAAAATACCCTCTATGAAGCACATATTTATCAGTTTGGTTACCGGTCCGATTATAATGTTTTTAATATCCTTTATTAGACGCGTATTGAAGCCATAAATGTCTTTTGTATTTTTATTTTTTAAGCCGCCAATTATATCCCTAACTTCATTCTGAGTGACCTCATCAAACTTAAATGGGAGTAGTGGGACATTGTTAGTCTCCAAAATAAGATCCCCTACAGCCAGATTGGAGACTTTGATTTCTTTTATAAGATTGTTCGCGGCTTCGACAAAAAAATCGTTAAACCGATCTGGGGAGATGTCTATCGCCCGACTTTTTTCAGATCTCTGGCCTCTGTGCTTGTTAATAATTTGCCACATGCTTTTTATAGGATTATTAGCTTTTTGTATAAGGTTATCATTAGCTTTAACCTTAGCGCTTTTAATAGCTGCTCGATATTTAGCTCTATATAATTTATAAGAATTTGCGTTGCCATGAGTAGGATATACCTCGCCGAATTCCTTCATAAAATGCAACGTTTCTCGCATCCGTTTCAGATCAGAATTAAACCAGTTAACGGAATGGCCTGTGGCATTTTTAACTTTGTATTTTTTTTAGTGGAAATGCTTTATTATATGCCTCATTAAGGATCTCCACAAATCTCTCAAATTTACCCTCAACCCGACACACGGCGTCGTTAACAAATCCCCACTCAGTGGCTTGAATCAGAGAAAAGAATATAAGTCTACCCCTATTAGTTATTGGTCTACTCACCACGCTAGTCACCCCGACTTTTTGTACTAGAGGACATCTCACAGTCAGCATTTGACCCCTATGATCCGAAATACACACATCGACCGTCCTCGCTTCACACAAACTTTCATCAAAATTAGTAAAAATGTTATCTAGACAATTTTCCCCTCTAGTAACCTCGTTAAATGCAGGTCTCAGTCCAAATGATTCAAACAAACCACACAATTCCGTCGCTCTATACTCATCTGTCCCAAAACGAACGTTAAAGTCACCGGCAACGCAGATCCTTCTGTCACAACATCTTATCCCGACAAGGGCTCGTTCTATCGCAGTCAAAAAGGTGTCAAAGCAGCCGCTGGGAGGCCTATAAACTGAAACAAAACAAACTTTACAAGATTTCAAATATATACCACAAATTTCTACATGTCTTTCAATACTAAAAGTATTTAAACATTCAAGGACCCCGCACTCCATTCCAGCGTCCAACAGAACCGCTGATCCTCCGCTTCTATGAGAAGACCTACAAGAAGCTGCAGCAATTCTAAATTCGTTGAGGCGAAGAACCTCGGCTTCCTTTTCGTGTAGTCGGTGTTCGTTTACTGATATGATGTCGAATCGCTTGTCCGCTAAAAAAGCTTCAAACTCGTTAACCTTAGCGCGAATCGACTGTAGATTTACATGAAAAACTCGAAGCACACTCTCACTCATACGGATCCCCGAGTCGTCTCCGTCGGGAACAATTATGTCCGCCGGGTTCAGGCTATCCGCTACTTCGACGTCACTATGAGTTGACGACGGTAAAAAAAACCTTGAGACCGATGTCCCGCTAGGCCAGATCTCAGACTTCATCGCTTCCTGCAAATTACAGTGATCGATTGTTACTTTAAAAGAAGCGTAACAACCAGGAAATCGCGGAACTAACTTCTCACACACGACCTCTGGGAACTTCGAGCACAGAAAACTTATAACACACTCCGCTTTAGTCTCGACATGCAGTCTTGACACATGAAGATACGCCTTTTTGGGAGCAACTTTCAAGGAGCTGCTTGTGTCACTAAGTTGACCTATAATTCTTTCTTGTCTCTTTAACGACTTTCTTTTTTTGCTTGCAATTCTCCATACTGAGTTATTTTGATTGTGTGATGGCTCGTTATCAGAAACGCCATCAACACAAACTTCCATAGCTTCCTTGTTAATCACGGCTTTCTCGGTGTCTACCTTTTTTTTCAATTTTTGATGTTTTCTATTTGGGGCGTCAACGTTACTGTCTATCACTCTTTTA
Organism: Malthinus flaveolus; assembly: GCA_950108345.1. Lineage (NCBI taxonomy): Eukaryota > Metazoa > Arthropoda > Insecta > Coleoptera > Cantharidae > Malthinus > Malthinus flaveolus. The sequence continues at coordinate 33,914,149 of OX467286.1, read as the reverse complement.
GTCTTTTCTGCAAAAGTTGGTTGTTTGTTTTCAATTTTTAAAGAAGATTGATTATTTTCCGTATCTTTAAAATTATTACCAGCGACCTTGTTCGAGACATTTAATAAAGTCCCACAATTGCTATCATTCAAATGTGGCTTGACCATACCTTTAATAAAATCCAACTCCTGAGACAGCAATGCTACTTTGCTTTGTAGCTCCTGTATAATTATGTCTTTCTGCTTAATTATGTAATTAACTACACCCATTTCCAGAGATTTCCCCGAATGTATATCGAAGGGTTCGTCAAATACCCTACACTCATTATCTACTTCCGCAGCATCACAACATGTAATTCCGTTATCGTCTACAAACTTCACACTCCTACACTTCTTCGCACAACTCAAGTGGTAGCAGCTATCACAATTCTTGCACTTTATTCCATTAACTAATTTCGATTTACAGATACAAAAATTGTTTTTGGCAAATGACTCGCCTTCTATAGATCGTACGTTGATGAAGGTTATTATAAAAATTATAGAAAACATTATTAGCTACAAGATTGGATATACACATTTTTTTCATAAGTTTAACCCTTTTCGAGATATAGCGCGGAGAAGGGTCGAATTCTGGTTATGGATAAACTCCGGAGTAAGACGCGTAAGTCTTATAAAGGAGTCAGCCACTAAACTTACCGACTGATAAATAATGTGGCACTGTATAAAGTTGAATAAAGGATGTAATTAAAGATTTATGAAAGTAAAAATGGTGTTAGGTCTCGTCTTGACATATTGCAAAGAAATTTAAAAAACAGATGGTTCGAAATTGTGACACTTAGTAAGCGCGCTATTCAACTTCAAGAGCTTCTTATTCACAACTTAGAGCCACGATAAAGATTTCGATAATTAATCGAATATGAACTTAGTTCTCTCTGTTTTTCTTAGACGAACTTTTTAAAAAATCTTGTGAATAATGGGACACTAACAAATTGATTACAGCAAAAAATTCGACTGTGTTTTACATGACCTGCTCATTACCAAGCTCTACTACTATGGTTGCCGGGCAAAGTTCTTCCGCTGGATTTAAATTTATTTTGAGAACCTTTCTCAATTTGTGTCAAGTTCAACACCAACTCCAATAATTATACCGTGTGTAAAGGTTCAAAGCTGGCCATAGGCATTAAAATAATTTTCAATATTTAAATAAAAGATAATAAAAATGAAAATCTCAATTTTAGCTTACAAAATTAAGTTTTACGGGAATAAATGGCAATGTTTTATGCTAAAAAAATTCATTTTTTTACATTTTTTAGCGTAAAACATTGCCATTTATTCCCGTAAAACTTAATTTTATAAGCTAAAATTGAGATTTTCATTTTTATTATCTTTTGTGGTACGATAATTTTATTTTTCTATTGATATCATTATTATTATTGTCGTGAATAAACTTTATGTGCATTAATGTATTTAAATATTGAAAATTATTTTAATCCCTATGGCCAGCTTTGAACCTTTACACACAGTAGAGTTCCCCAGGTAAGTATTTTGAGCCCTACTACCTTTGCACTCTTCGCTTTCCTCGAGTCATTGAATCGAACTGCTTGATGCTCCTCTTCAGGCGACACTCAACTCTACACGCTGTTCTCTCCCGAAGAGTTAGATCAAGCGGTGAAATTATTCATCACTACATCAGTATCCGTGGAATTTGTGAATGGCCAAGAGACAATGGTCTTCTGATCAATCCGACGAAGTTCGAGCTAATAAGTGTAGGATGAAACGTGTATGTCATTTTCGGTTTACGCCATCAACGCTGCACCCAATGCCTCCTAATTTCTGGAAGAAACGCGTTGTGAGTTGTAAAGTTGTCAAACGACAGGACTAGGTAGAAATAAAGCAATTAAAGAAAACTACAATTTATTAGAGCTGCGAACAAATATCAAACATTCAACTCATCGTGCATGATTGACATCTTCTAATCGAATAACTTATCTTGATAAAAATATAATTTATTTCATTTCAGTATATTAAACTTGTCGCAATTTAACGGGGCACTGACAAGCTCCAAAATGAACGAAAATATATATACAGTTCTAAAACCTCTCTATTTAATGTGTAAGTTGTTCGGTTTGGCTCCTTTCAGTTTGAAAAACGAACTTTTTGAAAAATCAAAACTAAACTTAATATGGAGTTTGGGCTTAATGGCATTTGTAATTGGCTCAATAATAGTTATCGAAAACGCAAGTCCGGCACTTCCGTACGGTTTCATAACTAAAGTAATACAACTAATCGATAATTATTTAGGTCAAATTGGAATATTTTGTGGAATAACCGTCGGTTGCATTTTTCTAAATGAAGTAAGAATCATCGAAAAATTTAAATTTGACCATTAAGGTGGCCGTTTTTTAGATTCTTTCCATTATTGAAGACATTAATAATTTCGACTACCAGGCCTCAAGATTTGTGAAAATGAATCTGGAAGAAAAGTATAAGAAAATGAACTTTTATCTATATTTGGGGGTCTCAATTACAATTCTTTTCCTCTTGCTCTGCTTTTGTTTTTTCATCCTAACTGTTACTTCAGAGGAGTTCAACTTACAACTGTTTATATCTCAATATTTACTCGAAGTGATTCCACCAACGATTAACACTTTCGTCAACATACAATTTTGCGTTTTAATCTTATGTTGTTATCAACGTTTCGGTTGGTTGAACGAAAAGATGGTCGATATCCAAAGCGATGCGAGCGAAAATACGAATGAGTGTGACGATGTTTTTGTGGTTGGCTCTCTGAAGAGCAATTTTAGGGCTACCGCTCGTGTGTAAGTCGGCGTTCGAAATTAAGTTCGCATCGAGGTTTAATAAATGGAAACTTTTCAGTACTTCCACTGCCGCTCTGCAAGAAAACTTTTTACGATCGATACGTACAATTCGATTGAACCATTACAAATTATGCGCGTTAACTAAACGTATAAATAAGTGCTATTCAACACAACTTTTAGTAATAGTGATGGAATCGTTTATAAGTATAATAACAACTTTGTTGTACACAGGAAAACATTTTGTTATTGATAGAACTGTTAGTACAGATTACCAAATTTATATTCTCTTACAGTTGACTTTAGCTTTTCTTAACGTCGTCGCTATGGTCGTAGTTTGCTCCAATACGTCCGTTCAAGTAAGCACTTATCTTGCACCAACTGTTTGAAAAATTATCCACAGTAGCTTTTCCAGAGTCGACAAATGGGAATTGTAATACATCAATCGTTATCCTTAAAAATGATTCGAGAGTTTAACGAAAACTGTGAAATTGAGGTAAGTAGAACAGTAGAAGACCTTCGTAGAGCTCTTTCAAAACGTTACCCACCTAAGATGGCCAGAAGAGGAAGTGAGAAAGCGGTAGAGAAAGGGCCCCAATCCGTGTATTTACGTTGGTGTGTAAACTTGGGTTTTGAGGTTTTGAATGATGTCTACATCTACATGGCAAGTTTCGGCGTCTTACTTAAGTAGCAAAGGTTTTATCGTTTTATCTACTCACTAGACCTCATGAGTTCAGTATTTATTTATTTTTTATTTCACTAACTAACAAGGGTTTGTTACCAACTGGATTGCTGACAGATGATTCAAGACACTGTACCGCCTTCAGAAAGGGTTCTCAACTGTCTAAGGCTTGTGTCCGGTATTGGTCGAAGTAACGGTACTTTTTCTTATTTTGTGTCCGTTACGGTTTTGATCATCAGTGACTTGTTGAGAGCAACTGGGTATAATAGTAGAAATGATTATTTTTTCGGATACAACGAACTGTTAAGTTCTATTAATTGCTGTCGATTTGATTCATACTGCGCTTTGAGCTTGCAGCAGCCAACAATTAATGACTGTCATTTCTATTGTTTCTAGGTAATTACTACAACTAATTACTAGTTACAAGTAGTGTCTATCTGAGTTGGTTTGCGAAAGAGAGCAAAGATGTGTTTGTTAAGCTACATATATGAAGAGCTCTAGTAGTTCAGGGTTTTTTGAGCTCCTTTCCATAGTAAAAATTATGTTGTTCTGGATTTTGTTGAGGTATTCAAGAAAGGTGTCTAATAGTTGTATGTCGGTGCAGTTCCAGCAGACCATTATAATCGTCCACGTACCTGTATCTGAAATTTCGCACGGAAGGAAGATAAGGGCGAGCCTGTTAACGGCCCTTCTTTCTGTCTGTAGAATTTAGTCCTTATAGTTCTAAAGGTTCTTCAACAACTTCTGGTAGAGCCGTACTGTAATTTAGTAGGATTTTAATTAGATGGGGAAGTTTGTCGGTGGGAATGCTTGGAAATTGTTTTTTGACGACGCTGACGTCGTTTTTCTTCACTATTTATCCAGCCTATACTACTTTTATATCTTAAAAACGTTAATATCTAATTTTAATATTGGTTTTAGATGACTTCATTTTCTCTTCAACTCTTACAACACAATGTTTCCTTTAACGCTTGTAAAATGTTTGAAATTAATGAGCCTTTACTATTTTCCGTAAGTATTATTTGACTGGAAAATATTTCAGAAAAGAAATAAATATCTGCGCTTAATAATAGGTAAGTAATAAGTAAGTGCAATAGCTACATTCTCACTAGTCACAATACATAATATACTCGTATGTGAAAATCAGAATATATGGCTCTAGAAGTATCTAGAAACTTTTCTTTCAATTAATTACTACTTATAATAGCTTGAAGTGGTACCTAACAGTAAAACTGGAAAAGTGTTAACTCAAATGTGCACAAATATAATATCTATTAGCCAAATCTATTTCTGCAAAAAGAACTTTTTCAGATTATTGGAGCAATCACCACTTATTTGGTCATTGTCATTCAATTCGAATTAGTAGACGTGGAAAATTTCCAAGACAATCTGAAGAATACAACAACTGCAAATCCATTTTCTTAAGAAGCACTGTATCGTATTAGGCGTAAATTACACTTCATTTATTAAAAATTTAGTTACAAATAGTGTGTGAGGCGTATAGTAATTAAAATAAAGTTTAATACAGTCCACCCCTCAAAAAATTTACAATTCACATTTTGTGTACAACAAATTGCATGTAAACTTTAACTGCAACACCCGTACATTTAATCATCTATTATAATGCGAGTAGTAGGTAGTAAACTAAACGTAAAAACCCATGGTACTTTTTTAAAGTATAAGTTATGGGTGTGGCTCGCCAAGTTGTCTAACAAACTATTAAACTATTATAGTAAGAACGATACTTGTTGGACTTCATCCAATTCGTTCAAAGTAGAGAGCGACGTCTCAATCATTCGAATTCATAGTGTTATTGCTGCAAAGCATGCTCACGTCCGTTATATCGAATATTGATTAGTTTAATGGACGCTAATTGGTGGGAGGTCCCACTTGAAGCCCGCTTCTACTTTTAACGAGATAATTAAACTTTAGAACGACACATTTCACTTGTATCTGATACAGGAGGCAAACAGAAGGCAAAAATGATAACTTACATTTTATCTCACAACATTAAATTATGCGATACAAGAACATTCTTAGTAAGTGTCTCCAAATAAGTTAGGCATCAAATTGCTACTACGATACATAATAGGTATAAATTCTGAAAACCCACCGCGGTCTCCAAACACTCAAGTGCAGTAGAGAAGCATTTACTTATTAATTTGTATCAACACAATGACATAAGATGTGACGGTTCCAAGAAGACCGAAAAGCATAGTGTAGTCGACGTTGAAAAATCCCGCAGCAGAAAAGTACGGACATTGATGAGTTGCTTGTTGTGCCAGTAAAATTAACTCTTCTCGTAAAATACGATCTTGTGCGTTGTTGCTTGCAGCCGGTACGTCTAATAACAAACTATAGCAGACTGTTGCAGTTCGTTGTGCTTCTTTCGTTGTCATGTCGCATGTCACTGCCACTACTATGCCCATAGTCTGAAAGAAGTAACAATTACTCAAAGCGTACATTACTTAAAAACGAGTAATGGGAACATTTTGAAAACTACAGTGCGCTTAAGAGGACAACGCGCGAGGTGCTACTCTAATAGCCAACTAATTGAGTGATGTGTGGAGAAGTATCACAATTTTTTGTTTATGAAACAAATTTACAATATCTATAAAAAATAGTAAATGTATCTAATTGTTGGTTCTACTTGTGTCCGGTAATATCATCATAAGTGCGCATACGACTAACACTATCGCTTCTGTACATTTTATTAATTTTCTTTTACGTGAAGAATAATCGAGGTTACTTACCCATAAAACTACATGCCAGATTAAGTAGGCTAAATATAATTGAAACTCGATTATGTTGTTGGATAAAAAATATTGTTTAGAATTCCGTTCGTTTAAATTGTTTAAAAGCATGTTTTGAATTTCGACCAACAAGCGAAAAATTAAAATCAAGGCAAGGAACGTAATTGGCCACCCAAATAATTTATTAAAGAGCTTTGTCGCTCTAGTCAAGCATTCGTATTGTTTCCTGAAGTTGTGCACTTTTATATGCGGCTTTCCAAATGGAATAAATAGAGTGGTTTCTAAAGTTTTGCGAATGTACTTAAATTTTTTTGTAAATAAACCAATTACATTAATTATAAATAGGACCAAAAGTATTAATAAATAATTCAAAAGTAATATTGGCAAATAAATAAAAAAATGTTTGGCTTCGCGTTTAACTATAATCTGATAGTAAGCTGCGAAACTCAATATAGAAATTGCCCATAAGTGAAGCAATATTAGCTGAGTCGGAATTGTCCAAAAAGTTTTTTTATCTTCGAAGTTTGGAACTTTCAAGAGCAATTTGAATAACTTTTTTACCTTCGAAACTTTGGAGATGTTTAACTGAATAATAAAGACGTTTAAGAATAATAAAGCTGAGAGACTTAGACAAATTTGTAATATAGCCGAAGTTATTACGCCGTCACTAAAATACCCTCGCTTACAATAGTACGCATATAACCGTGCAGAATTAATAATTATAGGTAAAACATAAGAGCGAATTTGACGCTCTTTAATATTTTTGGACAAATTAGGCACTATTCCCAAATAGAAGCAAAACTTATAAAAAAACTTGAAAGTTTGTTCTTCTGCGTTTGGATATTCCATTTCTAGCGAACACTCTAGTAATGAAAATGTTACAATATGAATTATTTAACTATTATCTTGAGGTTTTCTAAAAATATTTCTACAAATTGCTTCAAGTAAGGCGTTTATTAAAGTGCACTTACTCTAAGTATTGCCAATAAATATTATCATTAACAATGCGAGTGGAAATAAATCAAAGATATCTTATCCCGACTAGGTCATATCCATTAGGATAATATTAGCAATAAAAATATGTATTATAGTACAACATTTTCTTTGACTTGATCAAGTAGTAGCTATCTTGGCCTTTCTGAAAGTTTTCTATTGGACCATATAGTCCAGTCAATGGGGAGAATAACAGGCCATTGCCTTACATAAGGTGGTGTAGTTCTGATTTTTGAATATGTTATTGAGTTAGGGGCCCTGATAAAAAATCTAAGTTTTCGACCTTGAGGGGGGTCCGCGCGATCCGCCATCTTGGATTAAAGGTACGAAAAATTGGTTTTTCAGACTTAACTTCTTAGGGGTTGATCCCACGACAAAACTGTCAAATCCAACTTTGGAGAGGACAAAATGCCCTATAATATTTGTTCCATTTATCTTCTTCCTATCTGTTACGGTTTCTGAGATATAAGCTGGAGAAAATCGCTATTTTTAGAAAAAATGAATTTTTTTGGTAAACTTCGCTTGGAGACTTTTTTACCGTTCATTTGAGAGAAAATTCTTTGGAACAAAAGTTGTAGGATTTTAAATTGCCTTCAAACTGAGTGTATCATTAATATTTTAGCTCAACCAGATCCAAAGTTAGAGCAGTTTTATGATAACCTATAAATGTCGAAAAATGAGTCATGAGTGTTCACAGCTCGAAGTTTTTGTTACAGCCCCCCCCCCCTCACCCTATAATAACCCATAACAATTTCTCTCACATTTCAACATTTATTCAATTTAAAATGGTTATGGGGGTGGGGTAGAGATGTTAAGCAAATTTTCTAGTTTATATTGCCAACAACCTGTCTCATATGTCGAAAATTATTATGGGAGGATAGTTTTGAGAGGGAGGATTGAGGGGGGGGTCGACCTCATATCACATTAAAATCGGTTCAGGGGTTTGGCAAACAAACGCGTTCAATGATTGCGTTAAGTCGCACTTCTCCATGAAACCAGGTTTGTCAGTACTCTTTTGGCCATAACTCCAACACTTTTTGTCCGATCCGCAATTTCTTTTTTCCATCTCCAAGCTCCAAGTAACAAAAACTTCGAGCTGTGAACACTCATGACTCATTTTTCGACATTTATAGGTTATCATAAAACTGCTCTAACTTTGGATCTGGTTGAGCTAAAATATTAATGATACACTCAGTTTGAAGGCAATTTAAAATCCTACAACTTTTGTTCCAAAGAATTTTCTCTCAAATGAACGGTAAAAAAGTCTCCAAGCGAAGTTTACCAAAAAAATTCATTTTTTCTAAAAATAGCGATTTTCTCCAGCTTATATCTCAGAAACCGTAACAGATAGGAAGAAGATGAATGGAACAAATATTGTAGGGCATTTTGTCCTCTCCAAAGTTGGATTTGACAGTTTTGTCGTGGGATCAACCCTTCAGAAGTTAAATCTGAAAAACCAATTTTTCGTACCTTTAATCCAAGATGGCGGATCGCGCGGACCCCCCTCAAGGTCGAAAACTTAGATTTTTCATCAGGGCCCCTAACTCAATAACATATTCAAAAATCAGAACTACACCACCTTTTGTAGGGCAAAACCTCCATTGACTGGACTAATAGTCCAGTTCGCATGTTCGCGAGAGTAACAAAATCGTATTGTCCTGTTCCTCTGCTCTGCGCGCAATTCTGGTGCACAAGACCTCAATGCCTCATCCCAATTCTTCCAGTCTTTTTTATGATCCTTCCACTCACAAGTATATTTTGAACCTCATGTCTGGGACTCCGTGTGTATACTGTATAGGTACTCGTGTCACTGCATCTCGCATAGTTTGTTGTTAGTGACACACCGAACACACGAACGACATACGACGTAACGTCGACTCAAACCTCAAAAAAGAAACAATTGCCTGTACTTAGAAAACTCACCATTAATATTCCAGTCCAAGTAACGGACGCGATACAATACAAATTTATTTGTGCCGACTGGACGATAAGCCGAGGAGAAATTTGTAAACTTTTTTCCATAGCAGTGTTTACGTTTATAAGAATTCCCCCAAGGATGACTAAGTTTAAAAATAAAATTTGCCAACCGAATAATTTGTTGAATATTTTAACGCCATCGCTCAATTCGGAATATAATCTTCTCAAATTAACTAACCGTATGGAGGCATTATTAACTATTTCACTTTTTGAATCGTCAAGTTTTCTAATTTCCGTAATCGAACAAATGTTCGATGAAAATTTCAAGGAAACATGCGGGATATTTTCGACGCTAGTTCTAATATATTTGAATTGATGTTTTATTATCGTAACGTATTTTATTATTAAAATTACTGAAACTATGAGCAAGTATATTAAAAATAACGTAATAAAATAATGGAGTATCATTTCAACCGTGTAAAATAAAAAAATGAAGTAAATGTTGCATAGAAGGAAAATAATAAACAAGACTTGATATACTAACAGCCTAACCCAAGAGGTGACTGTCATCTCCCAGTCGGAATTTTTGAGTAAAATAATTAAAAGTTTGTTGTAGCTCTCAAAATTGATGGTGGCGATGTAGATTATCACAACGTTGGCGTATATGGTTAAAGAAATGTTTATAAAACAGTCGAGAAAAATTGTCGTAATTGTGATTTTTTCAGAAAGTATTCCGACTCTTTTATATAAACTGAATGTAGCGACGATGTCAATAAGAAATATCAAAGAAATTCGGTATGCTCTCCAAAACTTATCATTTTGCAAATTTGGAGCTATTGCCAAATATGACGACAGTAAGTATAAAGGTTTAATGGGTTTAATCATATTTTCACTAACACACTTCATTTGAATTTTAACACGTTATACTACTTACTATTGGAGTTCAACTAATAAACATTTAATTAAACGTCAATAATAATTTGCCCTAATACTACAACTAACAAGCGACATCGAAAACATTTAATTATAATAATGCTTTTTAGTAATTTGAAACGTAGTTTATGGTGTGCTAGTTTTTTAATTAAAAAATTATTAACCGCCATCCACTTTTTGCAGGTCCGGCACTATCAGTTTCTTTTGAGGACCATTGTTAATTTATCGAAATGATAAAAATCAAATACCGGATAATACACAAACAAACTGCCAATTGGAAGCAAGTGAAAGTATCTAACCTCTACAATAGATAAATAAAACCCTATTTTATTTATCTGTGCTTCTACTCTAGAATCGGTAGCCTAACTCGCAGGCCCAGCACGCATCAGTTACTCCCGAGCCATTGATACTCACTCTACGACCTCTTCCGGGTAAATTACCTACAATTTAATTCTTCATCTGTAAAGCCTCGTGTCCACTTGCAAGCAACTTAACACCGCAAGTTGTATCTGGCATCTTACTAACAACCTTCACCGTTAACTCTTATTTTTTACGCTATAGGCGAATATGGGTTTCAGAGGCCGCTCTTGCTGTGTAGCAGTAAAATGCACAGAATAATACGCAAATATCAGTTTTTTATTAACTAATATTAAAATGCAAAGCTTAAAGTATAAAATAAGCCAAAAAAAATTAATTTTTATGAAGTAACATTTGTTTTATGACCGTTTCTTCCGAGTTAGATGCCATTTTCTAAAGAAAATTATATTTTTAGAGTGTACCTACTTGAATTTAAAAAAATCAATTAAATTATATTTTCCAATAATAAACAAAGAAATTTCACAATATAATTACTTTGATTTTTGACAATTCATAAAAATATACAAATACACACGTAATAAAATTAGTCACGTTATAGGCGACGATCGGCTTAACAAGCCGTGTGAACCTTGACAAACGGTCTCTAATGATTTCTTTAGTGATAGCTCATTAACCTATAAACCTTGCCCACTAATGACTTTGAGCCGAGTTTAGTATTTTAATATAATTTTAATTTGAGGTAGAGCATTAATTTGGTCTTGATCCCAATATACCTAAGTACGGTTTGATAAACTTACTTTATACACTCACCATTAATATTACACAAAAAACTGTGGACGCGAAAAAATAATTGTTCATTGCTTCGGTGAACATATCTGAAGTTTGAGTTAATTTTTCCACGCTAGAATTAACACCCACCAAAATTCCAGCAAAAATTACTAAATTTAACAACAAAATTTGCCAACCGAATAATTTGTTGAATATTTTAACTCCGATACTCAATTCTGTATAATATTCTCTAAAATTAAACACTTTCAAATGGGCGTTCTTAATTCTTTCTTCTTCAGAATTTTCATTTCTCCTAAGTTCCGAATCTAAGCAAACCTTCGATGGAAATTGAAGAGGCGCTCGTAGAAGATTTTCCATGCTAGTCCTAATATACTTGAATTGCTCTTTTATTACAAGAACGTATTTTGTTATTAAAATTACAGAAAGGATGAGAAAATACAATAAAAAGAGCGTAATAACGTCATAGATAAAAATTTCTATGGTGAGAATGGTAAACGCGATATAAATGTTGGACAGACAGAAAAAGAAATATACGACGTTGAACATAATCAGTACTACCCATGACATAATTGTCATATCTAATTTAGAACGTTTAAGTGAAATAATTAGAAATTTTTCGTAAGACTCAACATTAAGAATGCTAATATAAATTATCACAACGTTGGCGTATACGGCTAAAGAAAAGTTGGCGAAGCCTTCCAGAAAAATTGCCGTAATTGAGGTTTCTTCTGGAATTAATACGATTCTCTTATATAGGCTGACTGAGGCGATAAGAGAAATTATAAAAACTAAACAAGTTCGATAAGTTTTGCCAAACTTTGCGTTCTGAAAATTTGGGGAAATAGCCAAATATGATGCCAATAGATAGAAGTGCTTTATAGCCTTTTTGTTATCTTCGCTAACACACGGAGTCATTTTAACACGGCGTATATCACTCACGACTCGGACTAATAACAACTTATTTAGACGTCAATATTTGTTTTAATTATTTGATTGGAAGGTACATTAATAAAAACGTAATTAATTTAAATGCTTTTTAGTAATTTGAAACATAGTTTATGCTCGATTATAGTTTTTTAATTTAAAAAAGATTATAACCCTCGCACTTATTGCGGACCCAGTAACGGATCAATAACTTCTGAGTTCTGAGCCACCGATGATTACGCTACGACATGTTCTGGACAGAATAAAATTTAATTTTTTATCTAAAAGACCTTAAGAAAACGCATGCGGAACACGCAGCCGACAAATTTTAGAGGAAGCCAAATTTCTTATATAAACGTAGAAGTTTAGGTGGCGATTTCGCCCATGTAAGAAATCATTCTAATAGTGCTACACGGGAGCGCTTGAGAATCAAAGCCCATTGAAGGTAAAGAAAAATTATGTATAGATAAAAAATAAGGTAGAAAGATTCATCTACAATATAAGCTGAATTTTGTTGCTGAAATGTTGATATTTAAATAGAGATAAGGGTTACTGAAGGTCAGGATAATTGTTCGCTTTCATTTGCCCAGTTCTGGTCCATCTTTAATAAGAAATGACAATTCTGAGATATAGGTACATACAGTACTACATATATAGTTATCTTCACTTTAAAACGTAGTTTTGAAGAATAATAAATTAACATAATGAACGAGAACCAACCGCTCCAGTAAAACGTTTATACATTTTCATATTTATATTATAAATACAGGTTAGAAGGTTTAAAGTTCGGCATAAATTCGCCCAAGTATGTAAATTTCAATGTACTATTTGCTAGCAGTTAGCAGTTGTCGTTGTTCTTATAGTTCCTTACATTTTAAAAACGATCAGACACTGTGAGGGACTTCTCAATCTAGAGTATCACCACCTTAATATAATTTTAATTTGATGCAGAGCATTAATTTGGTCTCGATCCCTAACATACGGTCTGATAAACTTACAACTGCCTGGGATTGTAGAGTTGCGAATGCTTTATTAACTAGAACTAGAATATAGCTGATTTGGTAATGCTCTAAAACTAATACGGCGCCTAATCCAAAATTTTTTTTCTTTTCTATATTACGCCGGTTTACAGCACACCGTATGTAACATAATACTTTATAAACTCACCATTAATATTACACACCAAGTTGTGGACGCGAAAAAATAACTATTCATTTCTTCGGTGAACTTATCAGAAGTTTGACTTAATTTTTCCACAGTAGTATTAATGCCCACCAAAATTCCACCAAATATTACTAAATTTAACAACAAAATTTGCCAGCCGAATAATTTGTTGAATATTTTTACTCCGATGCTCAATTCTGTATAATATTTTCTCAAATTAAACAATTTCAAATGGGCATTCTTAATTCCTTCGTCTTCAGAATTGTCATTTTTTCTAATTTCCGAAACCAAGCAAACCTTTGATGGAAATGCAAGAAGGTTTTCGATGCTGGTTCGGATATACTTGAATTGGTCTTTTATTACAAGAACGTATTTTGTTAATAAAATTACCGAAAGCATGAAAAAATACAATAAAAATATCGTAATAATGTTGGAAAGAAAAATTTCAAAGCCGAGAATGGTAACCGTGAAATAAATGTTGGACAGACATAAAAATAAAAAGACGACGTTGAACGTAATCAGTACCAAAGATGACAGAATTGTCATATCTGATTTAGAACGTTTAAATAAAATAATTAAAAACTTTTCGTAAGATTCAACATTAAGTGTCGCAGTATAAATTATCAGTACGTTGGCGTATATGGCTAAAGAAATGTTGGCGAAACCGTCCAGAAAAATCGCCGTAGTTGAGGTTTCTTTAGTAATTAATTCGATTCTCTTATATAAGCTGAATTAAGCGATAAGAGAAATTATAAAAAATTAAACAAATTGGACAAATTTTACCAAACTTTGCGTGCTGATAATTTGGAGCGATAGCCAAATATGATGCCAATAGATAAAAGTGCTTAATAGCCTTTTTGTTCTCTTCGCTAACACACGGAGTCATTTTAACACGGCGTATACAACTCACGACCCGGACTAATAACAACTTATTTAATTTAAGCGTCAATATTTGTTTTAGTTATTGGAAGAGACAATAAAAACGTAATTAGTTTAAAATGCTTTTTAGTAATTTGAAACATAGTTTATGGTGGATTTAATGGATTTAGTTTAAAAATGCTTATAATCCTCGTACTTGTTGCGAACCCAGTACGCATCAGTAACTTCTGAGTTCTGAGCCATCGATGATTACGCTACGACATGTTCGGGACAGAATACAATTTAATTCTTTATCTAAAATAACTTAAGAAAATGCATGCGAAACACGCAGGCGACCTATTTTGGAGGAAGTTCTTATATAAACGGAGAGGTTAAGGTGGCGATTTCGCCCATGTAGGTATAAGAGATCATTCCAATAGTGCTACACGGGAGCGCTTGAGCAGCAAAATCTACTGAAGTTACAAAAAAATGATGTAGATAAAAAATAAGGGAGAAAGATTGATCTACTATATAAGCTGAATTTTGTTGCTGAAATGTTAATATTTAAATAGAGATAAGGTTTACTGAAGGTCAGGATAATTGTTCGCTTTCATTTACCCAGTTCTGGCCCATCTTTAATAAGAAATGACAACTCTGAGATATAAGCACGTACTTTAAAACGTAGTTTTGAAGAATAATTAGCATAACGAACGAGAACCAACCGGTCCAGTAAAACGTTTATACATTTTCAAATTTTTATTATAAGTACAGATAAGAAGGTCTAAAGTTGGGAATAAGTTCGCCCAAGTATATACAGGGTGTCTCAAATTTGACGCCCGTCCTTTCAGAATATGAATCGGGGGGCTAAAACGAATTAAAACGTAAGAATAAAAAAATTGCGTTATGTCCATGGTTACAGAGTTATTGACAAAAAACAAAGATCTAACATTCAATGTTTAAACTTTATTAAAAACGAATATTTGTTACAAAACAAGAAATTAATTTATAAAAGGTGTTCAAACAAATCGCCTCCTACTTCAATACAAATATTTGCGCGATTTATCATTGAATCACGATCCCTCTGTAGCATGTTTTCGTCTATAAATGACACAGCAGCGTGAATACGAGCTACTACATCTTCCACACTCTCAACAGGTTCAAAGTAAATTTTACATAACGCAATTTTTTTATTCTTACGTTTGAATTCGTTTTAGCCCCCCGATTCATATTCTGAAAAGACGGGCGTCAATTTTGAGACACCCTGTATAAATTAATTTGAATGTAGCTATTTGCTAGCAGTTTTAGCAGTTGTCGTTGTTCCTAAAGTTCCTTACATTTTAAAAACGACCAAACAATCTGAGGGACTTCTTAATCTAGAGTATCGTTACCTTAATATAATTTTAATGTGAGACAGCATTAATTTGGTGTCGATCCCAACATACGGTCTGATAAATTCACAACGGCCTGGGATTGTAGAGTTGCGAATGCTTTACTTACTAAGAGTTTAGCTGATTTGGTAATGCTCTAAAACTAATATGGTACCTAATCCAAAAATTGATTTTTTTTAAATTTTTATACTACGCCGGTTTACAACCCACCGTATGTAACTTTATAAACTCACCATTAATATTACACACCAAGCTGTGCACCCGAAAAAATAATTGTTTATTTCTTCGGTGAACTTATCAGAAGTTTCACTTAATTTTTCCACACTAGCATTAACGCCTACCAAAATTCCAGCAAAAATTACTAAATTTAACAACAAAATTTGCCAGCCGAATAATTTGTTGAACATTTTAACTCCAGTGCTCAATTCTGTATAATATTCTCTCAAATTAAACAATTTCAAATGGGCATTCTTAATTCTTTCGTCTTCAGAATTGTCATTTTTCTTAATTTCCGAAACCAAGCAAACCTTCGATGGAAATTTCGAAGGTACTGCAAGAAGGTTTTCGATGCTAGTTCGGATATACTGGAATTGGTCTTTTATTACATGAACGTATTTTGTTATTAAAATTACTGAAAGCATGAAAAAATACAATAAAAACATCGTAATAATGTGGGAAAGAAAAATTTCAAAGCCGAGAATGGTAAACGTGATATAAAAGTTGGATAGACAGAAAAATAAAAAGACGACGTTGAACGTAATCAGTACCAACGATGATAGAATTGTCATATCTGATTTAGAACGTTTAAATAAAATAATAAAAAATTTTTCGTAAGATTCAACATTAAGAGTCGCAGTATATATTATCACAACGTTGGCGTATACGGCTAAAGAAATGTTGGAGAAACCGTCCAGAAAAATTGCCGTAATTGAGGCTTCTTTAGGCATTAATTCGATTCTCTTATATAGGCTGACTGATGCGATAAGAGAAATTATAAAAACTAAACAAATTTGATAAGTTTTACTAAACTTTGCGTGCTGATAATTTGGAGCGATAGCCAAATATGATGCCAATAGATAAAAGTGCTTAATAGCCTTTTTGTTATCTTCGCTAACACACGGAGTCATTTTAACACGGCGTATAATACTACTCACGGCCCGGACTAATAACAACCTTTTTAATCGTCAATATTTGTTTTAATTATGTTATTAGTTGCAAAGAGACATTAATAAAAACGTAATTAATTAAAAAATGCTTTTTACTAATTTGAAGCATAGTTTATGATCTACGTATTAGTTCTTTAAAATTAACTTCACCAAAAGTTCAAAATTGTTTCAATTGTGATTGTGTATTTTGCTAAGTATTTACTATCTGGAACCACTATCAATCACTACTAAAATTTCAGAACAAATTCTATCAAAATTTTATTTTGAGTCGTTTGAACTTCATCAATACAATATTTTCACCTGCAGCGCTATTCCCTTTCAAATTTTCAACCAGAGGTCCCCTGAAAAGCAAGTCTGGGCCTAGTGGGGGAAGGATGTAGGCAGCCATGGTTTAAGAAACGGCGCTGTTAACACCGTAGCTGTAGGCGCAAGGTCTGGTCTCTTACTAAAAACTAAAAACATTGAAAATGTGGCTCATTAGCCTATAACCAGCCCCACTAATGACTTGAGTTTCGCTGGTAAAAAACATTTTAATCTTTCTGCTTAGGTAAATCTACAACGCCCTAGGATTGTAGAATTTCAATTTTTTATTGGCTAGAGTTTAGCTTTCAAACTTAAAAAAAAAGTTTTAATTGTTATATTACACCACGCGGTATGGATGTTTCATACAGCTTTACAAACTCACCATTAATGTTCCACACCAAATAGCGGATGCGAAAAAATAGTCGTTCACTTCTTCGGTAAACAGATGAGAATTTTCACTAAACTTTTCTACAATCATATTAACGCCGACTAAAATTCCACCAAAAATAACTAAATTTAAAAACAAGATTTGCCAACCGAATAATTTGTTGAATATTTTAACTCCGATGCTCAATTCTGTATAATATTCTCTCAAATTAAACAATTTCAAACGGGCATTCTTAATTCTTTCGACTTCAAAATTGTCACTTTTTCTAATTTCCGAAATCAAGCAAACCTTCGAAGGAAATTGAAGAGGCGCTCGTAGAAGATTTTCGATGCTAGTTCTAATATACTTGAATTGCTCTTTAATTACAATAACATACTTTGTTACTAAAATTACAGAAAGTATGAGAAAATACAATAAAAAGAGCGTAATAACGTTATATAAAAAAATTTCAATGGTGAGAATGGTAAACGCGATATAAATGTTGGACAGACAGAAAAAGAAATAGACGACGTTGAATATAATCAGTACAGCCCATGAAATAATTGTCATATCTAATTTAGAACGTTTAAATGAAATAATTAAAAAATTTTCGTAAGACTCAACATTAAGAATGCTAATATAAATTATCACAACGTTGGCGTATACGGCTATAGAAATGTTGGCGAAGCCTTCCAGAAAAATCGCCGTAATTGAGGTTTCTTCAGTGAATAATGCGATTCTTTTATATAGGCTGACTGAAGAGATAAGAGAAATTAGAAAAACTAAACAAATTCGATAAGTTTTACCAAAGTTTGCGTTCTGAAAATTTGGAGCGATAGCCAAATATGATGCCAATAGATAAAAATGCTTTATAGCCTTTTTGTTATCATCGCTAACACTCGGAATCATTTTAACACGGCGTATACTACTCACGACCCGGACTAATAACAACTTTTTAAACGTCGATATACTAGGTATATGTGTTAATTATGTGATTGGTTGAAAAGTTACATTAATAAATACGTAATTAATTTGAAAATGCTTTTTAGTAATTTGACACATAGTTTATGGTCGATTAGTTCTTTAATTTAACAAATATAAAAACCTTCGCACTTGTAGCAAACTCAGTACGCATCAGTAACTTCAGAGTTCTGCAGTGCTATTCTGTTTCTTTGGCTTCAAGGCTTCAAGCTGACACCCGGAATCTGTTCACACCGGTGTGAAGAGAAAAAGTGCGATGAGATCACGCTTTTACACCGGATTGGTATTCTGTTTCTACTCGGCGTGATCTCGAGACGCTTGTCCGTTCGATGTAAAAAAAAAGAGTCAAGAAATCTAGGGTAAACAGTATTTTTTGTGGTAATGACCATGTAGTAACCAATGTCACGTGGTGAATATTTTTTGACCTCGGGCCACTTTGGCAGTTTTTTGTTTATGTTCAGCTGTTTAGAGCGTGTTATTACTATGGAGACGATCGAAATTGTGGGGTTAAGAAAAATAGTAATTTTTTTTCATAAATGGAAATACTTAAAATAAGAGTAAAAAATAATTTTGCTATTGCTAAAATATGTAGTTATTATTAATTTAATTAATTAATACGTACATATTTGATGTTTGTTATTTTTATTAACATTCATTTAGATAAATTAGCAATTTTATTGTATTAGTCTTTGTATTTTAGTCGGAAAAAATACTAAAGCCAATTGTCGGAAAGTACTTAGAAGAGCACAGAAACTTCACCTCTAGTAGGGTAAATAGCAATTGACCCCTCGTTCCCGATTTGTGTAACATAAAGAATAAAGCCTCTGCCTCAGTGATAATGTGAAAATTTACAAACCTTATAAAATTATGATTCTAATAAAATTAATAACTAAATAACCGAGTAAATTAAATTTAATAACCTCTAATATTAACACAAGCCACGATTTTCCCCAACCTACATAAAAAATATTCTAAAAAAAAAACCTCTCCCGAAAAGGGTTTACCAAACTTAGTTTTTTGCGTAATAGTGTCCCAAAAATTAAATTTAACTTAAAAAAAGTCGTAGAATTGACCACTTCGCGCCAATTTTTTCCTTCACATCGCCTGCCGAGGCGATGTTAACTTGACACCAATTTTTGACGATTTTGTTATGACGCTTATTTTGTTCACACCCCTTATTTAAGAAATAGAATACCGATTTCGGTTTTTGGTGTCAGTATCACTCCATTCGACGATCACACCGGTGTCAAAAAGAAATAGAATACGCCCGCTGAGCTATCGATGATTACGCTACGACCCAACATGTTCTGGACAGAATAAAATTTAATTCTGGATCTAAAAGAACTTAAGAAAATGCCTGCGAAACACGTACGCGGCTAATTCTAGGGGAAGCCAAATTTCTTAGGGTAAGCGAAGAATTAAAGAACTATACGGTGACAAACACTTTGAGCTTTTTGATGAATATACTAAACTTTGGTGTTTATTAATTAACACCATCAACAGTTCAAAATTGTTTCAATTATGATTTTGCATTTCGCTAAGTACGCATAATATTATGTAGTAGATATTTTATTTCAGAGAAACACCTTCTCTGGAGACACTATCAATTGCTACTACAATTCCTTAACATCATTTTGAGACGTTTGACCTTGAGCCTTGACAATATTTCCGCCTACAGCGCTATTCTTTTTACAATTTTTAGTCTAGGGTCCCCTGAAAAGTAAATATGGACTTAGTGAGGAAGGAATTTTGTTAATGTACACGTACTTACTACAAATTGAAAACATTGAAAATGCGGCTCATTAGTCCTCCCCCGTAGACCCCGTCCACTAATGACTCAACGGCCTGGGATTGCAAGAGTTTCAATTCTTTATTGGCGTGTGATAATTTTTTTTTATAATCCGGTGCCGAATTTCAAACTTCAAAAACAAAAGTTTTAATTTTTGTATTAATACGCAACGCGGTATGGATATTATTACATATTAATACATACAGCTTTACAAACTCACCATTAATATTCCACACCATATAGCTGATGCGAAAAAATAATCGTTTACTTCATCGGCAAACGGGTGAGAATTTTCACTAAACTTTTCTACATACATATTAACGCCCACTAAAATTCCACCAAAAATAACTAAATTTAAAAACAAGATTTGCCAACCGAATAATTTGTTAAATATTTTAACCCCGATGCTCAATTCTGTATAGAATTTTCTCAAATTAAACAATTTCGCACTGACATTTTTAGTTATTTCGTCTTCAGAATTGCCACTTTTTCTAATTTCCGAATTCAAGCAAATGTTGTTTGAAAATTTTAAAGGCCCTGATGGTAGAAGATTTTCGATGCTAGTTCGGATATACTTGAATTGCTCTTTTATTACAAGAACATACTTTGTTGTTAAAATTACTGAAAGAACGAGAAAATACAATAAAAATATCGAAATAAGGTAATCGAAAAAGATGTCAATGCTGAAAAGGCGAACAGCGAAGTAACTACTGGACAGACATAAAAATATAAACACGACATTGAACATAATCAGAACTATCCACGACATAATTGTCATATCTGATTTAGAACGTTTAAATAAAATAATTAAAAACTTTTCGTAAGATTCAACATTAAGAGTTGCAGTATAAATTATAACAATGTTGGCGTATAAGTTTAAAGAAATGTTGGCGAAACCGTCCAGAAAAATCGTCGTAGTTGAGACTTCTTCAGTGAATAATAAGTTTCTTCGATATAAGCTGAACGCGGCGATAAGAGAAATTAGAAAAACTAAACAAATTCGATAAGTTTTACCAAACTTTGCGTGTTGAAAATTTGGGGCAATACCCAAATATGATGCCAATAGATAAAAGTGCTTAATAGCCTTTTTGTTCTCTTCGCTAACACACGGAGTCATTTTAACACGGCTTATAGATACTACTCACGACTCGGACTAAGAACAGCTAATTTAAACGTCAATACTTGTTTTAATTGTGTTAGTATTTGTCGAAAATGGACATTAATAATAAAAACATAATTAATTAAAGAATGCTTTTTGGTAATTTGAAACAAGATTTACGATGGAATAAGTGATTATTATTTATTATTTAGAACGTGGCCATAACAGGACTTTTTTGTACGTGTTGAAGCTTAGAAATAATGGTGAAGAAAATAACAGAAGTACTGCCGGCCAATAAATAGTATGCTCTGTTACGTAAAGTTTGTGTTGGCTACTTTGATACCACCCGGCAGATGTTCATCGGGGGGCCCAGGCTAGACCCAGCGGATGTGGTCGTGGGCCCAAAAATAATAGGTAAACGATGTTTGTAGTTGGGCGCCAAGCAACCTGCCCGTGGGCACCCCAGCTGGTTGCTGAGCACCGGCCGGTAACGGTAGCGTGTTGGATATGTCACAGGCACAATAAAGTCAAATAAAAGCCAAAATACAGTGGGCGATAATCGTGTGTTTATAATTAATACCGACACAACAAAAAAACGGATATACACAAACCAGAGCTTCACTACGAAGGGAAGCCTTCTTCGGTGCGAGCTGGTGACCCTCGAATACAGCAGCCGGAACGAAGTGGCCGGACTGGACCAAAAAAAACGTAGCCACGAATAAAAACCAGTAAGGCTAGACTGAACCACGCAGAAACCGCCACGAATAAACCACCACGCAGTAGAAACAGCCGCGCAGCAATAGCCACGAATAAACCACCTCGAATAAACCCCACGTAGAAACAGCCGCCTGCGGATCACGAGAAAAGGTGGCGATAATAGTGAGCAAACACAAACAAAACACTTACCTCCGGCAGAAGGCGGCTAGATACGGATCGTCGAGGATCACGTCCGATCCCCAAACGGGCTTCCGGGACACCGGTAAAAAAAAGGTACGAAGCGAAAAGATAAAAGCAACCGGGTCCCGTTAACTGACGGGGTGGCGTATATAAAAACACGAAGATAACTAGACTAAAACATTCTAGTAGTACACCCCACCCACGTCGATGTAGATCACACGACACTCTCTAACTCTCTGCAGGGCAACGACGGGCTCACTACTATCACCCCCATATTCTCGCGGTCGGGGCGGGGACAATCACAACAAAAACAACAGCTCAGAAGCTCGCAATCGTATCAAAAATCTAAAATTATACGGGGTGTTCTATTCGAAATACGAAAGCTGGTCGAAGAGTAAGTCACAGTACAAAATGTTTGGTACTACCACTAGATACTAGACAGATAATTTCACAATATTTTTAGTAGCTTTAAAAAGTATTTAACCCTCATAGTAGGTACCATGGGGTCAATAGAGACCCTTAAAATTAATAGTGCTCGCTAAACGCAGCCATTAAAATTTAAAATACAAAATCCTCTGAACACTCATTTTAGTAACTTTAATATAAATTCTAAATACTCACCATGCCTAATCCCCACCAACACACTCCTGCACTTATATTAACAAGTTTAGGAATATCAAACTCGTCGTTTGTCTGTACTTGCATAATCAACGTGTCAATTATTTCTAACAGCTGAGTTCCTGTCGAAATCATCAATGTTAAAATTTGCCAACCAAAATTTTCATTAAAATTTTCAATGGAGTCGCTCAAACAGACGTAGTAACTTTGTAACTGCTTGATAGTGCATACGAAGTTCTTTATTTCGAGCCCTTCAATGCCGTAGTTTGAATTTGATTTCTTGCGCTCTTCTAGTTTTTTGTTTACGTACTTGAACTTCTCTTTTAACAATAATGCGTAATGACTTAAAAGCAAAACTGATACAATGATGAAATAGTGTACTACAACCTGGATAATAGATCCGACATCTAAATTTCGACTTTTTATTACAACTATATAATACGCGTATAAACTCCAAGCAATTATGAAGATTGAATGCATCGCGATAACCAAAATTAATATAGTGTCGCATTTTTGCACTTTATTGCTTTGAAAGTGCGGAACTTTGGTCAAAATGCGTAAAAATTGAGTAAACTTTTTATTTTTACATACTGATATGTATAACCAAATGTTTATAAAAGAAACTCTTGAAATGATAGCGCTTGTATGAATGTAATAGACAGTTTCTGCACTGTTCTCCCAAGCATAGCCTGTATTTCTACATTGCATGTACAATATAAACGACGACATCAAAGTGACAACTAACCACACGGCAATAGTATAAACTTTTCTTAACTTAGTTCTTTTAGTATCACTCGGAATTAATGCTAGGCATGTTGCTATTTTGCGTAAGACTTTAGCACCATTTCTTACGTAAATTTGATCGAGTGTTTTCTTCATTGCCTCGCAAGCTGAATTTTAAGTGATAAACTAAAGCGTAAAAACTGAAAATTCTGCTCGAAAATACCCAAATTGCCGTTTGATAGTTGTGAAATTGATAGTTATTATTTATTATTACGGAAACAAATGATAGCAATACTTCTGAAATAGGTTATTAAAGTGCAATCATCATCAAACATGCTGGATCACAAGATATTTAAAAACACCTCATTATTAAAACCATCAACATATCAACAATCAATAGCGTGCAGCTTAATCAAATCCTTTACTATTAAGAAGTAGGCAAGGTATAATACACAGATGAATTAATTTCGACCGTGCAAGAGACATGAGTAGTAGGTACGAGGATGTATTGATATCTAGTTAGCCTAGACCAGTTCCATGCATAAACAAAATATTGCGTTACCATAGCAACGAACAATAACTTATTAGAAGTGTCACTGTAAAGTTTGACTTCAAAAAAGTAAACCAGAGTTAAGCAATAAATTAAAAGAAAAAAGATGTCCACCGAAATTGTGAAAATCGAAAAATTGGAGTATCGAGCCATCATCAAGTACCTGTATTTAAAAGGGTTAAGAGGTAAGCAGATTTACGAAGATATGGTTAATACCCTTGGTGATGAATGTCCTTCGTATGCGACCGTGAAAAATTGGACTGCAAGCTTCAAAAGAGGTAAATTTTCAATTGAAGATGATGACCGATCGGGAAGGCCAGTTTCTGTGTCAGTCTCCGAAAATATCGATGCAGTTCATGACATGATTTTATCAGACCGTCGAATTGGGCTAAAACGGATATCTGAAGCACTGAATGTTTCATACGAACGCGTTCATCATATAGTTCACGTCAGTTTGGACATGAGAAAAATTTCTGCAAAATGGAACCCCAAATGTTTGAATGTTGACCAAAAGCGTGCAAGGGTAGAAGCATCGCGTTCGATCTGTGCTCAATTTGAAAACGATGTAGACTTTTTAAACCGAATTGTATCTAGAAACAAAGCAACAATCGATGGAATGGCGACACTCTGGTTCTCCAAGACCTAAGAAGTTTCGTGTCAAAAAATCTGCTGGAAAAGTTCTTGCTTCAGTTTTTTGGGATTGCCATAGAGTAATCATGATTGATTTTTTGGATAAGGGTAGAACAATAACTGGAGATTACTATTCGACATTACTGACCACTCTACGAGAAAAAATTAAAGAGAAAAGACGCGGAAAGCTATCCAAAGGTGTTTTGTTTTTGCAGAACAACGCCCCTGCACACAAATCTCATGTTGCCATGCAAAAAATTCGTGATTTAGGGTTTGAATTACTAGAACACCCCCCTTATTCTCCAGATTTGGCTCCGTCCGACTATCATCTCTTTCCTCAACTAAAAAAAAGTTTAAAAGGTCGTAAATTTTCTTCCAACGAGGAGGTAATAAAAGCTGTGGAGGTCTGGTTTGCAGAGCAAGAAGAAACATTTTTTTTGAAAGGTCTAGCGACGTTGCAGGTTCGCTGTAATAAATGTATCCAATTAAGAGGAGAATATGTTGAGTAATAAAATATTTTGACATTGAAATTTTGTTTGGTTCTATAGTAGGCTAAGAATTTTTCAATATATCCCCGTACTACCGTTACAAACACGGCGCCCGAGTAGGAACAAATTGTTAATTTTAAATCTTAAATAGCACTGTATTTGTACGACACATCAGATGAGAGCTGCTAAGGTAGTGTCTAGCGGTAAAAAACAATTTCAATCCGACGATGCGTTCTTATAGAACTAGAAAAAGGAAACGCGGTGTCACTTTACACTTGAGATATAGTTTAAAGGCCAAAAGGCAGTCAACACAACATTGGGAATGCCGGGTTTAAGCTTCGCCCTCCGCCCTTCGTCCAAGTTTGTGGCTCAAAAAATTAGGCGAGCACCGACGTCTAGCGTCCTCGACATCGCACTAGAAAAAAAAAGTATAAAGAAGCAAAACCTTCGAGAAGGAAATAGAAACGATGTTAACACTAGACGTATAGATTTAAACAGATACAGAGAGCGTTTTTCAAGAGAGAGAATGTTTTTAGTTTGTTTTTTTAAGCCAAAATTTGATCTAACAAAATACGAAATACAAGCCTTTTTTTGAAAAGTGCTAATTATCATTCACAAGATTTATTTAAATGCTACAAAAATTAAAATATTCGCTGTACTCACCAATACTAATCCGCACCAACACATTTCTGCACATAGAAAAATAAGTTTAGGAGTAGTTAATTCGTCGTTTTTAATTATTTTTGTAGTTAACGAGTTAATCGTTGCTAACAATTGAACTCCAATCGAAATCATAATCGTTAAAATTGGCCAACCAAATATTTTGTTGAAATTTTTAATCGACTCACTCAGATAAACGTAGTAGCCTTTCAAGACCGTCACATCACTTATTCCCATGATTTGCCTATTTGATTGGCTATTACGTAACCACCGTCCCCAACTCGAACTTTTGATTAAGTTTGGTACAACACTGTTTGATAGGTTCTTGTTCACGTATTTAAGCTTCTTCTTTAGCATTAAAACGTAATGGTTCAAAAGCAAAACTGATACTATAACGAAATACTGAAATGCGCAACGAACGATGAATAAGACACCCATATCTCCGTATTTCATTCCAATTGTAATTCCCAAGCATAAAGTCCAAGAAAGTGCGTATAATACATGCACCGCTATGAAGAAAACAGACAACATATCCCATTTGTTTGTTGTTGCGTGTTGAAAGCTAGGAATTTTAGCAAGAATTTGTAAAAATTCAATAAAACTGTCAGTTTTAAAGATCAACGTGTAAAACCACAAGTTGATGTAAATATTTTTAAAAGTCAGTGTAGTTAATGAGACGTAGAAGACGGTTTTCGCAGGCGTCGTTCTAAATTCTCCAACTATTATGTATACCGATGTTAAAAAAATGAGCACCCAAACCGCCATAGAATACATTTTGCTTAAATTTATTTGTTTGCTATTACTGGGAAGTAATGCTAAACACGTTGCAATTTTATACAAAACTTGAGCACTTTTCCCGTCATAAATTTGATAGACTGTTTTAATTTTATGTTGCTAAGAGTATTTTTGGTAACAAACTATAATATTTAATGACAAAACTTGAGCACGTTAATGGACACGTCCAAATTGTGGTTTGATAGTTCGAAATTGATTCTTATTATTGCGTAAAAATAAATAGCTAAACTTTGAAAGCCATCAATTACTACAGTAATTTGCTTTACCGACCGTTTTTTGGTTTTAAAGGCGTTACCCACAGACACACACCCATGCAGACTTTTTCTAAGTATACTATAGACGACGTCTACGAAAAAACAAACTTTTCACATTTTTCCATTACCTCTTTGAGGTTTCGCGTGGCTGATATCGCTGATTGCATTTGATGAGACTCTGCTGATAATGCTCAAATGTAGAATTTTAGTGTAGTCTTGGCAGAAAAGAATTTTACTACCTACAGATTCCCAGCTTCACTTTGATATTTAGTTCAGAAATACTGTGTATAGGTATTTCAAAAGCAAGTTCAATTTCTTTTACCGTGATACTGGGCAGGTGTTTCATTAATTTACTCAACGATTTCTATAAAATTGGGACCAATCTTTAACGGCTTGTTGGAACATAAGAGCTGACATAGTAATTTAGAAGCAAAAGTGTAATAACGCAATCATCGGAGCACTTTAAAATATGCTTAAATTGTAACAGTCTAAACACTCTGTATAGCTACTCACCATCTCTAATCCGTACCAAAACACCGCTGCACACGTACCAACCAGTTTACTAGTACTAAGCTCTTCGTTTTCTAGTACTATCATAGCTAACCAGTTAATTGTTACTAACAGTTGACTTCCTATTGAAATCATCAACATTAAAATTTGCCAACCGAAATTTTCATTAAAACTTTCAATGGAGCCACTCAAGCAGACGTAGTAACTTTTCAAGT
Organism: Malthinus flaveolus; assembly: GCA_950108345.1. Taxonomy (NCBI): domain Eukaryota; kingdom Metazoa; phylum Arthropoda; class Insecta; order Coleoptera; family Cantharidae; genus Malthinus; species Malthinus flaveolus. The sequence continues at coordinate 33,886,591 of OX467286.1, read as the reverse complement.
CCTCGCAAGTGCGTGCGTAGTTTTCTATTTCGATCGCTTCAATCCCGCCGTTTGGATTTAGTTTCTTGCGCTCCTTGAGTGTTTTGTTTATGTACTTAAACTTCTCTTTCAACGTCAAAGCGTAATGACTTAAAAGCAAAACCGATACAACAATGAAATAGTGAAACGCACAGTGGACAATAAATCCGAGATCTAAATTCTTACTTTCGACTCCAACTACACAATACGCGTATAAACTCCAAGAAAATACGAAGAATAAATGCATGGCGATCACCAAAATTGATATACTGTCCCATTTTTTCACTTTATTACTTTGAAAGAGGAGAACTTTGGATAACATTTGTAAAAATTTCGTAAATTTTTTATTTTGGCATACTGATATGTAACACCATATGTTTGCAAAAAATATTTTTGAAATTAGGGCACTTAAATGGACGAAATAGACGGTTTTCCGACTCCTATGTATATATTGTCTGTACAATATAAACGATGATGCCAAAGTGACAGCTAACCACACAATACTACTGTACATTTTTCGTAAATTTGTTCTTTTAGAGTCACTCGGAATTAATGCTAGGTATGTTGCTATTTTGCGCAAGACTTTAGCACCTTTTCCTACATAAAGTTGATCGAGTGATTCCATTACTTCGCGAGTTGGGTTTTAAGTGACAAACTAAAACGTAAAAACTGAAAACCCTCATGAAAAATAACTAAATTTCGGTTCCATAGCTCTTATTAAATTGATAGTTATTATTACATAAATAAATGGTATAGCTTCTGAAACCAGTTATCAAAGTACAATCAATAATATCAAAACGTCGTTATAAAATTTTAATACCTCGTGGACACCTCGAGTAGAGACAATTACCAAATTAAAAATCTTAAACGACACTCTATTTTTTCCAGAAAACTCAGTAAGTATTTACTCACCATTCCTAATCCGCACCAACACATATATGCACTCATATCTACTAGTTTAGTAGTATTAAACTCGTCTTTTTCAAGTAGTTTCAAAACCAGAAAGTTTATTCCCTCTAAAAGCTGAGCTCCTACTGCAATCATTAATGTTAAAATTTGCCAACCAAAATTTTTATTAAAACTTTCAATGGAGCCATTCAAATACACGTAGTAACTTTTAAACGCTTTGGCAGTACTCGTATCTATTTTTATTTTTATTAATTCAATACTAATAATTTAAAAGCAAAACTGATATAATAATTAAATAGTGAAATGCAGAGTCGACACTAAATCCAACATCTAAATTCTCACTTTTCAGTCCAATTACGCAATATGTATATAAACTCCAAGAAGATACATACAATAAATGCATGACAATCAACAAAATTAATACAATGTCCCATTTTTTCTCTTGATTGCCTCGAAAGTATGAAACTTTGGATAAAATGCATAAAAATTCAGTAAGTTGTTTATTTTGGCACACTAATCTGTAAAACCATATGTTTGCAAAAGAAACTATTGAAATTAGAGCGCTTGAATTGACATAAAAGAGAGTGTTCTCACTCCTATTTATATACTGTCTGTACAATACAAACGATGATGTCAAAATAACAACTAACCACACCACAATAGTGTACACTTTTCTTGAGTTTGTTCTTTTAATATCACTCGGAATTAACGCTAGGCACGTTCCTATTTTGCGCAAGACTTTAGCACCTTTTCCTACATAAACTTTGTGGAGTGATTCCATTACCGCGCCGCTGTATTTTAAGTGATAGACTGTAAAAACTGAAAACTCTTTTGAAAAATACCTAAATTTCGGTTTCGTTGTTTTCAATTGATAGGTATTATTGCGTAAATAAATTATAGCAATAACTGTGAAACCTGTTATTAAAGAACAATCATCATCAAGACATCCCCTAACATCAAATATTTAAAAATTAAACACCTCGTTATCAAAACCAGCTACAATCAATAGCATGCCAACTAATTAAGTCCGTATTTATTAGGAAGTGTACGATACTTAGATGAGTCAATTTGAACGTGCAAGAGACTACTACCCTACATATTGCCAATTAAAAAATCTTAAATGGCGCTCTGTTTGTGTAACATATTAGACGAGATGTAACGACCCCAAATTTTGATATTTAAATAAGTTTGTTAAGACGTAGTAACAGTACGCTGGCGCCAAGAAGGCGATAAGAGTGATTTTTAGAAACATTCAGTTCAAATTAATAAACAAGCCGAAGTTTCTAGAATTCACAGTAAAACAATCTCTCAGCGGATTATGTCAGCATATCCGTTATAGTTTCGGAGAAACTATAATTAAAAAGTGCAGACGCGGAGGGAATTCAAATCGCTAACAAACAAGGTAATAAAAATATTTTGTGTCGCCTGCCTGGAGACAGGGAGTGACTAAAATAAGTAGTGTTGATTGGCTAAGTAGTTGTGATTGATAAGGCAAAAGCCAATTGCGCGCGTCGAGGGGCGTAGAGTTGAGCCAAAGTGTTGGGCTGCGTAAATTAAATTAGTTAAGTCGTATTGAAACTCCCAAAGGGAGAAGAAGTAAAAAGTTGTCTCAAGACTCCCAAAGAGTTAAGTCAAGTCGTCTTAAAGCTCCAAAATGGATAAGAAGCTAAGTTGTTTTTAAGACTCCAAAGGAGAAAAGTTAAATAGTCCCGGAGCATTCAATAAAAGTTGGTGACGCTAAAAAAGATTACCGAAATATAAGTTAAAATAGTATTGCGTTGTGGAAATATTCTACAAGGAGAAGATTAGTGAGTCAAGTGACTCTAAAAAGTGTAGAGTTCTCGGGAAAAGTGTCTCAAAAAGGGAAAATCCGAATTAAGTTCGTAAAAGTATCAACGTTAAACAAAGACGATTGGCGTTAACGGTCCGGTGTAAAAGTTATCCGTGTTGCTAATTTTGGGCATTCATAGCCACCCGATATAGATAAAAAAACTGTCAGACGTCGAAGACGCGCGGTCGACCGGCCAGTTAAATAAAAGACATTTTAGTAATTCAAACAGAACAGCAAGGCAGTAAGTTATTTGGGATAGCCTTTAGTTAAAGTGGTTAAAGTTAACCGACATCATCAATCTCGCATTTTCCAAATAAAGAGTGTGGGTCAATAAATTCAAGTACAAACTATGGTTTTCGGGAGGTCAAACTGCTGCGTGGATGGTCAGCGGAAGGTGTGAAGTTCTAGAAGTGGCGACCATCGGGTGGAGGTTGTTAATCGTGGTAGACACGGCCGTAAGGGTGTCGTAAAAGGATAATTGAGAGTAAGATCGTATAAGTTTGTACTGATAATTTCCAGAAACCCACCCATATTGGTCGGAGTCGGGAATCTGGGAATTACTAATTTTTGTATTTTGCGGGAGACGAGAATACGTTGCTAGACTACGCAGGGTAGTAAGTTAAATGTGCAACGGATTCGCGGCTTATCGTTTAATAATTTTTGTGTATATTCGTAATTGATTTGTTTGGTATTTCGTATTTTTGATGTATTTTGAGTTATTTCGTTTATGTATGTGTTGTGGACGAATTAGTCCTTTTTATAGAATTATTATAACCGACTTATAATCTGAACTGTGTTTTTTCTGTCACTTTAACGGCCTGAGTTCGTCTACAGCGATATCGACTGAAGCTAGTTTGGGTGTTTCACTACAAAACACTCTGGCGCTCAATAGTTAATCCGAATAAGTATTTTTATAAATACGACAATCAATTTTTCATCATTCAAGAACGCATACAGTTACAATTGGCGCCTAACAATCAATTTTTTATTACGCCAAAAAAGGCGTTTCACTACAGAGAGTCCACTTATAGGTAAAATAACAATTACAATCTGACGATGCACTCTTGAATTGCGATGTGAAATAAAATATACTAGGGGAAAATTAAAGTTTGCCACTTGAGATAAACGTGTGCGGTGCGCGTTTAATAAGACAGAGATTAACAATCACTCGAGATAGATTAGCGGTTAGACCACTCGACGCAACGTCGAAAGATTCGGGTTCAATCTCCGATTTCAATTTGAGTTTCGAGCCCAAATAAACTACGTGGGCACATAACGAGAACGTCTAGTTTCCTTGCCATTGCGCTAAAAAAGAAAGTTCAAAGAAGTATAGGTAACGTGTTCGGGAAAATGACAGAAAAGGTCAACACTTTTGACACTAAATGCAGATTTACACTATATAACGCTGCCTGATATTGATACGGCTATGCTGAGTAAATTTTTTGTGTCGACTTTACACAAAAGGATTTTACCACGTTTTCGCCTTAAGATATTCAAATGCCTAACTTATGCAACGAGATAGTACGTTATTTTAACGTAAAGGTTGACCACTATTTTTAGAGGTTTTGATACACAATTATCAGTAATGAATGAAGTAAATTGCGATATTTTTTCACTATTTATGGGAACTTTAGGGGTAAATTCATGCAAATTGTTCTTTCTTAGAAATATTCCTACACATTCGGGTACAAAATTCTTTATAGTTTTACAAGTTTTTAAAATTTTAGCTGAAAGCATTATCTCATAAAAAGGTAAAATTGTAAAGAAATGGATAAAGCGGTAAATTTAATTTATGGTTTCTTTGAAAACGGATAACAAGACATTACAATAGGTAGAATCAAGAAGCTAATCCGGAAGAGCTTGCTACGCACTATACACTAAACACTCAGTAGATATTAGTACTTACCATGCTTACTCCGCAAGAAAACACACATATAGCCTCGAAAATAAGTCTAATAGCATTAAATTCGTCGTTTTGAAGTAGATCCCTAACCATATAGTTTATTGTTACCAACAGTTGACTCCCTATCGCAATCATTAATGTTAAAATAGGGAAACCAAAATTTTCATTGAACTTTCCAACGGAATCACTCAAACAGATGTAGTAACTTTTTAACTCCTTGATAGTGCGTGCGTAGTTTTTTACGTCGATCACTTCAATACCGACATTTGAATTTAGTTTCTTGTGCTCTTTGAGTGTTTTGTTTATGTACCTGAACTTCTCTTTCAACGTCAAAACGTAATGACTTAAAATCAAAACTGATACAACAATGAAATAGTAAAATGTAGCGTGTACAAGAAAAAAAAATTGTAATTCTAAATTGTTAATTTTGATTGCAACTACAACATATGTACCTAAACTATAAGTAAGTACGAAGAGTGAATGGAAAGCGATCACCAAAACTAATATAATGTCCCATTTTTTAATTTTCTTTCCTCGAAAGTAGGGAACTTTGGTCAAACTGCGTACAAATTCAGTAAATTTTGTATTTTGACATACTAATGTGTAAAACCAAAATACGTTGGCATAAATTATTTTTGAAATTTCAGCGATTGAATCGACGTAAAAGACGGTGTTCTCCGTCTCTCTCGTAATATACTGTCTGTACAATATAAACAATGATGCCAAAGCAACGAATAGCCACACAGCAATAGTATGCACTTTTCTTGACTTTGTTCTTTTCGTATTATCACTCGGAATTAATGCTAGGCATGTTGCTATTTTGCGCAAGACTTTAGCACCTTTTCCTACGTAAATTTGATCGAGTGATTCCATTACCTCTCAGCGGCGTTTTAAGTGACAAACTAAAACGTAAAAGCTGAAAAATCTTTAAAAATATCCAAATTTCGGTTCGATAGTTCTCAAATTGATAGTTATTATTGCGTAAATAAATTATAGCAATATTTGTGAAGCCATTAAAGTACAATCATCATCAAAACTTCCAAAGTATAAAATATTCAAAAACTAAACACCTCGCTATAAAAACCAACTACCATCAATATATAGCCCTCTTAATAATTAAATCTGTGACTATTAACCAGTAGTTATTTATACACATATGAATTGATACACAAGTTTTGAGCGCGCATGTGCCATGAGTAGGTGCATAGATGTGGCGCCCGAGTAGGGCAATCGCCATAATTATAAATCTTAAATAGACTCAGTTAGTATGATCAGATAAAAACCACAAAAAGGTACTGTCTAGCGGTAATAAAAAACAATTACAATCCAACGACGCATTCGTGAGTTACAATATGAAACAAAAAACTACTAAAGTGTGGCCACTTGAGACAATCGTGTGGGGTGTGAGAGTTTAAGACGGGGATTAAAACGGACTCGAGATACAGATTAGCGGTTAGAAGTAAAACTTTCGAGTAAGAGAAAAAAAGATCCAAGTTTATTCACATGGTATATTAGATTTACATTGCGGAACAAAGTAAAAAGGTTGGCATTAATGTCACCATAATGGGCGTTTCATATTAGGTACAGTGAAATTGTAAGAACCCGAATATTTAGTACTCACCATCACTAATACGCTCCAAATCACATCATATGCACATGTAAAAATAAGTTTAGTAGTATTTACTTCACTCTCTTCCTCAAGTAGTTGGTTAGCAAATTCGGTAGCTATTACTAATAATTGACCTCCAATTGAAATGAAAATTGTTAAAATTTGCCAGCCGAAAACGTTATTGAAACTTTCAATCGACTTACTCAAAATAACGTAAAGGCCTTTCAAGTCTGAGACAGTACCTAAATCGTTTTTTCGTCCAATCACTTTAGTCCTCGCTCGGCAGTTACGTAACCACTCTCTCCAACTTGAATCTTCATTAGAATTTGGCTTAACGCAATTCGTAAGTTTTTTATTTACATATTCAAACTTCTTCTTTAACACTAAAACGTAATAGCTTACAAGTAAAACCGATATAACAGCGAAATAGTAAAATGCACCGCCAATAATGAATTTAGCATTATTACGTTCGTAATAGTAACTCGTTTGAAGTACTATTACAGCGTACCAGGCAAAACCACAACCAAATATGTAGAGTAAATGCATCGCAATCAGTAAAACTAATAAAAAGTCGCATTGTTTAACATTTTCATGCCGAATGGTAGGAACATCGATGAAAATTTGTAGACAATCACTAAATTTTTCAGTTCGACAAACCAACCTGTAAAACCACGTGTTCACGTGAATTATTTTACAAATCATGGTGACCAAACTAACGTAAAACACCATATTGTCAACCGCCGCCGTAAGTAATCCGAATATCATATATAGCGAAGTTAAAATTACGACTAACCACACCGCAACACTGTACACTTTTCTTAACTTTGTTCTTTTAGAGTCACTCGGAATTAACGCTAAGCACGTTGCTATTTTGTACAAGACTTTAGCACCAGGTCCTACATAAATTTGATCGACTGCTTCCATTACGACGTAAGCAGTATTTTAGTGTAAGTACCCAAAAACGTAAGGGCTGGTGATAACTGCAACAGAACGAACTTAAATTTCGTTTATGATAGTAAGTTGTAAAATTGGCTTCCATTAATAATAACTTATTATTGCATCAGTACTCGTAAATAGTAGGTCGATGAAACTTTTAAAAGTCGATTATATTAATTTGAGATAGGCACCTACTAATGCGTTCCAATTTAACTCTTTGACGGCTTCGTCTACTTTGAAAAACTAATATAATATGACGGTAGCGGTTGCCCGAACGATTGGTGACAGAAAGAGTCCAAGTGTTGGGTTGATTGGTATTAACGAGTCCAGTTATCTGCTGGTAGAACTCGATACTTTTTCATGTGGCACTGTATTAACCGAGAACTGATAAAAAACTTCTCATATCCAATCAAAAATGTTGTAAAGAGTGACTCTTTTAATTATTTTAGAGCTAAAGTCTACTAACTACCATTAATTGGTGAATCAAATATTGTATTTTTTGTACATTTCCAAAAAGCTATTAATTTCTAGAACACTTAAACCTAGTATTTATTAATTTGTATAAGAACTATAACATAAGAAGTGACCGTTCCAAGAAGACCGAACAGCATAGTGTAGTCGACGTTGAAAAATCCAGCGGCAGTAAAATATGGACACTGATGGGTTGCTTGTTGAGCCAATAAAGTTAACTCTTCTCTTAAAATACGTTCCTGTACGTTGTTGCTCATTGCAGGCACGTCAAGTAACAAATTGTAACAAACGGTTGCAGTCTTCTGGGCTTCTTTAGTAGTCATGTCGCAAGTTACCGCTATAACGATACCCATAACCTGAAGCAAAAAGCTCAATTTAATCATTTATTTTTTGTTCAAAACGGGTGATTTACAAATAATTTTTTTGTACAGAAATTAAGTGTTATCTGTTAGTAATCGTAACAAGAACTGAATTACCAACGGAGCGCGCTCGGCTCTAACAAAAGCTTTCCCTTGAAGCACCTTTTCGACGGACGTGGGAGCATAAATGGAGCCAATCTGCTCATGTGCTCATGTAGAACATTTGCACTCATCAGAGACCTAATGCACCTATTGTAACAGGAGAATTCGTCTCTATACATCATACGATTATTTAAGAAAGTGCTGCTTACCATCATAAAAAAGCACCACGATGCTTGTAAGGCAATCACTCCAGTGTTATCAACGAGCGTCTTTTCTTTGTCTAATACGACGTGCATCACGGCATCAATAGTTGCCAATATTTCGACTGCAATGCACATGGTTAAAAATACAAATTGCCATCCACAAACGTCATTGAACGTTCCTACGGCTTCACTCAAGTTGGAGTAATACTTCCTCAAGTCGGAAACGTTCGAAGACCTTTCATTTGGAGTCACAACTCTTCTTAGCCACGGCTTCCAACTGATCCTTTCATCGGATGGAAGAGGAACGACGTTATTTAAATTTTGACGTACGTACTTAAATCGCCTTTTTAGCACCAATATGTATCTGTTACAAAGCAGCTCCGATACGATAACGAAATAGTACGCCAAACATCTAACGGATAGGTAAATAAATAAGTTTAAATCGAGCAGTCTCGTGTACTCGACGTACGCCAATGAGAATAGAGAGAAAAAAATTAAATTGACTAAAATCAATCCGATGCCCGTGGTTTTAAAATTTTGAAAAATTAAATTTTTGGGCACGACGCTCAAAAATCGTTTAACTTGTTCGGTTTTTATCAATGTCATGTAGCTGGAAATGTTTATGTGTAAGTTTTCGCAAACACAAGCCAATATTTCCAACATGGTAGCCGATTCGTGATCAGTGTCGAAGTATCTGACGAAAAACGAGTATAAAGTTGTTCCATTTAAAAACAAAGGGACCGAAACTGCGTATATGTAATAAAATTTGGAATTGTCTTGATAGTTTGGTACTAACATTAATTTGTAAATAAAGTTTAATAAAAGTGTCTTGCAGCTTTCAGAAACCTCCATCGTTAATAAAATACACGAAACTAAAACTATCAGGAAATGAAGCGGCTCGATTTAATTTTGTTTGATGTCGTCCTAAATAATGTTATCCAAACAATTTTTTTTTGGTTAAATCACGCTACTTCTTTTAGTAATTATTAATGAAGCCATTTTAAGGAATATTTAAACTTGTTAATTTTATTAAGAGGATACTTTCCACTGCTGTGACCTGTATGAACCCCCCGAGACAACAATTAGATGAAACTCTGTGGTAAATTCGCCGCCACACTTTTGGAATTAAGCGAGCGGTTAAGTTTCGCCACTGCATGCATTTCTTAATTGTTACTACACAAAACTGCAACTTACCGACATGATAAAGCACCAAAAACTTTGCAAACAGACAAATTGCAACTTTTCCACAACGTCTATATCCGAAGTGACTACTTGAATGACGATATTAACGCTGCTCAAAATTTGAAACGCCACAGATAGAACCAAGACCAAAATTTGCCAGCCAAAAATGTCGTTGAAATTTTCAACAGTTTTTCCCAAATTAACGTAATGCGTCCTTAAGGCGTGAACCCTCAAATGAAAATTGATGAGCGTCTGTTTTTCTTTAAACTCACTTTTTAGAGTTTTTCGAACGTGCGTAAACCTCGACTTTATTAAAATGATGTAGTCTCTAATTAAAAGCACGGACGTTACTACTAAATAGTACGATAAGTATGTTGTTAAGTCGTATATGTAGCCATTCATGTCGTCATCTGTTGATAAATAATTGTAGGTGCTCAATGAACATAACGAAACGAAGAGTATTTGTATGGCTATTACGAGTAACGAAAAAATTTTCAAACTTTTCGTTTCTTTTCTGTACGCGGGAATTTTCTTAACCATTTCGACAAATATTTGAAAAGTTTTATTGTTCCTAATAGTTAGGCTGATAACTGATATATTTATGTGCACGTTGGTGAAAAATAGCGAAAGTGTTTCCGAAATAATGATCGTTATAGCACTATCGTCTTCTGTAGTGGCATAAAACGAGTACACCGTCATTACGTTGAGCGCCACAAGGACGACGGTCGAATAATATTTGTGCCATTTCGAATTTGGTAATTGTTTAGGCACTAACCCAAAACAACTTGCCACTTTGTAAAGTTTTTCTGCAGTATTAAATTTGTCATTAAAACCGAACTTCATTTTGACGGGTATTACTGCTTTTAGCTGGTTGCACGAGTCCCAAATCCTGTTGGCTGAACTAATCAAACAAATTAAAATAAAATTGAGTTTAAATACAATTCACAAGATTATTTTTCCTTTACGTAAATCGGTCTGTAAATAATAATAGTTGAAGTAAAATTATTTACAGTTACTCTAAAATAAATAACCATTATCATTAAGAGGACTCTTGCGTGTACAAAAGTTAAAGTTAAGGCTTCCTGGCGCCCATAATCGTATAGTAGGTAATGGATATAGTCAAAACCAGGAGAGGTGTCCTATGACTCATCGCTAAAATGACTTAAAAATGACGTATTTAAATATTCTGTCGCATTCCCACAAAGTAAAAACAAACTTATAAAAAGAATAGGGTGATTCAAGCTACGTAGTTTTTTGGAATGAGTCATAGGACACCTCTCCTGGTTTTGACTATAGCGATCAACTCTACCGACAAGCTGAATGATTACTTTTAGGGTTTGGCGTTAGCTAAAATATTCATACTCTACAAGCCAGAGATCCAGGAGTCGAACCTTGAGGGACCCCGCGCAGTACTATTCTCTTTTTAGACGCTACACCCTTCATTTTTATACAATATTGAATTGATATCCTCATAACGGACTTTTAATGATTACTATCTTGAATCTTTACTAACAAATTAATTAATATTGAAGGGGTATTATTAACGTAATTTTATTAAATAAACAACTTTGCTCATTTTTATTAATTGATAACATTATAACTCACACTATACATTTTAAAATATGCAAGTAGTAAACCAAATTAGTTTGCTATGTGCTCTAATCAAAAATTGCATTGGTCTGGCGTAACTAGCACACTACTAGCGAACCACGAACTACTTCACTAAACAGCCATCACAACTTATACGTAGGTGGTTTCACAGCGATTTTTAATTTTCTCTAAGCTTCTGAAGGTCTTGAGAGATCTTAATAAAAATTAATCTTGTAATGGGTATACATTACAGGTAACTTAATTAATGTATTGTCTATGCTTCTTAAGAAGATTTTTAATTAAAAAAATATATAGATTTGATACACATTAAAAAGCATCATCTCTAAGTACAAGGACACTTGATAATATTTTACGAACTACGGACAATAAATTAATTAATAAATAAAATAGTACAAACTACAGCTTTTCAAGCAACTTATTCTATAAACCACAAAATGATTAAAAACTACAAACTACTAGTACGTATACTGCTACTATTATACCGATTGATAATAATTTTAAGCGCAACAATGTTATCAACGCAACATGTTGCTTAGATTATAGAATCATTTAGAAGTAAGTTGCTAGATGTCAGATGCAATACACTCCCCGGATGGCAATCCTATAGAACATGTTTGGGACATGTTTAGAAGCGTACATGAGTATAGAAAAAAATTAAAAGAACTTTGTAAACAGATTATCATATATAACTTCAACTTAATGTTGCTTTAAAAAATACCAATCGGTATGTACATACAGAAATAAATATATTGGCCAATAGTAAGCAGTAACTTTTTTTTTGTAAAGAATGGTATAAAAACCGAGAGTGCTGTAACTAAAAAATATTCCAATTGTATTTCGTAAAAATTTCATAGCAGAAATTGCGAACTGGCGCACAAAAAGTTTTCACTAAACAACCTATAGTGGCCAATAATTATTTTTCTGACTGTACAGGTATACATTATCTAGTCTATCTCTAATTTCTTCTCGATAAATACCCCAAACTTTCTATAACACTACCTAGACCTAAACCGAATAAAACTTCTACTTATTAATTTGTATAAGAACAATAACATAAGAAGTGACGGTTCCAAGAAGGCCGAAAAGCATAGTGTAGTCGACGTTGAAAAATCCAGCAGCAGAAAAGTACGGACATTGATGAGTTGCTTGTTGCGCCAATAGAATTAATTCTTCTCTTAAAATGCGGTCCTGCACGTTGTTGCTCACTGCTGGCACATCGAGTAACAAATTATAACAAACGGTGGCAGTCTTTTGGGCTTCCTTGGTGGTCATGTCGCAAGTTACTGCAACGACGACGCCCATAACCTGAAACAAAAAGAATTCCTTGATGTTCGTTTATTGAAAGCGTGCGATTTAAGTTCTAAAGGGAAAACGAGCGGGGTTTCTTAAAATGCTATTTTAACAAGTTTAGGGTTGAAACCCGCCGTATTGTCTACTGTTTAGTTCCTTAAATTTATTGAAATGTTTATGTCATGTCCTTAATGTTGCAAAATTTTTGCAATTTTTTGTTGCTAAGCTCTTAGATATATTATTGTGTATTACGAGGTCTCGGAGCGGGCATAGTTTTTAAACATACTATTTATCAGGAACCTTTTCTAAGCCAACTTACCACAAAATCTACTCCCCACAAAACTGTCGGTAAAATAAACATTACGTAATGTAATAAACTCGGAAACTTGGATGGATTAACAAGTTTATTTTCTGTGAGAGAATTAATAGTATTTAGAATAATTACAACTAGTGCTAACACCAGTGTGAAAATTTGCCATCCGAAGAGATCATTAAACATTGCAATCACTTTGCTCGATTTAGAGTAAGTTTGTCTCGACTTTTGTGCTGCTGTAACAGAAAACTGATTTCCATTCAAGTGAACAAAGCCTTCCTCAAGTTGTGCTGTTTTTAAAACGTCTCTCAAAGTATTATTAATATACTCAAATTGGTTTTTAATTAACAAAACGTAATTAACGATAGTTAAAGTAGAAATTCCCACAAAATAATGAAGAAATTGAAACATGGCTATAGTTTTATATACACCTATTCCTAAGTGTTTGATCGTCGCGTAGAAATCATAACTTATGTAGGAAAACATCCAGAAGTGAAATAATATTAGCTGTGTCCACAGTGTACACTTTCTGTTATTTTTTAAACTTGGAATGCTAAATATAAGGTATAAGAATACCTTACACATTTCACTTCTAAATGCTATCCGTAGAACAGCAACATTTACCAAAGCGTATATCAAAACCAAATTTGTAATATTTAAAATAGCCGAAGTCATTGAAAATACATATTCCCCAAATGCAGAACTGCTGCACAGCATATACAACGAAAATGCGTTAAAACAAAATAACAAAAGTAAACGGAGAACTTTTGATTTGGAACTATCGCCACCACATGCCATAATTCCTAAAGAAACTGCAATGTTTTGCAATGGTTTTAATGCTTCGTATTCTTTCATGTTTGAAAACGCTTTCATTCTGAGCAACTCATGCACACGTGCACACCCCACAGAAGTTTCAACTAAATTATTATAATAGTACGTAATCATAAAAATTAAATCGTGGTAATTGACTGTATTGGCTTCTTCCTTTGTAATAGGTAATAGGTGTCTTTTTTAACGTAAAAACTTTCTCATTTATTCGAAAAAATTGGGTAATTTACGAAAAGCTTTTGAGTTTTATTGTCGATTAAAGAGGGCTTTATTATATAGCTTAAAAACGAATATAAGTTTAACATTTCTTTACAAGCTTTTAATGTTTGTTTTGGGCAATTTTTTGCCATTTTTGCAAATTTCTAAGGGCGTAGTAGACATAATATCACATACAATAAACTATATACTAGAACTAGATCAAGTTTATGTACTGTGATAATATCATAAAAATAGGTAGCCTATGTTAAACAAGTTATTTATCAGGAATTTTTCTAGAGTCGACTTACCACAAAATTTACTGCCCACAAAACTGATTGAAAAATAAACATTATGTAAAGTAATAAATTAGGAAACATGAACGGCTTAAGATATTCCTTTTCCAAAAATGAATCGATATTACCTAATACAATCACAACTAGATCTGATAACAGTATAAAAATTTGCCATCCAAAAAGATCATTAAACATTGCAATAGCTTTACTGGAATTGGAGTAATTTTTTCTCGCTTCTTGTGCCGCTCTAATAGAAAACAGATTTCCGTACAAGTGAACAAAGCCTTCTTCAAGCTTTGCTACTTTTAAAACGTTTCTCAAAGTTTTATTAGTATACTCAAATTGGCTTTTAATTAATAGAACATAATTAACGATAGTTAACGTAAAAATTCCCAAAAAATAGTGAATAAATTGAAAAACGGCTAGATATTGGTATACAGTTATTCCGAAAAGTATGATCGTGGTGTAGCAAGAATAACTTATGTAGAAAAACATCCAGAAATGAAAAAGTAGTAGTTGTGCCCACAGTGTACACCGTTTTTTTTAAAACTTGGAATGTTAAATGCGAGGTGTAAGAAAGCCTTACACATCTCACTTTTGAATGTTATCCGTAGAGCAGCAACATTTACAAAAGCGTATATCAAAACATAATTTGTAATAGTTAAAATTAAAAAAAGTTTTGGGGACGCATTGTACAAAATAATCATATTATTGTATAGCAAATACATCGTTATTGCGTTAAAACAAAATAACAAAAATAAACGGCGAATTTTTGATTTTGAACCACCTCCAGCAAGTGTAATAATTCCCAAAGATATTGCAAGGTTTTGCAATGGCTTTAAAGCTCGGTAATCTTTTAAGTTCGAAATCGATTTCATTTTGAGGTACCTACTAAACTCGTACACACCACATTACGCAACCCCACACAAATTTCAACTAAATTATAGTAACCATAAAAATTAACTTGTAACTGAATAAGTTTCTGCTTCATTTATAAAAACTTTTTCGTGGGTTTCGGTTATTTTATAATATAAGTAATTTATATTCAATACCTATTCTAAATTCTAAGTATTTTAGTTGCCGCTTACATAATACAATATTAGAAGAATTTGTGGGGTGCCAAACTTTGGTTTTAAGCTGCCGTTTCATGAGTTTAAATAATGACAAACCAAAAAATTATTAAGTTTTTAGAAAAAATTTGAGGGGTCATAAGTGCACCGTTGGATTTTAGCTATTTTGCCATAAATTATTTGTTAAGAATATTAATTAATATTAATTAATTAGTCTCATAAGATAAAAATTGATTTATGCGTTTTAAAGAACCTTAAGTATGTTGTGCCACTGGAATATGTCAGCCTTTGAAAATTAGGTCGGTTTATTACTCTACTTCAATATGAAATAAACTTATAACAACGTAATTGATATTTTTAGATTATTTACAATAGTTTAAGTTGAAAAAGCATAGAGTAATTAAAATGTACCCCCGCACAGCATTTATTATTATTATTAAACAAAAATTTCAATTCCGAAAGTTTACCCTCAAAAGGTGACGTTTCTACCCAATGTCGAGCATAACAGAGGTATGAAAAAGAACGAGCTTCATCACTCATCACATGCGTTACCGGAAGAGAAGAGAAGAGAAGGGTGAGAGTACTCGCAAGTTTCTGAGCCTTACGTCTCTGGGTAACGGACCTCGTTAATAGAAGCAAGTCGAAAGCAAGGAGAAACTGGTAAATTGGTCGAAGAACGTACAATGTACATTCTGATGTCTAATCTTTAGTTTCTCTATTTCTAGGAGGAGATATTATGATTAACGGGATATCCAATAATTTCAGTAGGAGCCTAAAGAAAACTATTCTGTAGTAAACATTCTCGCAACACTAAACTCTAAACGTTGAGCACATGAGACCACAAGTATATTATGTGTTCAAGCTTGTTCGCATCGACCTCATCTGGTTAGCAGATAAATGACCTTTGCATGAACGTTTGGTTGATGCTAAGACGTAACTTTTGCTTTGCCGCTTGTGTTGAGGAGGAAATATAGTTTATGATTAACGGGATAGTCAATAATTTCAGTATGGGTCTAAAGAGAACTATTCCGTAGTAAGCATTCTCGCAACACTAAACTCTAAAAGTTGAACACATGAGACCACAAGCATATTATTTTTTCAAGCTTGTTTGCATCCACCTCATCTGGTTAGCAGATAAATGATGCATGAACGTTCGGTTGATGCTAAGACGTAACTTTTGCTTTGACGCTTGTATTACGATGTTACGTCAACGATGACATGAAGCCTGCCTCAACCTGATTGAGGTTGACGCTTTATTAATCTCTGGTAGAGAGTAGTAACCATCACCATAATCACCCCAAAAAGTTCTACTATGCGGTAAATTGTTCTGTGCCATCCTCGTAATAAGTTATAAAAAGTTGCGCAAGTTTCGTCAAAGGTTCCAGTCACCACAGTTAAAAATACACAATTTGCCTTAAGGTATAACTTTCTTTTCTAGTTAGATGTTTGAACAATTTTGGTGCTAATTTTACTATACTATTATAAGCTACCCTTACAGAACTAGTTTGCACACAAATTTACTTACCACAAAATTGGCGCCCCATAAAATATATTGGCAAATAAACATTACATAATCAAATAAACTCAAAAACAAGAAAGGTTTAAGAAGATCACTTTCAGTGAAAGTATTGATAATATTTAGCGGAATTGCAACTAGCGCTAATACCAGTATGAAAATTTGCCATCCGAAAAGATTATTAAACATTCCAATAACTTTACTGGATTTAGAGTAACTTTGTCTCGATTTTTGTGCTGCTGTAACAGAAAACTGATTTCCATTCAAGTGAACGAAGCCTTCCTCTAGTTGTGCTATTGTTAAAACGTTTCTCAAAGTATTATTAACATACTCGAATTGGCTTTTAATTAACAAAACGTAATTAACGATAGTTAACGTAAAAATTCCCACAAAATAAATAAGAAATTGAAAAATTACTTGAGATCGATATACAACTATTCCTAAGAGTTTGATCGTCGCGTAGCAATCATAACTTATGTAGGAAAACATCCAGAAGTGAAATAGTATTAGCTGTACCCATAGTGTGCGCTTTCTGTTAGTTTTTACACTTGGAATGTTAAATATGAGGTATAAGAAAGACTTACATATCTCACCTCTGAATGTTATCTGTAGAACAGCAACAAATATTGCTGCACAGCGTATACATCGTTATTGCGTTAAAACAAGACAATAAAATTAAACCGAGAAGTTTTGATTGGGAACCACCACCACGTGAAATAATTCTCAATGAGACAGCAATATTTTGCAATAGTTTTAATGCATCGTATTCTTTCTTGCTTGAAATCGGTTTCATTCTGAGCAACTCATCCACACATGCACACCCCACAGAAGTTTCAACTAAATTATTATAATAGTAGATACGTAATCATAAAAATTAAATCGTGGTAATTGACTGTGTAGGCTTCTTTCTTTGTAATAGGTAATAGGTGTCTTTTTTAACGTAAAAACTTTCTCATTTATTCGAAAAAAATTGGGTAATAGTATACGAAAAGCTTTTGAGTTTTATTGTCCATTAAAGAGGGATTTATATTATAGCTTAAAAACGTATACCTATTAGTTTAACATTTCTTTACATGCTTTAAATGTTTGTTTTGGGCAATTTTTTGACATTTTTGCTAATCTCTAAGATCGTAGTAGACATAATATCACATACAATAAACTATGTACCTACTAGAACTAGATCTAGTTTATGTACTGTGATAATATCATAAAAATAGGTAGCCTTATATGTTAAACAAGTTATTTATCTGGAACTTTTCTTAGAGTCGACTTACCACAAAATTTACTCCCCACAAAACTGATTGAAAAAAAAGTAAAGTAATAAATTAGGAAACACGAACGGCTTAAGATATTCCTTTTCCAAAAATGTTTTCTTCCTTTGTAACATTTGAAAACATTTTACAAACGAACACTCGACTTCATGATCTCACGTAAAAAAGCAGCGAAAACATTACAAACGAACAGACCTTATAACATAACCGACTGTGTATATACAGTTTTCCAGTTTGTATATTCTGTGGATTACGCTTTCCATCGAAACAGTTTTTACTATTTTATACCGGTTTTACTATTTATACATTATTTTTCTATAAGAGGGAGTGAGCGAGCACAGTTCTGCCTTCTCGAAACCTTTGTTGTTTTATTCGCAGAGTCTTATTCAGCAAAAAATTTTATTTAGAAAGTTTTGGTTCTAATCCTCTATTTCTATGACCTAAAAATAAATGAAAAACTCTGCAACTCTGTACTAAATCGCCCTTGAACTAATTCTATCAATTTTTCCCCCTCGTTCAACGAAATTCCGAACTTTCATTTAATTTGTAAGTATAGGAAGTTGCTACGTTTGTAAAAACGCTGAAAAAATGCACTCTTAGTTAATCCCCTCGAGATTGGCCCCAATTAGGCGATAAAAAATAATTTCGTAAAACATCACAATATTATTAGGTACGTAAAAATAGGGCATGGTGAACAAATTTTGTGCGACTTTAAAACAATTGCACGACGGCAACCTGCACCTGCATCTGTAAGCTATTAGTAGGACATCGTTTTCGCGTACGCGAGTGCACGCTTTGTGATAACTATTTTATTTTTAGTTAATTTTTAAATTAAAGTTTGTTACAAATGAATTGCTTATAACTTAAAGTGTGTACATAATATTAAAGTTGTCGTAGAGTGAATTTCTACAAGTTTAAAAGTAGAAAAAGCGGTTTAAAAGTTTTAACTTTAATTGTGGCGTCGCGTCATTACACGGAAAAACTTTACAATATGGCGGGGGTCGGGTGTTAAGAGGTTGAACAATACTAACATATTTATATTATCGGATATCGGGAATATTATTTACGAAATGCGTTATTAATAATTATTATTAACAGAAGAAAACAACAATTCTATGTGATTATTAAAACAACAGACTTTCGGGTCAAGTCCATTTCTCAAAAAGGTAGGTCTCGTAGTGAGATTTATTTTATTAATTTTTCAAGTTTTTTAACGTAAAACTTTCTCATTTATTCGAAAAAGATGGAGTAATTTACCAAAAGCTTTTTAGTATGTACCTATATATGTATTATGATGTCTATTTTAACTAAAAACATATTTGATATTTTTAAGGTTATGTTCTAATCTTATTATACTACATATTTAGGTACCTAAAATAATCAGTGGTGGATTGTGATTTTGTGGGACCCCAGGCGTAACCTGATTGGGAAGCTCCTCCATTGACTCTTTGATATACTTATTATTTTAAGAAGGGAAAAGTGTATACAGAAAATAGCGCCACAACCGAAAATTTTTGATTGTTTAGGATAAAACGGGTTTAGGAATTTTAGTAGCGATTTATGTGTCTCCAAAAAAGTTGGTTGATAAAAACAAAGTAGGAAAATTAAGAATTAAGTTACTATATTACTTCAGATAGATAAGAAATGTTGTTAGAGAATTTATTACGGCATTACGGGATCCCTTTTAACTTTACGGGGGCCGTAGACTTTGGCATAATGGTAAATCTAGGGTTGCCAATTCTAATACATAATAGGTAATTTGTCACCAATCATGAAATAGATGTAGAGTCCAAGCATTTTAAATTTTCCTCTAAAAGATTAAAGAGTCAAAACTGTAAACCGACGGGTGGTACATAAGAAGGGTATATTTCTTTGTATTTCTGTTTGCTTTAAAATAGGAAATAAGAACTGCTGACCGTTCACTATTCTTTGGTAAATGAAAAAAAGAGAAAACTGTACAAAACTATTAAGAAAGAAAGAGTACAAAAACCGGCTGTTTTACTACCTCCCGTCGGTTTACGGTTTTGACTCTTTAATCTTTTAGAGGAATATTTAAAATGCATGGACTCTATCAACCAATTTGTTGAGAAGTCCGGACTTGCCTTAACTCTTAGAGCACGGGACGCTCCAGCACTTCTGACCAGTAAATCAGGTTAGGGTAACCAATCAATTTATAGTGAGTGATCATCAACACTAATAAAAGGTCAAATAATAATATATTAAAGAACGAATTTCATAAGTCACGTATTATAGCACGACTCCAAGTTTAAAATGCGACTGGCGTAGCCAGGAGCGTTTTAATGGAGGAGTGCTGTAATCGCTATAATGACTTATGAAATGAGTTCTTTATACAATTTTTTCTATTTTGCGCCTTTTAAAGTCCATTTTTATAGAAAAAAATCAAAATATAAAAATTTAGGGATTTTTGTGATGGTTGGCTGGTTGGCAGTACTAATTGTAGGGTGACAGTTCGTAATTTAAAATTCAAATAAATTGTTTTGTAGTTTGAATTGGTCGTTAATTAATTAATTTTAATTATTATGTTAAAAAATAGAACATGTTAATTACAAAAATTGTCGTTTTCTCTTTCCTCGCTTTGACAAAATATGTCAAATTAAATATTACTACCAACTTCGAACATCAAATTTTACCAAAATTATTACAGCATGCTAAATCTCAATACGACACGCAAATGGATGCTATAATAGCGATCTTACAGACGCAAAATATAAAAATAATTATTAAAATTGTCACTTGAACTCTATAATAATAATTTCTATAGTTTAGTGACTAACTCGAATGAATAACAACACTTTTTATACGTTTATACCCACATTCAGAGGGCACGCGTATAATATACAGGGTAAACCAGATCGCAGACCACCAGTTTCAGGATTTTGCTTCTAAAACGGTTACTCGTAGAGAATTGGGTCAAACTGTAACCTGCAGAGTTAATCAGTGTTTAAAAGTAAATAACAATATCGGCATTCCAATCTTTATTACGGTTTTATCGTAAAAATGTTTAGCCCGACTCTCTACGGCTAACCGTTTTTGAAAAAAATTCTGATACGCGAGTGCTCTGGCTCAACCGGTATAGTTTAATATAGACGTCTACTAAAGATTTTTTTACTATATCTATACCATATTAGAGCTAATTTGCACGCAAATTTACTTACCACAAAATAGGCTTCCCAAAAAACGACTTGTATAATATACATTACGTAATCTAATGAACTCAGAAACGAGGCTCGTTTAAAATGTTCATTTTCCATGAGAGAATTGACACTACTTAACAGAATAATGACTACTATTAATACCAATATGAAAATTTGCCATCCAAAGAGATCATTTAAAATTGCAATAGCTTTACTCAAATTAGAGTAATTTTGTCTCGATTTTTGTGCCGCTGTAATGGAAAATTAACAAAACGTAATTAACGATAGTTAACGTAGAAACTCCAAAAAAGTAATCAAAAAATTGTAAAACGAGTACGCATTGATATACGTGTATTCCAAAGAGTCTGAAAGTGTTGTAGCCATTAAAACTTATGTAGAAAAACATCCAGAGGTGAAATAATATTAGCTGTACCCATAGTGCGCGCTTTCTGTTATTTTTTACACTTGGAATATTAAATATGAGGTATAAGAAAGACTTACATATCTCACCTCTGAATGTTATCTGTATAACAGCGATATTTAAAAAAGCGTATAACAAAACCAAATTTGTAATGTTTAAAATTAACGAAATCACTGGGACTGCGTCGCCCGAAATAAAAAAATTATTATTTTTCAGCACAAAGATCGTTAATGCGTTAAAACAAGTTAACAAAAGTAAACGCAGAACTTTTGATTTGGAACTACCGCCAGCACGTGTAATAATTCCTAAAAAACCTGCAATGTTTTGCAATGGTTTTAATGCTTCGCATTCTTTCATATTTGAAATCTGTTCCGTTTTGAGCAACTCATGCACACCCTACAGAAGTTTCAACTAAATTATTTTAATAGTACGTAATCATAAAAATTAAATCATGGTAATTGACTGCATAGGGTATAGGCTTCCTCCTTTGTAATAGGTAATAGGTGTTTTTTTAACGTAAAACGAAAAGCTTTTTAGTAATATTTATATTATGCTGTCAATTTTAACTAAAAAGTATGTATAAAGTAAGTACCTATGTTCTAATATTATTATACATCGATCAAGGTAGCTAGGTATATTCAGTCGTAGATCTTGATTTTATGGGACCCCAGGCGTAATCTGATTTGTAGCCTCCCCCCCATTGACTCTTTGTTATATTATTTTAGAGAGGGGCTCTAGACTAAAAATTGTACATGAAATAGCTCCGCAGACAAAAAAATTCGATTGTTTAAGGTCAAACGGTTTAAATGAAGTTTAGAAATTTTAATAGCGGTTTATGTGTCTCCAAAAAAGATGTTTGACAAAAACAAAGTTGGAAAATTAAGAATAATTTCAGATGAATAAAAAACATTGTTGGAGAATTACGGGATCCCTTTTAACCTCTTGACCGTAGACTAATGGTAAATCTAGGGCCGCCAATTCTAATACATAATTATCTTACTCCGTCTTGAACCTAAATTACTCAGCACTCCAGCTGCATCCAGCAACTCCTCCTCGCCACATTCAAAAAAGTCACTCATATTAGGACGAATACTGCATTCAAAAACAACATCAGTTAGACCCTCTATCAGTCTGGGGGCAATGCTACAAATTCCTCGACAATAATTCAAGTCAGGATGATGGCTAATGAGGCCTATGGACCAGCTGATTAACTATTTTCTATGTGGTTCTGGATTTATTTTTCGACTGCATTATTTCATCGTGAAGAAACGATTGCTTGAGTGTTCTTAATGTGGCATTACACTATATTTTTAACTTTTTATACATTACTCCATATTCGGGATTAAACTGAGACAAAGTGAGCAAAAGATCGAAACGGCTCTTCAACAAAGACAAATTCTCAGTTCTAAAATAATTATTCGAACGTTTTAACTGGTCTCAAAGGGAAACAACTATAAAATGCCTTAAAGAAACCAGACATAAAGCTAGCTCACTGATCATTTACCAAACCCTCATCAATGCAATAGGACGAATCCCAGTTCTGCTCGGTAAGTACAGCCAAAAAACTGTGTCCACGAACGGCAGTACAAATTCAAACCTGGGAGTCTCGTAGAGATAGCCAGCCTTTGGGCAGTGTGATCCAAAATATGTGATTCAATCACATCGGTTAGAAAGTGTTTAATGTCCGTAAAAAAATTATCAATACATGACTTAGAGCTACCAAGATATAGGATGAGCAAAAAAGCTGCACTTGGACTGCTAGGATGGGGACTGTGGTCTTTTAACTATGTAACTCTCATCGGACACGCCAATATCCTAGAGAAGTGCTCTAAGAAGCTACCTCTTTTGTAGGTGAATTCAGACCGTAAACTTTGATGAATCTAACAGGCTAGAAAATATTTTAAAAATGTAATAAGTGAGAAATTTGAAAATAAACTTGTGTGGGTTTTTGTTCACTTTCTTTTACAAGCTTTAAAAAGCCTTTAATTTTTGATATTTTGACCTTCCTGCGGTTCTGGCAGTATCAAACAAACCAAACAAATGGCGTTTGATAAAAAATGTTGATTATCAATAATAACTAATCTAAAACTAGACAAAACGGACAAATTTTGAGAAAATTATTTTCAAAATTTTAGTTAACTTTGATCCTTAAAGTAGTCAATTTAGAAATTATTTTTTCTATTTCGGTACTTTAACCCACTCCTTAACGTACTGTTTTGGTCTCAAAACAGTGCGTTAAGAAGCTCTCTTAACGTACTGTTTCTGGGGGATTTTCTTCTGCTAAGTTCGCGTCAAGTTGAACTGACGTTTAAAAATGTCAAATATCATTTATTAAAATGTTTATTTTTAGAGCTTATTAGAATTGAAATGTAATATAGAATAATGGTTTTACATATTTCATTCATTTTTATTTGTTAAAATTTAAATTATACAGACAGGAGTAGGTGCATTATTTAAATTTAAAAAAATCAACTTGTGACATCTATGAATCATTGAACTAAATGATGTGACATCTCAGTCAGTGCCACCACAATTATTATAAAAAGAAAATCTCCACGATGTTAATTATTTAAATATTTTAACAAATTAATTTTATTAAAATGCGAAATAGAAAAAATAGTATAAATTACGCGTTTCATAAGCCTTGTTAAGTACTCGTCCTTTTTAAAACTTGGACTCGTACGTTAACACGGTGCCTTATGAAACTTGTACTTTAACCCTAAAGCTACCGTATGGGGTACCCGGGTACTTTTTTGAGTTTAAAAGCCTATAACTTTTTTTATTTTAAAGGAATATTATTGAGACTCTTTGACATCCTGTAAAATTTAATTCTTTATACGAAAATATTAGAGAGGCACAAAAAAATTAAGTGAGATGGGATATTTTGGTAATTTAATAACTTACACCTTAAACCTACCGCATGGGGTACCCGGGTACCTCGCTGTTATTTGCTTGTATTTCATGGGGAATCAATCAATTAAAAGTAGAAGTATTCAAATTATCCATTTATATTACACATTTTTATATTATAAATAATTATTATTATTATAAACAATAATTATTACTAATTAGAAATCGCAAAAAAAGTTAGTGATGAACTTTTGTACTTGCACAATCGTTACATCTAATGGAAGTCGTTGAGATATGCCCATCACAGACAAAATTTTTACAACTCTCTCATTTCTTCCTCGTTTTCCTGTTTGGCATCTTTTCACCATTCTTCCAAATTATGCAACAACCAATTACCCTCAGTGGTTCAGTTTTATCCCGTTCTTAAACGTTTATTTGTGGCTGTGGTTTTGTAATGCTTACTTTGACGCCAAGAAATGATAACAATGCGACTTTTTTATCAAAATAAAATTGAATAATTAATCCTTTAGTTCCCTAGTTCATAACCCTTAATCCCTAATCCCTAGTTTAGTTAGTATAGATCCTATATACTTCGATCTAGTATGGATGGCATACAAAGAGTTTTTCCTAAATCTTTTATAAAATTCCCCTACGTCGATTTGATTTTGAAGGCAGCTAATACGGTGATTTTCAACAAAAATTATTTTTATGATTCTGGACACGGATTATTTGGAAAGATGTTGCAGTACAAAATAAAAATAAACCCTGTTGTAAATGTCCACGACGCTATGCCCACAGAAAGCACATGTTATCTTCAATAAACAGCTTTACTTTTGAGACGCAAATAGTCATTTGCTGGTTATAAATAAATTTTGGATTAGGTAAAAAGGCGTGGGAAACTAACAATTATCTTCTGAGCACTGTCGAAATAAAGCACGTGCCGACACACGGTTTATTTGTAAAAATATTGCAGTGTAATATCACATAAACTCCGTTGTAAATGCCGACGACGCCATGTCTTCACAAAACCGCTTCAATTTGACAACAAAAATTGTTATTTTAATTTTTTTAAAATTATAATTTAAAAAATAATGCATGTGCAAGTTGCAATATTAATTAATATAGCTCAAATATAAACTAATTAGCTGTATTACTACTCATTCTCCATATAAAACATGCAGGGTACCCGGGTACCCCGTGCGGTAGGTATAAGTTGTAAATTTGTATGGTACCATGAGGGTTAATATACTATTAAAAATCAACTTACCCCCATATTAAAACACCACAAAAATGATTGGAAAATATACATGTAGTAGCTTAGTGAACTAGAAAACATGGTTGGTTGAAGAAGTTTATGTTCGATAAAGTTATCCAGAAGAATCAGCACTATTAAAACGAAAGCTACGAGCAGTACTAGAGTTTGCCATCCAAATAGATCGTTAAAAATTTCAACAGCTTTACTCAAATTACAATAATTTTGTCTCGATTTTTGAGCCACTTTAATAGAAAATTCATTTCCACTCAATTGCACAAAGTCCGCCTTAAGCTGCTCTATTTTCATGTTTATCAACGATTTATTAACGCACTCAAATTGGTTTTTAATTAACAAAGTGTAATTGCCAACGATTAATGTAAAAATTCCTGCAAAGTAATGAATAAATTGATAAATTACACAACGTAGATATGGCACTATTCCAAAGAATATTATCATGGTGTAGCTAATATAACTTAGGAAAAAAAGCATCCAGATATGAAATAATATTAGCTGCGTCCGCACTGTACACATCTTCTTTTTTACACTTGCGATGTTAAATACGAGGTTTAAGAAAGTTTTACACATTTCGTGTTTGAATATTATCTGTAGTATAGCCACATTTACAACATTGCAAACCGTGATAGAAGTTGCAGTATTTAATATAAGCAAAGATTTTTGACTAGCATTGTAATTATATGTAAGTTGGTTCCACAAAATATACATTGCCGTCGCATTCAAACCAATCAAAAAAAGTAATCGGTGAAGTTTCGAGTTCGAACCTCCGCCGTAATGTGAAATTATTCCCAAAAACCCCGCGAGATTTTGCAGTGGCTTTAGAGCTTCGTACTCCTCTTTATTGGAAATTAATTCCATGTTGAGCAGCTTACGAAGACACTGCACAAATTTGAACTGAATTGTATCACCATAAAGCTTGAACCATGCTAGTTTATTAATTATTGTTCTTTGTTATGTCATTTACATTAAAGTAACTATTAAAACTTTTAGGTGGAAAAGCTTTTACACTTATTATGCGTTTTAACGATTAATTTAGAATGCTTTTGTAGTCTTGGATTCTATTAGATGGAAAAATATGTTCAATCGAGATTAATTGGCAAACTCAGCTCCTGCGTTTTATCAGCTGACAAAATCAAAAATAAATTTATAAATACTACTTCTCACGTCAGGACCGAGATTAAAATACACTATTTTCCTAGAATTTCCCTGAGCAGCCCCATATTTACCCTTAGACCAGAACATAAAATTTCTCTATTTCTATCAACGAAAGTCAAGCAACATAACTATACCAACTAACTTTATTTGAAACTCCTCTAATTATTATAAGTGAGGTAAAGTATTTGGTATTTGTCAGGATAGGAACTGTAGTCTTTTAAATATTCTATTCTTGGATACGACAATATCCTAAAAAAATCCTGTAAGAAGCTATATACTTCTTTCGGGAGGAACCGTATCTCCCAAAAACAGTATAATACTTGAAAAGAACTTTCAAACCATGATTCATGGAATAAAGAACAAAATGGGTATTTAAAAAATGTAAGAAGTGAGAAATTGGAAAATAAACTTACCATGAGAGTGAGACACCACAGGAACGTCAAGCATATAAATTCCACCTTGTCGAACGTACTCAAATTTTTTGGAATCACAGCATCGTAATTTTCTATAAACGGCGCTATAGTTTGCAAAATTCCAACGCCAATCGACGTAACCAATATTAAAATTTGCCACCCAAAAAGTTGGTTGAAAATTTTCGTAACTTTACTTAAATTTGTGTACGTTCTTCTACTGTTCTTTACTATTTCTCCGCTATTTTCAGACTTTAAATTTAAATTTGACAATCCTTCGTGAATTGCCACAAAACGACTTTTAATGAGTAAAACGTAATTCGTGTACAACGTTATCAAGAGCGTTATTAAGTGGTAAATGAACAGTACGACGAAAGCGTACCACCAAATGGTCAAATCGAGTTTTGTTATAACCGTGTAACTGTTACAAGAAAAAAACAACAAAAACCACGAGTTGAGGGCAAAGGTGTGTATCAAAATAATTCTACACTGTTTTTTACTTTCTCCACAATTTATACTTTTGGTGAGTAAATGTAAAAAATGTTTGTACTTGTTTACGTTGAGTAACGTCAGACGTATTATGGACACGTTCACGAAACCACTCGAAAACAAGCACATGAAAATTTCCAAAACGTAAGCAGTTGAGCTAACACTACTTAATATAAAATAAGATTTGTGGTAAAAAGTAAAAAATATTACTAGGTTGACAATTAGGAGAACGACGACACTGTATATTTTATGCCACCGATTATTTTGATCGCGTGGAATGAGGGCTAAGTACGTTAAATAATTGTAAAAAAATTTCAAACAATTGTTATGAATAATAACAGTCGGTTCCATTACAAAACACTTTTGCTAACAATCTATTGTCCACTATTATTTGTAATAAAATTGGCGTTCTAGAAGCAATTACTTGATTGCTTGAATAGGTACGTTAAAAGATTGTCACGCCCGATTAGCTGATTAACATTTTTAATTAAAATTAATTCGTGAGCTGAAAAAGTTTTACATAATATATGAGTTTGTTATTTTTGAGTGTGCAAATGTACTAAGCCATTAGAACAAAATTTTTGACAATATAGGCCGAGAGAACATTGCCAATGAGTAATAAAACCGGCAGTGTTAAAATGAGGCGGCTAGTAAAAGATATATTTTTGATCTCGTTTTCGTTTATCGCTGATAACTCGGAAACTTAGGAAAGTATCTCTATACTATACAAAAATACATTTTCTAAAAATCTTCTTTAGGTTTTTTTCAGACGAACAGTTAAAAACACTGCTAAGGGCTATCACCTCATATTAAGAAGGAGATTCAATAAAAAATTGAATTTATACTATTTTTCCAGCAAGATTCACGGGCTTCACGGAAGCTTGATAATAAAAATTTTGGTATGTACTTGTATGTGAAGATAATTTTGTAAAAAACAAATCGTGTTTATGAGTGAGGTAGCGGCGTTTCCACGAAAGTGTAATTTGAAAATTTTCTTCACGGACTTTATTAAGCTTCAGAGATTAGTAATAAAATCATGCCGAGGCGATAGACATTTATAGTCAAAACCAGGAAAAGTGTTTTATGACTCATCGCAAAAATGACTTAAAAATTTAAAACTGAACGTTAACAACTGATAACATTCAAACTTTAAACGAGTGCCCCATTGTATTTCTTATGAAATGTTCCTCGTTTCGAGAATTACTGAGCAATTCAATTTTACAATTTCCAATGTTTCAGTGGCTCTACTGCTTTACTGACGCTTTTAGACAAATCAGTTTTATTGATTTAAGAACCGTTTGATTAACCCTAAACTTACCGTTAAGTGCACCAACCAGAAAAACGATTGGAACAAAAGCATAAAGTATTTTAATGTACTAGAAGAAATTGCCGATTTACTTTCCATGCGAGCATCTATAACAACCATCACAAACAGACCTATTATTAAGAACAGTACGAATATTTGCCATCCGAAAAGATCACTGAACATTCCAATAGCTCTGCTCAAATTATTGTAATTTTGTTTCGACGTTTGAGCCACCTTAACGTAAAAGTGACATCCTTTGAAGCGAACAAAGTGTCTTTCAGGTGGTGCCACTTGTAAGACGTTTCTCAAAGAATGATTTATATACTCGAACTGGCCTTTAATTAACAAGACGAAATTAACGATAGTTAACGTAAAAATTCCCATAAAATAGTTAGTGCATAGAAATGGAACTTGCTGTAGATATCGAGTTATACCATTTAGTTTGATTGTTGTGTAGCCTATATAGGTTATTTGTAGAAGCATCCAGATGTGGAACAAAATTAATTGTCTTCGTACTGTAAACTTTTTGGGTTCGTTTAAACGCGGTACGTTAAATATTATGTGTAAGAAAGCTTTACACGTCTCACTTTTGAATGTTATCTGAAGAACAGTCGTATTTACAAATACACATGTTAGAAGAGAATTTGTAATTCCCAATATGGGCAAAATTTTGGCAGATTTCCAACTGGCGATTCGATTGTACAAATAGTAAATTGTTGCTAAATTGAAACAAAACAACCCAAGTAAACGGTGCATTTTCGATTTTGAACCAATGCTACTTTGGGTAATCATTCCCAAAGAGCCTGCAAGGTTTTGCAACGGCTTTAGAGCTTTGTACTCTTTTTTGTTTGAATTTGAAATCAATTCCATTGCGAACAACAACCTATGAACACCGTACCCAAGATTTAACTGAGTTGAAATTCTTTACAGAGGTTTCTTTTTTAATACCGACTACCGTTTAAGTATTAAAAGCTTTCCATTTACTATAAAATTTATTGTGATAATTCTCGGCTAACTTAAGTGTGTTACCCACCCATTTTAAATAAAAAGCTAATTCGTGTTTCTTCTATTAATGCTGCTGAAATATCACGCAAGTCTGATATAATTATTGTGTTTGTAGTGCGCTGAAACCACACAGGATGGCCCATATTTTGATTAACATTGAATGATAAATAATTGGTAACTTACCCACAAAGTTCCGCTCCACATAAAAGTTACAAAGAGAAATTGCGTCACTTCGTATCCACTGTGGATTTCCATAAATGACATATTAACATTCTCAATAAGCGATTGTACACTTTCCACAACAGCGCTAAATATACAAATAACCAAACCCAAAATTTTCCATCCAAAAATATCGTTAAAAAGTGTTAAGATGTCGCTCAAATCATTATAGTAACGCCTTAGCGAGTTTAGCGCCTGACCACAATTATCACCACAAACACTTTCTTTTGATAATTTTTCGCCTCCGCCATTTTCTTTTGTTAACTTTACCAACCCAACCGACTCGAATAGTTTTGAAATTTGCGGAATTCCCGTGTTAATCCTTTTTATACTTTTTTGTATATTTTTAAACTGCCGTTTCAGGAGTAAAATATAATTTGTTATTAACAAAACTGAAACTCCCGTTATGTAATATTTTACAAGTAGTGGGATATAAGATAAAATTACACCAAGACCGTACAAGTCAAAAAGCATGCAGGTGCAACAAACGGCAAAAAAGGCATAAGAAATATGGTACAGGATCAAATGTTTTTTTACAGAAACTTGTTTTTGTTGAAAACTAGGAATATTGTAAAGTTGCTTTAAAAACGTTTCAAACTTTGGGGCTTGAAACAGAGAGCCGACTAAAATAAAAAGGGAGGTATAAAATGTTGTGACAACACTTACAAGGGATAAAAAGAA
The DNA here is from genome assembly GCA_950108345.1 of Malthinus flaveolus. Taxonomy (NCBI): domain Eukaryota; kingdom Metazoa; phylum Arthropoda; class Insecta; order Coleoptera; family Cantharidae; genus Malthinus; species Malthinus flaveolus. The sequence continues at coordinate 33,855,717 of OX467286.1, read as the reverse complement.
AATTGACATTTCAGATATGTTACCCTCCAATAAAGCGACTCTTACGTGCACACCGTAAAAAGAAGAAATTGTTATTAACAAAAGAATGACGATACAATAAACTTTATGTAATTTGGACTTTTTAGGAACTAAACCAAGAAAGGCGCATAAATTGTGAATTGGCTTAAATGAATCAAATTCTTGAACATTTAAAATGTATTTCATTATAAAATATTGTTCTTCTACAACTCACGAAGGGAATTATTTGACTGTTCGTATAAGACCACTGTTATAATATATAAAATGTCGTTTATAAAGTTTGTCAATTATTGGAAGTTTTAATGGAATTTTATTTTTACATACAACCTTTTTTGACTTTAAAAGCATTTTAAAAACAAAAAACGACTGTGAACTGAACGAATTGGTGATGGTTTAAGTGAAAAGCAAAGTCGCAGAGTCGGGCACTTTCCTGAACATATTTATTTATCAACATTTTTTTCTGTCTGATGTATATTGGTTTTGATTTCAAGCCGCCTACTATCGTAAGCGTTTGACCCATCCTATATATTTCAGATTAGTCTCACAAACACTGCTGCGTTTGTGGCAAATTCATTATACAGGGTGGCTTAATAACCTGGCAAAATTGAATATCTTCGTTTTGTTATTATACCGAGTGACAACAAACTTACATGACAGGTCATAGGATATTACTTTGCGTTGTAACGTTTCGAGAATTATTTATTGGGTTATTCAATTTCAAAATTTAATGGTTCTGGGTGCTGCTATACTTTATTGGAGATTAAACTAAAGCTAATCTGCACATTAGCAAACTTACCGTTAAGTGCACCAACCACAAAAACGATTCGAACAAAGTCGTAAAGTACTTTAATGTGCTAGAAGAAATCGTCGATTTATTTTCCATGGGAGCATCGATAACAACCAACACACAGAGACCTATTATTAAGAACAGTACAAAAATTTGCCATCCGAAAAGATCACTAAACATTCCAATAGCTCTGCTCAAATTAGTGTAATTTTGTCTCGATGTTTGAGCCACCTTAACGTAAAAATGACATCCTTTGAAGCGAACAAAGTGTCTCTCAGGTTGTGCCACTTCTAAGACGTTTCTCAAAGAATGATTTATATACTCGAACTGGTTTTTAATTATCGAGACGTAATTAACGATAGTTAACGAAAAAATTCCCATAAAATAATTAATGCATAAATATGGAACTTGCTGTAGGTATCGAGTTATACCATTTAGTTCGATTGTGGTGTAACCTACATAGATTATTTGTAGAAGCATCCAGATGTGGAACAAAATTAATTGTCTTCGTAGTGTGAACATTTTGGGTTTGTTTAAACACGGCACGTTAAATATTATGTGTAAGAAAGCCTTACACGTCTCACTACTGAATGTTATCTGTAGAACAGTCGTATTTACAAATACACATGATAGAAGAGAATTTATAATTCCCAATATGGGCAAAATTTTGGCAGATTTCCAACTGGCGTTTCGATTGTACAAATAGTAAATTGTTGCTAAGTTGAAACAAAACAACCAAAATAATCGGCACATTTTTGATTTCGACCCAATGCTACTTTGGGTAATCATTCCCAAAGATCCTGCAAGGTTTTGCAATGGTTTTAGAGCTTCGTGCTCTTTTTTGTTTGAATTTGAAGTCAATTCCATTGCAAACGACAACCTATGAACACCGTACCCAAGATTTAACTGAGTAGAAATTCTTTATAGAAGTTTCTTTTGTAATTGCGACTACCGTTTAACTATTAAAAGTTTTTCCATTTATTGTGATAATTCTCGGCTAACTTTAATGTGTCACCCACCCATTTTAAATAAAAAGGTAATTCGTGTTTTTTCTAATAATGCTGTTGAAATATCACGCAACTCTGATCTAATTATTGTGTTTGTAGTGCGCTGAAACCACACAGGGTGGCCCATATTTCTATAAATGATCTCGAAGTAAAACTAAGAGAGTGCAAGTTTGGCAAGCTCTAGTCCAGAGAATTAAAGAAAAAATAATTGGTAACTCTTTTGTAGTTCTTTTATGTGGAGTTCCGCCTTCCAACCCAGACAAAAAGTTTCATCTTTACAAGAGCTCTCAAACAAAAAAATATTAATTTTGAAATTGGACCATTAGTCCCCTTTCAAATGTACAAAAACCGGCTTCCGTGAGATCTTAAATGAAGAAAGTGTGGCAGTGGTATCAATCTCTTCGATTGACATAGTTTCGAAGTTGGCACTCTCGAAAATAAAACTTTTTTCGTACTACCAACTACCAATAGATAATTTGAAAAGTGTTTACAATATCGGAAATTTTGTTTTTCGCGCACAGCACTCGAACGCATCATTTTCGAGAGTGCTAACATCGAAATTATGGCGCTCCAAGGTTAAACGAATAATTACTGCCACACTTGCTTCATTTACGATCCGACGGATGTACATTTGATAGGGTACTATAGAAGAGTTGAGATACAAAAAATTTAGTCCGACTAATGGAGGTCATTTTAATTAACCGTTATTTTGGTAATCTACGCGGATTTTCAAGTGGATCCCTATCTGGAAGGTTTCCTTTTCGCATTAACTATAAATTATAGGTAATAAATATGACCATAGAAAGTGACACTCATTCCAATTCAAAAGTTCAGCTTTCTTTGGTGCATCCGACTTAATACCTGTATCTTATAACACGACAATTTTACCATTTAACAGTTACCGTTACCCTTAGAGCACACACACACTCAAATTTACTTACCCCCAAATTGGCTCCCCATAAAACGACTTGTGTAGTAAACATTACATAATATAATAAACTCGGAAACGTGGATGGTTTAAGAAGTTCAGTTCTTATGGCAGCATTGACATTATTCAACATAATAAAAGCTACTATTAATACCAGTATGAAAATTTGCCATCCGAATAGAACATTAAACATTGCAATAGCGTTACTCAAATTACAGTAATTTTGTCTAGATTTTTGTGCTGTTGAAATAGAAACCTGATTTCCATTCAAGAAAACGAAGCTCTCCCCAAGTTGTGCTGCTTTTAATACGCTCCTCAAAGCATTATTTATATATTCAAACTGGCTTTTAATTAACAAAATGTAATTAACGATGGTTAACGTAAAAGTTCCCATAAAGTAATGAATAAATTGAAAAATGAGTGTGGATTGAAACCCTTCTATTCCAAAGCGTTTGGTCATGGTGTAGCAACCAAAACTTATGTAGAAAAATATCCAGAGATGAAATAAAATTAGCTGTGCCCACAATGTAGATCCTCTGTTTTTTTTAAAATTGGGAATGTTAAATATGAGGTTTAAGAAGGCCTTACACATTTCACTTCTGAATGCCATCTGTAGAACAGTAAGATTTACAAAAAAGTGTGTCAAAACAGCATTTACATAACTTAATATTGACATATGTTTCAAAAAATTAGAATTACTGTACAGCATATACAACGTAAATGCGTTAAAACAAAATAATAAAAGTAAACGGCAAATTTTTGACTTGGAACTACCGTCACCACGTGTAATAATTCCAAAAGAAAATGCAAGATTTTGCAACGGTTTTAATGCTTCGTATTCTTTCATGTTTGAAATCGGTTCCCTTTTGAGTAACTCAAGCACTCGTGCACACCCGACACAAATTGTAACTAAATTTTTTATAAGTAGTAATAATTTTTTTCTGTCTTTTATAGTATTACCGTAACTACCTACTCAAACTTTTTCATTTACTCCAAAAAATTTTGATAGTTTATAAAAAGCTTTTTAATATTTGGGCTATTTTAATTAAAAAGTTAGGTAACTGATATTTTGAGATTAAACTCTAATATTACAGACAATTCCATAATCATTTAGATAACTTAAAACATACGGGGTGTTGTATTTTTAAGTAGAAAAGCAAATCCCATTTAAAAATATAAAATTTTGTCTCATAAACATTTTGTCTGAAATAACAAAGAATTTCTCTCTTGAAGCAATTTCACGTTTTCTTAATTTATGAACATCCTATACATCTGCCGTCAAGTTATTACATTGTAAAGTCATTTTTTCGACATGCATGCGTTTTTGTACAACGTACAATCGTTTTTAACAATTGTTTAATAAGGTATTTTTTTCAATTAGGGCGGACATGTAGGTACTAGCTTATAGCCAAGAGTTTTCGAAATTCCGCCAAAATAATCCTTTTATTTTGGGCCATCCTGTATTGATTTTGTTTAAGAGTTTATTTTTCGATAGAGATACCATTCAGTAATATTACAGCGTTAGCATAGATACTACTGTGACCAGTAATTAGAGATTTTAAGCCTGCGGTACTTTATGAAAAATTTCCAACACTCCAGCTCACAGGAGCTCACGTATACTTCGTATATTTTAACCCTAGGATCCACAAAATGGGCCATTTAGACCTAATTTACATAAAAATCAACTTACCCCCATATTGAAACACCATAAAACTGACAGGAAAATATACATGTAGTAGTCTAATGAACTAGAAAACATGGTTGGTTGAAGACGTTCATGTTCGATAAAACTATCGAGAAGAAACAGCATCATAGAAACGAAAGTCATAAGCAGTACGAGAATTTGCCATCCAAAGAGATCATTGAACATTCCAATAGCTTTACTCAAATTAGAATAATTTTTTCTCGATTTTTGTACCGCTTTAATAGAAAATTGATTTCCATTCAATTGCACAAAATCTTCCTTAAGCTGCGCCACTTTCAAAATGTTTATCAACGAATTATTAAGATACTCGAGCTGGTTTTTAATTAACAAAGCGTAATTGCCAACGACTAACGTAAAAATTCCTGCAAAGTAATGAACAAGTTGGTAAAGTACTACTTTTAAGTACGGAACGATTCCAAAAAGTTTGGTCATGGTGTAGTAAGTATAACTTAAGAAGAAAAGCATCCAAAAATGAAATAATATTAGCTGCGTCCGCACTGTACACATCTTCTTTTTTACACTTTCGATGTTAAATACGAGGTTCAAAAAAGTTTTACACATTTCGTGTTTGAATATTATCTGCAGTACGGCCACGTTTACAACATTGTAAATTGTGATAGAAGTTGCAGTATTTAATATAAATAAAGCTTTTGGGCGAGAATTGTAGAAACTCGGAAGTTGGCCCCACATAACATACATTCCTACTGCGTTATAACAAATCAAGAAAAGTAAACGGTGAAGTTTTGAGTTCGGATCTCCGTCATAGTGTGAGACTATTCCCAAAAAGCCTGCAAGATTTTGCAGTGCCTTTAGAGCTTCGTGCTCTTCGTTGTTGGAAATTAATTTCATGTCGACCAACTTACATCACTACACAAATTTAAACTGAAATTTAAACTTTCTTACTTTGTGATGTCTTTTAAAGTAACTGTCGTAATGTATTAGAACTTTTTTGTGTTTTCAAACAAAATTTTTATCATTTACGAAAAGCTTTTACACTCTTGTTATTCGTTTTAACTTAGAAAGTTGTCATGGTCTTGGATTATGTTGAGAGGAAAAAAACACGCACAAACAAGGATAATCGGCAAAGCGAGGCACTAGGTTTGATGTTTAAATTAAAAATAAATTTAGAGACCACTACTCGTGTAAGCGGATTTATTAAAGTTAACAGTTTTTCTAGAGCCCCCCCCCCCCCCCCCCCCCCCCCGATCAGCCCTATTTACCAATAGATAAAAATATAAATATATAAATCTAAACCTTTAAAGCCAATCAAGTTGATTGAGCCAACTTTTGGGAGTTACTTTAGGTCAAAGGCCTAATTAAGGAAAGTCATATCCAAAATAAAGTACACAAGATAGTCGACATTTGGGCAGCGCTGTAGAGCTGTGGACAACTCATGGGATCTTCCCCTGAAACTTCCGGGCTATACACTGCTATTAATATTAGACCTATGAATTGCTATGAAGCTCTCATGGTCTAAAAGCAGATAGACAACTTTAAAAATCATACTAAAAGATAACACCGACTCTTCTGCTGCCCTTCGACTGCCAGGATGGGGACTGTATAGTTTCTAGAGGAGTGCTATAAGAACTAAGAAACTACTACGAAGTGTCTGGGTCTAAATTCACTAAACGAATTCCACAAAAAAACTATTTTGAACCACCTTGTACCGATTTTCTATTTTGTCAACGAAAACTCGCTTTGGTGTGTTTGTTTTAGCGTTACTCGCGGACATCACTCACACCCACCCAAACCAAAAATGGTTTACATGTTTTGATTTAAAACTACTATTTTTTATGTTATTAATAATTATTAATCGTAAAATTAGCACACTATTTATAATAAAATTCAAGTTGTGTTCGATTGAGAAAGCAGCCTCAATTTTTTTGTGCCACCTAATCTCTAACAGACATATTTTATTTCTTTTAAGCAACTTACCACTAGAGTAACGCTGAAGAAAAAGTTAAAAATTATCATTTTCAATTCCAAATAGGCATCACTTTGCGATCCCAATTGTTTCAAAATAAGCATATCGAATGCTTGAAGTGCATTTGCAAGAATGAAAAAACCCAGAACTAATATTTGCCATCCAAAGAGTTCGTTGAATAATTTAATAGCGTCACTCAATTCTTTATACTTTTGTCTTAAATTACGTATTCGTATATGAAGATGTTCTCTGGTTTCCTTTTTATCGTGTTGTTCGTCTATCTTTTCTTTTATGTATTTAAATTGTTTTTGCAATAATACAATAAAATTGATAAGTACCAAAATTGGAAACAGAGTTAAATAATTTACTAAGGACAAACTTAGGCATTTAAAAAAAGTTACAAATCCGAAGCCACCAATAACCACGTAAGCGACAAAAATTTGACCAAATAAATAATGTAAATGAAATATAATTAATTGCGTTAAAATGGATCTGCGTTTTACATAATTTCCGTTTTTAAAAATGATGCTCAAGAAAGTTAAAAACTGCTTATTATTTCGAATTTTGACTTTTATAATGAAAAGATTGATGAACAATGCAGATAAACAATAACTTAGTGACTGAAAATATACTTGGGACATATTATTTAAAGACAATAGAATTAAGTTATAAAAACCATAAAACGTCAGTACATTTAAAGTGATAAGTAAGACATATTGATTGATTTTACGCCATTTCGACTTTGCCGCTTTCAGATGGGGGAAAAATGCACAGACACTCAAAATTTGTAACATTGGTTTGAAAGCTTGATATTGTGCGTTACGTCGCAATGAAAACATGATTGCTACTGACGAAATAAAACTTACAAACATATTATTCACTTACAATATTATTAGCCAACTTTTTACTTAAATATTAATGAATACGTAAATGGAAGTTTGTTGGCAATCAACAACTGATGCTTAAATAGGAGTAAGGTTTCACAGTAAGAAGCTGAAACATTTATGTTTCGAGAGAGCGGAGTAGAGAGTAGAGAGATATAAAAAAAGTCATATCAGTACGTTAAAACTGAAGTACATAATATCGAAAACGGTGAATTGTCGATCGAATTATATAGAATTTCCAGTTATAGAAAATAGAAAAACGTAAATAGAGCCCATTCAAAATACAGTGGAACATGACGGCATGACTCATCGCTATGCAAGCTAAAAATTAGCCTAAAAAATGTACTTATACATACAGGGTGTCAAATTGAAAACTTCCCACCTCCAATATCTTCGTCTTAGTATAAAATATTGAAATTCTGCGAGACCCGTAAATTTCATTACCGATGCGGACACTTTAATCGAGTGTTTGAGTTCTCTCTAGGCCAACGCCCAAAAGGGAGCAGACTTAATCCCTTAAATCTTAAACGAGAAGGAGGATTGAGCGGCACCTCTTTTGAAAGCCCCACCAACTGCCTATACAACGATATGCTAATTTATTATTTTGGGATTAGTAATTTTGGATGATATTTAGAATCTTAAAGAGCGAATTACATAACATCATGTAGAATATGTTCAACAATTAATTAATCATTTTCTTGACTACAGTTATTTTATTTGTTAAGTATCTAAAATAACAAATTGGCACATCGTTGTAAAGACAATAATTGACGGGGCTTTCAGAAAAGTGACATTCGACCTCCCTTCTTTCCCATTTAATAATAGTCCAGTCATTACGTCGAAAAAAAGATATATAAATGCAAGTGAACCAAGAAAGCTGATTTTTGGATATGTTGTAGAGGGGGCTCAAAAAAGCTTAACTTCAAATTGTCAACCAAGATTTCCTATGAGTATGAACTAAATTAGAATCAATCTTGATTTGCACACAGTAAAAGCCAAATCTATTCAATATTTCCTATGAGCTTTCGTCGCCATCTTGAAAAAAGAGTAAAATTTGTTTTTTTTCGATAACTCGGCTCTACTTTACGATACGAAAATTGTGATCATGTACTTTTTTATTCCTTTTTTTACGCTCTACAATTAAGTTTATATGAATTTTTTGCCTACGTTGATCGTTGTTGAGATATCGAGCGCGAAAATGAAAAATTGAGAGATCGAGATTTGTTTTTTCAGTTTTCTTCTTTCTGGTGATAGATATCGGGAAAGTGTTTGAAATCAAACTTGTAGAGTATCTTAATACCTACAATGTGTTTTGCATCTAATTATAAATGGCGTCAACACCACCATTGAAGAATTTTGAAGGGTTAAATTTACCCCAATTTTTTTACACTCGATTAAAGTGCTCCCATGGTAATAAAATTGATGGGTCTCGCGGAATTCTAATATTTTAAACGGAGGTGGGAAGTTTTCAAATTGACACCCTGTATAATTAACGCTCAGTGATTTAATATTTATTATAAAACAGACGAAACACTTTTATATCATTAAAAATCCGCACTGAAACTACGAAAATATATTTAATATGGATATGGACTTTAAGGAGATGAATCATGCGCCATTTCGTTTTATCAGTATACAGCACGTCCCCGAAATGAGTTACAAAAGGGGAAACATTTTATAGTATAAGGAAAAATGCAGTCCTTGTAAAGAAAACCTGCTTGTTTTGACACTCTCGTACCACGTATTGGTTTAAACCATCTTTTAGAGTAAATGAAATATTAATAATTTTGTGTTTAACCGTTGATGGATTGTACCTCAATCATCGGAAACATGTAAGGGATTTTTATGAAGAGTTATTCTTCTTGAGAAATCAAAAATAAAAACTTTTTTCTTGCTTCTAACTTAATCCGGGAACATACTGTATAATAGAATGCCTTTTACTTGTTAAGCAACTTACCATTATAGATGAGCTGAAGTAAAAGTGGAAAAGTAGAATTTTCAATCCCAAATGGACATGAGTGTGCGATTCCAATAATTCTTTCTTAATAAGCATATCGAATAGTTTCAGTACAGTAACAAGAATGAAGAAACCCAGAACTAATATTTGCCATCCAAAGAGTTCGTTGAATAATTTAATAGCGTCACTCAATTCTTTATACTTCTGTCTTAAATTACGTATTCGTATATGAAGATGTTCTCTGGTTTCCTTTTTATCGTGTTGTTCGTCTATCTTTTCTTTTATGTATTTAAATTGTTTTTGCAGTAATACAATAAAATTGATAAGTACCAAAATTGGAAACAGAGTTAAATAAGAAACGAAGGACAAACTTAGGCATTTTAAAAAAGTTATAAATCCGAACCCGACTGTAATCACGTAACCGACAAAAATTTGACCAAATAAATAATGTAAATGAAAAATAATTAATTGTGTTATAACGGATTTGCGTTTTATATAAACACCCTTTTTAAAAATGATTTTCAAGAAAGTGAAAAACTGTTTATTCTTGGAAAAATTGACTCTTATGATAAAAATATTGATGGACGATGTAGTTAAACAATAACCAAGCGCTTGAAAATATGCTTGGGAGATCAACATCTTTGAAGAAAATATAATTAAGTTGTAAAAACCGTAAAACATCAATACATTCATAATTGTCAAAAAGACATATTGATCGATTTTACGCCACTTCGATTTAGCCGAATTCAGATGAGGGAAAAACTCCCAGAAACTCAAAATTTGTAACATTGGTTTAAGAGCTTGGTATTGTGCGTTACCTCGCAATGAGAACATGATTACTACTGATGAAATAAAACTTATATAATAATCAGTTATAATAATTATTATTAGCCAACTTTTTACTTAAATAACTTCCTACTATATGAACAAACATGTAAATGAAAAGTTTGTTGGCAACGAACAATAATTACTTAAAGACTAGGGGAATGTTTCAAATCAGTAAAAAGTTAAACCATGTTGTGATTTTTGATGACCTGAGTTAGTAGGGACGTATACAGTGTGTTCCCGGATTCAGTAACAAGTTTTTTTTTCATTATTTTACAAAAAATAACTCTCTCTATCCGAGGACATACTGTATAACAGAATACATTTTAGTTCTTAAGCAACTTACCATTATAGTTCCGCTGTAGTAAAATTGAATAATTACAATTTTGAATCCAAAATACTCATTAGTGTGCGACTCCAATTGCTCTTTAATAATCATATCGAATATTTTAAGTACATTCACAAGAATGTAAAAGCCTGTAACTAAAATTTGCCATCCAAACAGTTCGTTGAATAATTTAATAGCGTCACTTAATTCTTTATATTGCTGTCTTAAATTATGTATTTGTGTATGACGATGTTCCTGATGTATTTCTTTTTTATCGTGTTGTTCGTCAATCTTTTCTTTTATGTATTTAAATTGTTTTTGCAATAATACAATAAAATTGATAAGCAACAAAATCGGAAGCAGAGTTACATAATTAACGGCAGCCAAAGGTAAACTTTTTAAAAAAGTTTCGAATCCGAAGCGACCCAATACCACGTAACCGGCAAAAATTTGACCAGATAAATAATGTAAATGAAAAATAATTAATTGTGTTATGATACATCTGCGTTTTATATAATTTCCGTTTTTTAAAATGATTCTCAAGAAAGTGAAAAACGGCTTATTCTTGGGAATGTTGACTTTTATGATAAAAATATTGATGAACAATTCAATTAAACAAAAACTTATTGCTTGAAAATATGCTTGAGAAATCATTACATTTAAAGACAATAGCATTAAGTTGTAATAACCATAAAAAGCCAGTGCATTCAAAATGACCAATAAAACATACTGATGGATGTTACGCCATTTCGATTTGGCTGAATTTAGATGAGGGAGAATTGCCCAGAAATTCAAAATTTGTAACATTGGTTCAAGAGCTTGGTATTGTACGTTACCTCGCAATGAAAACATGATCGTTACTGACATACTGACGAAATAAAAACTTACAAATAGTCACTTATAATCAGCAAACTTTTCACTTAAAACCTATTAATGACCAAAAGTGCGTAAGCGCAACTTTTAGATTTAATTTTTTTAGCCAGTCATGGGTTTTAATTTAATAGGTTTCAGACGAAAATTTGTTGTAAGTAGTTCAAGCAATATAATAATAATCTATTTTTGCTGCAAATATATTTTGTTTTATAAGTATTTAAAACTTTTTCCAATATGGCATAATAGAATCAATTATGACTACTTCCAAAAAATCCTTTTCTTAAAGAAGTAGTTACTGTTTTTCTATCAATTTAGTGCGATTAGTGTTCGCTGCCCGGTTTCCAAGGATGGTTGAAAACTTCAATGTTGTATTGTAATGTATAAAACAGCGTAAGTTTCCCTATAAAGAGTCGCAATGAGAATAACCCTATATTGAACCTGGGGAACGTAAAATGCTTCCAAGAAAAATAAACACACCGTAGCTTACACATTTTGGCTTAATTAAGTATTTATTAAGCTTAATTAAGCTTAAGTACCATTATAAAACTTTCTGTAAGGTACCAAGGCCCCCCCCCCCCCGAGCCTTTTGTATCTTAGCCTTACTCCGTACCTAAACTCTATGGTGAATATCTATCTTTGTTGGAGACTCGCAGCACGATCACGAAATGAGTAGAAAATTTCTCATTGATCAGCGATGAGAGGTATTACCACCGTCAGTCACATAAGGGTTAATGCGTTAAATAACTAGTATAAATAAGTACGTAAATGGGAAGGTTGCTAGAAATAAACAACTGCTTAAATAGGAGTAAGATTTCATTGTCAAAAGTTGAAGCATTTGGGTTTTCATTAGTAAGGGAAGGGCGATATATAAAATTTATCGGTACATCGATAAATATCGAAAACGGCAAATTTCGGGAAACACAATAACGTATTATCAATATTGCACTCAAAACAGTGTGTTCCCCCCCCCCCCCCCGCATTGAGTTATAAAGAAGCGAAAAAATTTTGTTTCTCATTTCAGAAAAAAAATCCATTCATTATAAACACTTCTGCTTGCCTCGAAACTCTCGTACCACGTCTTAATTTTTATCCATCTCTTACGGAAAATGAAATATTGTTTACTTTGTGTTTCAGTAAAATTAAAGGAATTCGTATTTCTTTCCTGCAAGAAATGGACAAAAAATAATCTATGCTACGAGAGTTACGAGAGTGGAGTTTTTGGTGAAATCAAAAACCAAAATTATTTTATTATTTCAAAACAAACATCCTTAATATTCCATTTCCTGTAAGAGGCGGATAGAAACTAGTATGTGTTATGGGTTTTAAAGAAATGGAAGTTTTTATGAACGCTCATTTTTTTGGAAAATTAAATTAAAAACTTTTCCCTCTTTGGAATTCAATCCGGGGACATACAGTATGACAGAATACATTTTACTTAGTAAGCAACTTACCAATATAGTTGCGCTGTACTGAAGGTGAAAAAGTAAAATTTTCAATCTCAAAAAGTCACCAGTGAACGATTCCAGTTTCTCCTGAATAAACATATCGAATACTTTCAGCACATTGACAAGAATGAAGAAGCCCATAACTAAAATTTGCCATCCGAAAAGTTCGTTGAATAATTTAATAGCGTCACTCAATTCTTTATACTGCTGTCTTAAATTACGTATTCGTGCATGAAGCCGTTCCTGTATTTCTTTTTTAACGTGTTGTTCGTATATCTTTCTTTTTATGTATTTAAATTGTTTGTACAATAATACAATAAAATTGATAAGTACCAAAATTGATAACATAGTTAAATAATTAACGACAGACAAAGTTAGATATTTTACATACGCCACAAATCCGAAGTCACCCAATACCACGTAACCGGCAAAAATTTGACCTGATAAATAGTATAAGTGAAAAATAATTAGTTGTGTTATAACGGACTTGCGTTTTATATAGCTTCCGTTTTTTAAAATGATTTTTAAGAAAGTGTAAAACAGCTTATTCTTACGAATATTGACTTTTACGATAAAAATATTAATGAACGATGCTGTTAAACAATAACTTAGTACTTGAAAATATGCTTGGGAGATCATATTTAAAGACAATTGAACTATGTTATAAAAACCATAACCCGTCAATACATTCAAAATTATTAATAAGACGTATTGATCAACTTTACGCCATTTCGACTTAGACGAATTCACTTGAGGGAAGATCGCCCAGAAACTCAAAATTTGTAACATTGGTTCGAGAGCTTGGTATTGTGCGTTAGCTCGCAATGAAAACATGATTGCTACTGAAGAAATTAATAATATTCACGTATATTATGAGAATTAGCAAACTTTTCACTTAAATAACTAAGTAGTATTCGATAGTATATATAAATAAATTATAAATGAATAGGTACGTAAATGGAAAGTTTGGTGACAATAAACCACTACTAACGAAACACTTGCGTTTTTCACATATCTGTACGGTGTACGTTAGGGGGAAAGCAATATAGAAAATGCCGGTAGCACGTCAGATTGTGGGTGTTGATTTTCTCTACATGTATTATCGATGAAATGTAGATATTATATATATTATGCTACTACTTACATTGCTGGAGCTAGCTGGAACTGATCGACAGTGAAAGTACCTTATTTAATTTTCACGATATGAAGATTAGTTTTTTGGGTACGTATAGCTGAATTAAAGTTCTGTCAACATATTATCTCGCATTATAGAGAATGGGGTTTAAAGAATAATGTCTCTAGGATGATTTATATAGAATCGCACAAATTCACTAATCTGCTCAAGACATGTGCGAGTATTTATTGAGTAATGATGGCGTAGTACTTACCAGATTCCCCGAAACCCACGCAACCGCAGCTATAGCTTCTGAAAGTCTCTCGGCCCATGTATGTTTAGTTTCGTAAACTTCTATCACACTCTGAATATTTCCCAATATTAAAATGATATTCGCCAAGGATAGAATAAAAATTTCCCATCCAAAGAGCAAATTAAAAGTGTAAACAGTTTTGCTCAGCTTTGTGTATTCCCTTCTTAATTTAAGTACTTTTAAATAAGCCGTTGAAGTTTGACTTCGAAGATTGCTTCCTAAACTTTTAGAAATGCCTTTAAATTTGTTTTTGATGATCAAAATAAAATTAACCATCAATAAAAGGAAACTACCAATCTGGTAAGTTAGCAATAGTGATGAAATATTGTAAGGCAAAATTTTAAAATCGAAGTTGTTGTTAATAAACACAAGCAAATAATAAATGAAAAAATACATAAACCACATATGGAATATAATCAAGTGGATTGAAATGAAATCAATTGGTTTTTTCGGTGTACGACGTATAGAAGTGTTCTTGGTTTTGAGTGAACTGATAAAAATAATATAAGCTCGACCGTGACAAATATTTCCGTATATAACCAAAATATTGCAAAAAACAAATGCACAAGCGCTTTCTAATAAAGATAAAAATATCTGTATTTTCGACTTGCGAGCATAGAAGTACTCATAAGCTGAAAAATTACCGATCACTGCTAATAAATCAAGAACAAAAATCAAAATAAGAGAGCAAATTTTGTGACATTTCGAATTTTCGAAACGAGGCGCCACACCCAAAAATGTACAAATGTTGTACAACAACTGCAAACTTCTTCTTTCGGCTTCATTATCTAACAGTTTCATTTTATCACACGCTGCTGACATTACACCCCCAACTACATAAAGTCGCTTTAAAATTTTTCACTTTTTAATTATTCAAAAGTTCTGCTTGTTAAATATCGACATAAATTGTTGAAAAGCGGAAGTGCATGTATAGGACAATCGCTGTAAATAACTAATAGAACGAACTACACGAGTTGATAGCTATCGTTTTAATTGGGTCACTGAAATTGCTACTCAACAGTATCTTTACAAGGGAGCTACATGAAGAAATCGGGCGAGAAGTTATTGTAGACGTGTTTTGTTACTTTTATCACGTAACGTCAGCATTACCAAACTAGTATCGCAATGAACTTTGTCACACTAGTGCGGTATGGCTGTTTCACGAAACGTATTAAAACTTTCGAAAAGTTCATTATTTGGGGTTAACCGTGTTTGAAAGATTCTTTGTGAGAGATCTTCAGAGAATGAAATGAGTCACTTCTGAGCTACTGATACGTATAATCAACAAATAACCAATTCGTTCTCTGAAGATGCCCGCCGTCGTTGAAAGTGGAACTTCGTGTCTCTCACAAAGAAGCTTTCGATCAAGTGCAAGTCCTTGATAAAACTGTTAAATTTGTTGGAAATATAGTCTTAACTGTTATAGCAGATACTTACCATAACTGGCAAACTCGAAAAAATTGAAGTTAAAAGTATTTCTATCCACGTAGTTTCGCTTTCTTGGGCCTCGATTGCATATTGAATATTATCCAATATCATCATAAACATTTGAGCGCTTAAAATTAAAATTTGCCAACCAAAAATGTCGTTAAAAAGACGAACAGTTTTACTCAAATTTGTATAATCTCGTCTCAAATTGCATACAGTTAAAGAACCAAAGTACGATATTTTTGGATCTTTATAATTATTTTCTAAACTTGTAGAAATACGTTTAAATTTATTTTTTATAATTAAAATAAAATTTGTGATTAATAAAAAAGCATTTCCAATTATATAAACCAACACTGTTAAACTAATTGAGAAGCAAAAATAGCGATAATCTGAATAGTGTAGCGTGATACCTTTAAAAAAAAGAACAATAAAAGATAAAAACCACAAATAAAACAAAATTAATTGAATTTTAACCACATTAAATTTTTTGTTTTGTGTTCTTTTCAAACAATAGATTTTTTTCAGGGTTTGAATAAAAATTTTAACGTTCTGTTCGTGGTACAAATTTCCGTATAAAATTGAAACGTTTGTTAACACGAGCAACAACAGCAGTTGTAGCATATTCAAGACGCAGGAAAGTAGCGAAGTTGTGCTTAAAAAATTTTGACAAGATTCGGAATAACCGAGAACTGTAATTATGTTGATAATCGAAACCAATGTAAGCGTGTAAATTTTGTTATATTTACGAACTTCGAAATGGGGCACGAGGCCCAAATATATACAAATTTTGTACAAAAACTTAAAAGTTTTGTTTTCTCTTCGATTATCGAACAATTTCATTTTATACCACGTCACGCAAAACTGAGTAATGCTTAGGTTTGGAACTGACAATAAAAGCTCTAATTTTTTTTATAATAACGCACATTTGCTTAATGCACACACTTAAAATTTAAAATGGCACAATTTATTTAAATTGAAGGATAAGCTGTGATCAACCGTCCAGTTCGTTTATTCTTTGTTTGAAAGACAAAGAACCAACAACTGATGTAGCCATTAGCCATACCACCACTTTTTTCATAAATCTAAGCTAAATTATAAACGCTCTCAAAATATTTACAAAGATACCGGAAGTAATACTAAATAGTATATTAGTATCAAAACTAAAAACGTTGAGAAACTTATTTAAAAAATACGAAAAAACGACAACGCAACGAAGAATTAAAACTTGAAACCCCTCATCAACTAGTCTAGATTGCGCTTTTTTAAAATTTATAAATATTAAAAAATCTAAAAATTAACAAATTTTAAAATGTACGTAACATTTAGGAATAAAGTACTAGAAACTCACCATTAAAGTGCCACTCCAAAGAATTGCTGCTAAAACGATTCCAATTTCCCAATAGAGATTTTGACTTAAAGCAACAATAATTATGTAATAAACATCTTCTAATATTCCCACCGTAACACATATAGTATAAATTAACAGTTGGCTTCCAAAAAGGTGGTTAAATTGCCGAACAATAGACTTTAACTCGACGTAAAAGCCCCTCAATTTTTTTACGTTCGAATTTAAGTCCGCCGTCGTTAAAGAGTGACTTAAACTTAACGTCAAGTTAGATCGGGGTCTGACAATTCTCATTAAAGTCCTTCGCACGTATTTATATTTATTTTGTATTAATAGGACGTAATTGTGCAATAATAAGAGAGAAATTAGAGTTATGTAAAATTCGGCCAAAAGTACGCTAGCGAAGACCGCTATTTCGGGTCTTAAAATAAAAAAATAGCAAATGTAGTAGATACAGAAAATTACATACCACACGTGAATTGAAACTAATTGGAACCAAACTGTATTTTTCTGAAAATTGGGAATTTTATGTAGACGAATGAGAAAACTTTTGTATTCCTCAATTTTGCGTATTGTTATTATTATGAATGAGCTACTGTAAATATGCAAAAGAACGTTGATTACAGCATCTGTCGAATATATTGTGAAATCATAATCTTCAACGTTACAATATGAATATATATTATAGTTTGTGGGGTAACTATATATTCCAACTACGCTTAGAATTAAAACAATCGCAAACGGATAAATTTTCGGATATTTCGACTTTTGCGGTACAATGGCAATGTACGAGCATAGCTTATGTAACGGCTTCAAATTATTGTTGTAATAATTTTCTTGTACTGTTGAAAGCATTGTTAAACATTCGCTCGCGTTAATGGTAAGTTAAGAGCGGCGCTACGGTATAATCACGTACTTTGTCAAATAATTAAACTATCACCCTCACAAAGTGTATTAATAACAGAAATATTTTTAATGGGAGAAGCTTCTATTGATGTTTACTTGATTAATGGATTGAAAAATTAATTAATAGTGTGTAAAACGTATATTTTGTGACCACCCAACTTTTACTTTTAGTAATCAATTATTATAAAGGGTAAAAGTAAAAATGAGGATATTATAAAAGTAACGTTATACTATAATAAGATCTACAGACTACAGATTTAATTTTTTGCAATACCTGCATATTAAGTAGTATACCATTTTTCACACATTTGTAGTATAGTGAAGCAAGTGACACTTCCAATTTGCAGGGACGTAATATTTACTTATTGCCCACAGATCGTAAGTGAATACTACCAATACTACATACCTAGAGTTGTCATGACTTTTGTGAAAAAAAATAGTATATTATATACAGGGTGTTCGGATATTCCTTGGCCAACGGTCTACACTTGATTCTACAGGTCAAAATAGCACTAGAAGATCCTATAACAAAAAGTCGAAATCTCAATAATAAGAAAGTTGTGGGGCCTCAAAGTTGAGTTTCTAAATTTGGATTTTTGTTATAATTACTTTAAATGTTACCGAAATTGTTTGATATTGGGCACATTTACTAAGAATTATAAAGCCTCGAATAAGAAGTAGAAAAGTTTAAGAAAACTCTGCAATAAAGGGCACTTAACCTTAAGTCTAAATTTAATTTTAGTCCTAACTTTTTTGTTTGTTCTATTTTCGATTAATTTTTATACGAAATTTGAAAGATTAGACAAAATTATAAAAATAAGGTACTCTTCTTTTAAGTTGATATAATTAACCGTTTCATCAGAAATCGCTTTCTAAAAGATTAAGTTTGGCCATTTTTTACGAAATTTTAAATAATCATAAACGAAAAGAAATTGGATTTTAGTTGATTATGGCAATTTGATTATTTAAAATTTAGTAAAAAATGGCCAAACTTAAACTTTTTGAAAGTGATTTCTGATGAAACGGTTAATTCTATCAACTTAAATGAAGAGTACCTTTTTTTTATAATTTTGTCTAATCTTTTAAATTTCGTATAAAAAATAATCGAAAATAGAACAAACATAAAAGTTAGGGCTAAAATTAAATTTAGACTTCGGGTTAAGTGCCCTTTATTGAAGAAATTTCTTAAACTTTTCTACTTCTTATTCGCTGCTTTATAATTCTTAGTAAATGTGCCCAATATCAAACAATTTCGGTAACATTTAAAGTAAATATGACAAAACTTAAAATTTAAAAACTCAACTTTCTTATTATTGAGATTTCGACTTTTTGTTATTGGAGCTTCTAGTGCTATTTTGACCTGTAGAATCATTTGTAGACCGTTGGCCAAGGAATATCCGAACACCCTGTATATGCACCACGGGTTGTAAGTGAATTTTGAGATCTCAAATACTTAAGAAACTGCATCCTCGATCTTAAAATGACACTTAGTACTACTTAATATACCATTTCAAGCTAGAATACCTTCGGAAACAGTACGGGTGTATGAATTCTCCTTTGGGGCTAATAACCCCGTCAGGGTTCTCAGATAAAACTTAATAACTAAATAACTAAATTCTAGAGTTAAAACGCTAAACATAACTAACAGCATAACCATACAAGATAATAAAAATAATACACTTAAAACTCACCATTAAAGTGCCACTCCAAAGGATTCCAGTAACAATTACTCCAATTTCCCAAAGGATACTTTGACTTATACAAACAATTGCGTAATAAACATCTTCTAATAATGAGACCACAACACATAGAGTGTAAATTAAAAGTTGGCGTCCAAAAAGATCGTTGAATTGCCGAACAATACTATTCAACTCTACGTAAAAGCCCCTCAACCTTTTCGCGCTTAAATTTAAGTTCGCCGTCGTTGAAGTGTTATTTAAATTTAACGTCAAGTTAGATCGCGGTCTAACAATTGCTTTTAAAGCTCTTCGTACGTATTCGTATTTATTTTGTATTAATAAGACGTAATTGTGTAATAATAAGAGAGAAATTAAAGTTATGTAAAATTCGACAAAAAGTACGCTAGCGTAAAACGCCGTTTCAGGCTTTAAAGTAAAAAAATTAAAAATGAAGTAGATACAGAAAATTACGTACCATACATGAATTGAAATTAATTGAAACCAAATTGTAGTGTTTTGGAAACTGGGAATTTTCTCTAGTCGTTTGAGAAAACTTTTGTATTTTTCAATTTTGCGTATTGTTATTATTATGAACGAGTTACTGTAAATATGCAAAAGAGCATAGATTATAGCATCTATCGTAGGTAATGTGAAAGGATCATGTTTAGAGTCATTATAGATAGTATTATAATTTGTAGGGTAACCATATAGTCCAATAACGCTTAGAACTAAAACAATCGCAAACGGATAAATTTTTGGATACTTCGACTTTTGAGGTACGATGGCGATGTACGAACACAGTTTGTGTAGTTGCTCTAAATTATTGTTGTAATAATTTTCTTGTATTGTCGATAGCATTGTTCAACACTTTTTTTAAGTATAAACGCTCGCGTACTTCGTCAAATTATTAAATTACAACCCTTCTCACAAAGTGAATTTATTATTAATATTAACAATATTTTTAATGGAAGAAGCTTATCATTATCATAATGTTTACTTGATTAATGGATTGAAACAATTAAATAATAGTCTTCAAAACGTATAATTGATGACATCCCAACTTTTTCTTTCAGTAATAAATTATTATGCTCGGTGACAATGATCTACCCGATATTATAAGTCAGAATATACTATAAATGCCTCAGGGTGAAATTATGTTGCCACCATAATAACGCCCTAAAATTTGGTCACACTGTGCCCATTTGTACTAAATCTGAATCTCACAAAAATTATTTTCGTAGTTTTCCATTTAAGGCGTACCAACACACAGACGCACACCTAAACAAATTTATTATTTTACATTTTTGGATTCAGAGGGAACTAAAAACGCTGCGAATTTAAATAAAAAGAAATGTCTGTTGTGTTTCGTGGGTGGCTGGTCGTCATTGACGATGTCAACGAGAGAGACTAACATTTAAATCTCTCTCGAACCCAACCTGTTTTGCCCTATTTTTAAATTTATAAATGTTAAAAAAATTCAAAAATTACAAATTTAAATATGTTCAAAAAAATAAATATAAAATACTTTAGACTCACCATTAGAGTGCCACTCCAAACGATTATAGCAACAATAACTCCAATCTCCCAATAGAAACCTTGACTTTTATCAACAATTATTATGTTATGAACATCTTCTAATAATGAGACCACAACACATAGAGTGTAAATTAACAGTTGGTCTCCAAAAAGGCCGTTGAATTGTCGAACAATACTATTCAACTCCACGTAAAAGCCTCTCAACTTTTTAGCTCTTAAATTTAAATTCACCGTCGTTGAAGTGTCAGTTAAATTTAGCGTCAAGTTATATCGCGGTCTAACGATCGCTTGTAGAGCCTTTCGCACGTATTGGTATTTATGTTGTATTAATGAAACATAATTGTACAATAATAAGAGGGAAATTAAAGTTATGTAAAATTCGATCAAATGTACGCTAGCATAAAACACTATTTTAGGCTTCAAAGTAAAAAAATGGAAGATGAAATAGATACAGAAAATTACATACCACACATGAATTGAAACTAATTGAAACCACACTGAATTTTTTTGAAAACTGGGAATTTTATCTAGACGTTTGAGGAAATTTTTGTATTTTTCAATTTTGCGTATTGTTATAATAATGAACGAGTTACTGTATATATGCAAAAGAACGCCGATTATAGCATCTATCGTAAATAGTATGAGATCGAAACCTTCAGCGTTACTATATAAATTATAATTCGTAGGGTAACCGTATATTCCAACTACAGTCAGAACTAAAACAATCGCAAATGGATAAATTTTTGGATATTTCGACTTTTGAGGCACGATGGCAATGTACGAGCACAGCTTATGTAGCGGCTCTAAATTATTGTTGTAATAATTTTCTTGTATTGTCGATTGCATTGTTCAACACTTCTTTAAGTAAAAACGCTCGCGTACTTAGTCAAATAATTAAATTACGGCCTCGCTCACAAAGTGTATTTAGTATTAACATTATCAATATGTTTAATGGAAGACGCTTATATTTTTTATGTTTACTTGAATAATGGATTGAAAAAAATAATTAAATAATCTTCAAAATGTATATTTTATGACATCCCAACTTTTACTTTCAATAATACAATACGTACTATACAAATTAGTCAGAGTTGGTGAAAATATTATGTTGCCACCATAATAACCTCCTGATTTTATGCCGCGCTGAGCTGATTGGTTAGTAGCTAAATCCGAATTTTATCAAAATTTTTTCAAATTTCTCTAGTTGTCGATTTAGGCGTACCGATACACAGACGCACACCTAAACAAACTTCCACTTAACCTTTACTCAGTAATATAACCCGCGTAGCTTCACAGTACACAGTGAGCCAATACTTACTGCATTATAAATTTTTGGTTTCCGGGGTTTGCTCGTAGTACTATTTCAAAGTAGACGGCGTCAACAAGAGTCTAAAGCTGGGCCCAGACGTAGCATTTTGTTTTACGATTTGTTTGTACAAACAAGTTACACAAACATATCAGTATGTGTAGTGCCGTATTATGTTTGTACAAACATATTTCAGGAAGTAAATTCATTTGACTTGTTGTAACGTTTAGGGACTATCAACTTTTTATATTCGTTTTGTTGTACAAACAAATCGTGAAACAAAATGCTACGTCTGGGTTCCGCTTTAAATATGAACCTCCCTTGAATCCAGCCTGATTTGCGCTTTTTTTAAATTAGTTAATATTAAAAAATTCATAAATAAGAAATGTAAATGTGTACAAGAATATAAAAGTAAAGTACTTTAGACTCACCATTTGAGTGCCACTCCAAAAGATTACAGCCACAATTACTTTAATCCCCCAAGAGAGACTTTGACTAGTACCAATAATTATGTAATAAACATTTTCTAATAATGCGACCACAACACATAAAGTGTAAATTAAAAGTTGGCGTCCAAAAAGGCCGTTAAATTGATGAACAATGCTATTTATTTCTACGTAAAAGCCTCTCAATCTTTTCACGCTTAAATTTAAGTCGACTGCCGTTGAAGTGTTCTTTAAGTTCAACGTCAAGTTAGATCGCGGTCTAACGATCGCTTGTAGAGCCTTTCGCACGTATTCGAACTTATTTTGTATTAATAAAACATAATTGTACAATAATAAGAGGGAAATTAAAGTTACGTAAAATTCTATCAAAAGTACCATAACGTAAAACACTACATTAGGCTCCAAAGTAAAAATATGGAAAATGAAATAGATACACAAAATTGCATACCACACATGAATTGAAACTAATTGAAACCACACTGAATTTTTTTGAAAACTTGGAATTTTATCTAGACGTTCGAGAAAAAGTTTGTATTTTTCAATTTTGCGTATTGTTATTATAATGAACGAGTTACTGTAAATATGCAAAAGAACGTTGATTATAGCATCTATCGTATATAGTGTGAGATCGTAATCTTCAACGTTACCATATAAATTATCAATTTTTGGGTAACCGAATATACCAACTACATTCAGAACTAAAACAATCGCAAACGGATAAATTTTCGGATATTTCGACTTTTGCGGTACAATGGCAATGTACGAGCATAGCTTATGTAACGGCTTCAAATTATTGTTGTAATAATTTTCTTGTACTGTTGAAAGCATTGTTAAACATTCGCTCGCGTTAATGGTAAGTTAAGAGCGGCGCTACGGTATAATCACGTACTTTGTCAAATAATTAAACTATCACCCTCACAAAGTGTATTAATAACAGAAATATTTTTAATGGGAGAAGCTTCTATTGATGTTTACTTGATTAATGGATTGAAAAATTAATTAATAGTGTGTAAAACGTATATTTTATTACTCCCTACCTTTACTTTTAGTAATCAATTATTATAAAGGGTAAAAGTAAAAATGAGGATATTATAAAAGTAACGTTATAATATGTACTATAATAAGAGCTACATATTTTATTTTTTTGCAATACCTGCATAGTTAATAATGCCATTTTTGGCGCATTTGTAGGGAAGCAAATAACACTTCTAATTTTCAGGTTTCAAGGACGTAATATTTACTTACTGCTTATTATGTTACAGCTTATGTAGTGGCTCTAAATTATTGTTGTAATAATTCGCTTGTATTGTCGATTGCATGGTTCAACACTCTTTTAAGTAAAAACGCTCGCGTACTTAGTCAAGTAATTAAATTACGACCCTCTCTACAAAATGTATTTAGTATTAACATTATCAATATGTTTAATGGAAAACGCTTATATTTTTTGTTTACTTGAATAATAAATTGAAAAAAATAATTAAATAATCTTCAAAATGTATATTTTATGACACCCCAGCTTTTACTTTCAATAATAAATTATTATCCAGTATGACAGTGATCTACAACGATATTATAAAGGTGAGGATATACATATAAACACTTCAGAGTTGGTGAAAATATGTTACCATTATAATAGCGCCTTGATTTTTTGCTGCGCTGCATCGATTTGTTAATAAAGTGGCTAGATCACAATTTTATCAAAATTGTATCTGTATTTTTTGCTTTAAGGCGTACCTAATACTACACACAGACGCACGGGATGCGTATGCGTAACAAATGTCTTTATTGTTCCGGCATACAATTATACAATAACACTGGGTATAGTCAAAACCAGGAGAGGTGTCATATGACTCATTCCAAAAAACTACGTAATTTGAAACACGCTATTCTTGTTTATAAATTTGTTTTTACTTTGTAGGAGTGCAACAGAATATTTTCATACGTCATTTTTAAGTCATTTTAGCGATGAGTCATAGGACACCTCTCCTGGTTTTGACTATACACGTACTCGTATAGTGCAGCGGGAAAAAGCGAAGTTCTGCACAATGCCGTTTTTTCAGTTAACCATTACTCACTAATAAAACACAACTGCACAGTTAGCAAGTACTCTGCACTGCATTTCCATTTTGGATTCAGGGGGGGGGAGACTAAAAACGCCAAGTAATTAAACTGAAAAGCTCTTTTTTTCACTTCTAGTAGTATTTGAAAGTAGACGACGGTAACGAGAGACTACAATATAAACGGCCCTTAAACCCAGCCTGGTTTGTGCTATTTTTCAATTTATAAATATTAAAAAATAAGAAAAATAACAATTTTTTAAATGTGTACAGTATGTTTACAAGAAAATAAAAATAAAGTACTTTTGACTCACCGTTAAAGTGCCAGTCCAAAGAATTACAGAAGCAATAACTTGAATCCCCCAATAGATACTTTGAGTTGTACCAACAATTACCCAATGAACTTTTTCTAAGAGTGCGACCACAACACATAGAGTGTAAATTAAAATTTGGCGTCCAAAAAGGCCGTTAAATTGTCGAACAATACTATTCAGCTCGACGTAAAAGCCTCGCAATCTATTCGCGCTTAAATTGAAGTCCACCGTCGTTGAAGTGTTCTTTAAGTTCAATGTCAAGTTAGATTGCGGTCTAACGATCGCTTGTAGAGCCTTTCGCACGTATCGGTATTTATTTTGTATTAATAAAACATAATTGTACAATAATAAGAGGGAAATTAAAGTTACGTAAAATTCGATAAAAAATATGCAAACATAAAACACTACACTAGGCTTCAAAGTAAAAAAATTTAAAATGTAATAGATACAGAAAATTACATACCACACATGAATTGAAACTAATTGAAACCATACTGAATTTTTTTGAAAACTAGGAATTTTATCTAGACGTTCGAGAAAAAGTTTGTATTTTTCAATTTTGCGTATTGTTATAATAATGAACGAGTTACTGTAAATATGCAAAAGAACGTTGATTATAGCATCTATCGTAAATAATATGAGATCGAAATTTTCAGCGTTACCATATAAATTATAATTTGTAGGGTAACCGTATATTCCAACTACAGTCAAAACTAAAACAATCGCAAACGGGTAAATTTTTGGATATTTCGACTTTTGTGGTACGATTGCGATGTACGAGCACAGCTTATGTAATGGCTCTAAATTATTGTTGTAATAAGTTTTTTGTATTGTCGATTGCATTGTTCAACACTTTTTTAAATAAAAACGCTCGCGTACTTCGTCAAATAATTAAATAACGACCCTCACAAAGTGTAGATATTTAGTATTAATATTAGCAATATGTTTAATGGAAGAAGTTTATATTTATTTGTATACTTAAATAATGGATTGAAACAATTAATTAATAGTCTTCAAAACGTATATTTGATGACTCCCAACTTTTACTTTCAGTAATACATTATTACGCAATATGCAGGCTGATAGTGATCTACCACAATATTATAAAAGTGGAGATATAGTATACGAATACGTCAGATTTGGTGAAAATGTTATGTTGCCACCACATTAGTAACTTTCTGATTTTATGCCGCGCTGAGCCGATTTGTTAAAGTAGCTAAATCCGAATTTCATCAAAATTTTTTCAAATTTCTCTAGTTGTCGATTTAAGCGTACCGATACACAGACGCACACCTAAACAAATTTACACTTAACGTTTGCTAAGTAATAAAACCCGCGTAGCCCTACAGTACGCAGTGAGCCAATACTCAGCACTGCATATTTATATATTTTTGGTTACCGGGGTTTGCTCATAGTACTATTTCAAGGAGACTAAAATATGAACCTTCCTTCAATCCAGGCTGATTTGCGCTATTTTTAAATTTATAAATATTAAAAAATTCATAAATAACAAATTTAAATGTGTAAAAGAAAAAATAAAGTACTTTAGACTCACCATTAGAGAGCCACTCCAAAAGATTACAGCCACAATTACTTTAATCCCCCAATAGAGACTTTGACTAGTACCAATAATTATGTAATAAACATCTTCTAATAATGCGACCACAACACATAAAGTGTAAATTAAAAGTTGGCGTCCAAAGAGGCCGTTAAATTGATGAACAATGCTATTTAACTCTACGTAAAGGCCTCTCAATTTTTTCGCGCTTAAATTTAAGTCGCCTGTCGTTGAAGTGTTCTTCAAGTTCAACGTCAAGTTAGATCGCGGTCTAACGATCGCTTGTAGAGCCTTTCGCACGTATTCGAACTTATTTTGTATTAATAGAACATAATTGTATAATAATAAGAGGGAAATTAAAGTTACGTAAAATTCTATCAAAAGTACCATAACATAAAACACTATTTTAGGCTTCAAAGTAAAAAAATAGAAAATGTAGTAGATACAGAAAACTACGTACCACACATGAATTGAAACTAATTGAAACCACACTGAATTTTTTTCAAAACTTGGAATTTTATCTAGACGTTCGAGAAAAAGTTTGTAATTTTCAATTTTGCGTATTGTTATTATAATGAACGAGTTACTGTAAATATGCAAAAGAACGTTGATTATAGCATCTATCGTATATAGTGTGAGATCGTAATCTTCAGCGTTACCATATAAATTATCATTTTTTGGATAACCGAATATACCAACTACATTCAGAACTAAAACAATCGCAAACGGATAAATTTTCGGATATTTCGACTTTTGAGGTACGATGGCGATGTAAGAACACAGTTTATGTAATGGCCCTAAATTATTGTTGTAATAATTTTCTTGTACTGTTGATAGCATTGTTAAACCCTCGCTCGCGATAATGTGTTAAAAACGGCGGTCAAATAATAAAATTACCACTCCCACAAAGTGTATTTAGTATTAATATTAGCAATATTTTTAATGGAAAAGCTTATATTTATGTTTGCTTGATTAATGGATTGAAAAAGTTAATTATTAATAGTCTTTAAAACGTATACTTAATAGTTACCGTAACTTTTAGTCTTTTAGTGGTAAATTATTTTAAACGTTGAGTTTGATCCACCACGAGATCACGATATTAGTTAGTACGTTACTGTATTGGGTGTTTACTCAAACTCATTTTATTTGCCTAATTTCCGGTTCAACCAGAAGTTTCTTTAAAATTAAATGATTATCAAACAATTATAAATAATGTATAGATTAAATTACTGAGCCAACTTGCAATTATTAATTTTAAATTCATAATAAATTCTATTTTTTGAAAGTACGACTTTTAAAAAATCGCGACTCCGGTTCTGGTCATGGCAAACTATCCAAAATCCAAACAAACGGCGTTTGATTAAGAACTTCGATACCTACAACTTATTTAGAGGAAATCCTTTTGTAAAGAAACGGCAATTAACACAAAAATTGTTTGAAATACCCAAAAAAGTTGAACTATAGGTATGGTAGTTTCGTTCTGTAACGTTCTTTTTAGCTTTTTAACTTTAAAAGAGGTTACAATAGTGAATAGAGGCCTCCCATAGAAAAGTTAAGTACCTGTGTACCTGTAAGGTTGAAATGTGGGTAACCCTTTTAAAAGCAATGACAATATGACAGGTAGATACCCACATTTCAACCTTACAGGTATACAGGTACTTAACTTTTCTATGGGAGGCCTCTATTCACTATTGTAACCTCTTTTAAAGTTAAAAAGCTAAAAAGAACGTTACAGAACGAACCTACTATAACCAAGAATTAAATATTAAGAGCTAGTCCCACCAACTCTGATTAAAGAATTTAATCACAACTAATCATGACAACTCATTGTCATTGATTGATTAAGGACTAGTCACACCAACTTTAATTTAACAATTTCTTCACGGTTAATAGCAGTTAATCAATGAATTGTAATGACAACAATTCATTGTCATTCACTGGTCAACTGTCTTTAATCAGAGTTGGTAGGCCTGGTCTTAAATCTAGCAAGAACAGACCTGGAATTTTATTAAAAGTTAGTATTTATTCTATGAATTCGCAACTTACCATAGTTTCCAAACACCACATTATGTTAAAAAATATTACATAGTAAGCCGTGGACGATGCTCGCATCTCAATAACAGTCAGCGGCCCATGATTCAACACGAACAACATACTCATATTAATGAGTTGTAGTAATTGAACTGTAATTGTTATAGTTAAAAATAAAATTTGCCATCCGAAAATAGAGTTAAAAGTATCCACAATTTGTCCTATTTTAAAATAAATCCTCCTCAACTCCTTGATTTCCACACCAAATCTAAAATTGAGCCCTTCTTCGAGGTCCTCCTTAATATTCATCAACAATTTATTTGTTAATTTCAAACGAAATTTGATCAATTTCACGTAATTGTAAATCAACATTGCCATTATGAATAAACAATATTCAAATATTTCTCTAATTGAGTAGACTAAGACGATGTATAGGCTAAAGGTTTCTATTGTAACGAAGGCATCGTAGATAATAAGAGAGAAAAACAAAAAGTGGGTGACAAACAATTCCTTCATTAGCCTTCTTCTTGGTGAAGCGCTCGTAGAGCTTATTAAATATTTATCTACTTCTTCGAATTGCATCTTTAGTTTGGTAAAATGTTTGCCATTACAGTACACCGATCTAACGACGGCGATCATTGTTGATGAAGCGAGTATGCTTTGACACGAAACGTCCAGAGCTGGAAGGGTGCTCGCGTGGTAAAATACGTAAAGTTTCGTAAATCTCTCGTACATTGAAAAAAGATTGAAGGTAATTGCGACTGTAAGTTTTATTATTGAAGAGAATTTATAAATTACTCTTCGTTTCAGCTGCTGATTATTTTCGGGAGGAACTAACGATAAAGTATTTGCGATAGCGTAGAGTGGTCGAATGTAATTTATATTTTCTTCTCTACCTGGATGTTGCATGGTTTCACGTCACAAGCGACAACTGCAAATGATAATAAATTACAAAATTGGCCGTTTTCATTAGTGTAATAGGTAGGTAGGTAGCGATAGATTATTAAAATTGTTAATTTGCTTCAATAAACACTATCGCAATTTTATTGTGGTAATATCTTTTTATAATACAGGGTTGTCCCAATAATTTTACAAAGTCATTTAGAAGAAGATTCAACAGAGCATGGTTGAGGAAGTGCGACGTTATGAGACGTGAAGTTAAAAGTAGTTGCCTTACCCGCATTTAGAGATGAAGTTAAAAGTTATAATGTGCCTACGAGAGGGGTTAAAGTAATAGGAGCGTTAAAAAGTACATTTTTACCTAAGGGAAGCCTCAAATTCTAAATTAAGAATTTCTAAATTCTAGTTCTAAAATTAAACTTTTGAAGAGCCAGAGATACCCCCTCTGGCAAAAGAATAGGATCTACCAATCCATTTTTCCTTGTCGATAAATACTATTTATCTTCTTCAGTTAGACCACTAAATAACATGCGTACTACTAATAGAAGTAAAATGGCCTCGTTGGAACTATTTGCATTCATCGACCCCGTAAGAGCACAAAACAAATCAAAGCAATAACGCGGAAATCTCTACTATAGACCCTGTAAGAGCTCATACAGAAGCCGAATAAGTTCCTTATACTTAGCAATTTTATCTGGCAGTAACGTTAAGTTGTCTTGTAAACTACTGGTAGGAATAGACTGGTTATTGACTAGAAACTGGAAATGAATCTTGACACTGCTCCGAAGAGCAGTGTTAGTGTAATAGTGTAATAAAATTCGTTACACAACACACAACACTGCATGTACTCAAGCTCCTCTAGAAGTTTGCGTAACCTCTAAATACTAATGCAAAGTGGGTCATCAATCATCATGTATATTAATAAATAATTAACAATAATGAAAACACTAACTCGGGTAATCTCATTTTCCGAAGCCATCTTACATTCTATAAAAACAATTAAATTTAAGAATTTTTTCGTACAGGTATCTGCTTTTGTACTTTCAAATTTTACTTTGGTAACTTCGTCTAAAATGCTTTTATCAATAACAAAATTTTCATAGAAATCTAAAACTGGGTTTTCCTATTTTCTTTTAGTACGAAAAGTGTAAAATAGATGGCGCCACTTGACTTCATATTAGTTCAATTATTTTGAATTCTTGCGCAAATTGTTAATTTTTTGCAGTTGGTGAAACAGATTTATGACCAACATTTTAGAAAATGTGAGAGAAATTAATTGGCCAGAATAGTTTTTCAAAGTGCAATTGTTTTCTACCCAATTTAGTTCTACGCGTTATTTGGCTGTTTCCCTATTTTACTTGAAAATTATACATTATAAAGCTTTCTATTGCAAAAATTAAAAGCTTGTACTCCTCCATAGTTATATAGTTTATGAAGAATTTAATAAAAAGTTTTTTTCGAAATTGGAAAATTAAGAGGCGCGCGCTATTCAACCTCATGAGCTTCTTATTCACGACTTAGTGGCACGATAAAGATTTCCCATTCAAAATCTCATAGAATAAGGACGCAATTCAAAGTTTTTTAGAAACAAAGTGGTGCCAGGTTCTGCTTTTGCATTTTATGAAGAATTAAAAAAGAAGTTTTTTTCGAAATTGTAAAATTAAGACCGAATTATTAAGTATTGGTACCTACTCATTCGACGAGAATTTAATGCTCTTTAATTTGTTATAGTATAGAAACTTTTTCACTAGGAAAAAACAAAAGAAGTCCTAAAATTTTGAGGTTTTTTGGCTGCCTAAAAGTCTCCCGTGGTCACCGGTGTTAGCATGTTTGTTTTTTGCATGTTTACACTCATATAAACAATTTAAAAAAAATAAAAGCTTTTACACCATTTATCGCATCATAGAAGGGGGTTTCGGTCCTCTACTGACTGGCCTATTTTAGGATATCCATTTATTTCACTTAAAAAGCAGTTTTTTGTATATCGATTGTAATATAACAATATCTTTACTACTAAAGTACCTCGAATTTACTATTTTAAGAATTCAGACGTGTTTTCAGCCAGTAAATCAACAGGTGGTGGTGTAAAACTCGCGTAGAAACTCAATGTATAAAGCAATATCGTAGTAATAGTAATATTCATTCAAGAACAAATTAAACGTAAATTAATTTGTGACTAGTGAATAGGTTACTGAAAAAGTTTGAAAACCGGCGAAAAGATACTGCCTGCAGTACAAAACTTTTTTAACGAAGTCGTGCATCTAAACTTCGAAATATAATTTAAAAGTTTCTCGCTATGAATAATTAATCTATTGTTTACTTTATACAAATTTAAATTTTCTTAAATTAATTTTTATTTATTTAGGTTATTTTTTATTAAAAATTTCCGAAAAACTGGAAGTTATAGATACTTTCTTTTATTTTACAGAAAAACTTAAAGAAACGGATGTTTTCCTCTCGCTCTAATAGCCTCTTACGAGCAGTCGGGGAGTCCGCCCATGACGTTTTCGATGTCCGAATGAGTCAATTTTTAACTTTTGAAGATTGTTTGAAACTGGTGAGCAATTCTGAACACGTTATTTTAAGTTGTTCCAAATGTGCTAGATTGGGTTGAAGTCTAGGATTCGACCTGGCGTAATGTTCAAATACCAACTCCGAACGTGTGAGCCAGCGTTCTCGTGCATAAAGATGAAAATCGTCTCCAAGAAATAGGCAAAATTGCACGAGATGAGCTCTTCTAACACTACGCTTATAGATACGTTACCGTACCTTGTCTATAATAAGAAATGCCTTCCAAATCTTTATGAACTCACTATTGTTACCCACCGTTTCTGTTGTAGTACACTGAACAAACAGTCTGTACAATCGCTGGCGACCATCTAGAACCCCCAACGAGATTTTTGGTTCATCTGAAAGCATAAAGGCCTTTCATTCAGCCGTTGTCCAGTTCGCATGTTCGAAAGCGTAACGAAGTCGTTCTCTCCTGTTCGTGTGCTCTGCGCAAAATTCTGGTGCACTAGATAAATGTAAGCCTCAAATATTGCACTCGTCTTTCCTGCAGTTT
This sequence comes from Malthinus flaveolus, assembly GCA_950108345.1. Classification (NCBI taxonomy): domain Eukaryota; kingdom Metazoa; phylum Arthropoda; class Insecta; order Coleoptera; family Cantharidae; genus Malthinus; species Malthinus flaveolus. The sequence continues at coordinate 33,823,036 of OX467286.1, read as the reverse complement.
CTTTTTATGGTTCTTCCACTTCAAATACAAGCTGAAATGCAGTTTTTACGACTTTGGCTTGATCTTCGTCCTTCGTGTATAAAAAAAGAATAATAATTTTTAATTGCTTCTTTATTTTTATTACGTATTTTCTACCGTCCATTTTTTCAACTTTCATCATCAACAACAACAAAAACAACAACAACGTAATTAGTCGAGTCTAATTAAAAAAATATTTACTTCAATCGAGTTTCTCAAATAATGAAATAAAAAACTTCTATATTGTTAATTAATTTTTGATTACAAAAATAAGAAATTAAATTACAAGGATATGAGAAAACCAAGTAACTACCTACCTCCTAATTAAATTGTTATTATTCATTTTGGACTTAGTAAGTAAGTAGGTAAGTACATCTTTTCTTTTCCCAGTGTAACTTTTATGTTTCGTGTTCACTTGGAGAAAAGAAGTTAGGCGATTTTCCTAAGGATTTGATTCGCGAAACTTACTTTAAAACTTACACTGTTATAGCGCTGTCTGAAGCGCTTTTGCACAGCTCGTGAGTTATAAAATGTACCTACACTTTTTTTGTTATAAATTGATATTTATGAGCGGGAGTCTAAAAGCTAAAATTTTCGCCTACAATTTTTCCAAACAACTTTTTCCACTTTTATACAAGAAGCTAAAATGTGAAGGAGGTTTACTACCTAAGTAGTTTTAATTATAGTCCCTAAATGTCATTTTCGTGACTTTATATTTTTGATGGATTTCTCACTTACTTGTTGGAACATTTAAGAGAATTTATAATTAAACTACTAAACAATTGGTTTTTCTTCTTGAACTTTGCTAGAAAAGAGTAAAAATAGGGCTGTCTCAACTTTTAATAAAAACAAAAGTTTCCGAAAATAATATTTAGGGACTCTAGTTATAACTTCTAGGCTCTGAAGCTTGGTTAAGTAAAAGCACGTCTTTCTTCATCAAGTTTATATTCTATATAACACAACTTTTAACATTTATTTTATTAATAAAATTACAATAAGGGCAGAAAATTTATTATAATTTCCCAACCTTAAAGTTAAGTTGCAGGAAAATATTAATAACGTTTTCGCATATTATTATACTTTAACATCAACAACTCCACGGTTTAGTACAGTCGAATTGTACATTTTATCCTGCAAAAGGTCGGGTAGTTCTAATTTTTTGGTATGTTATGTATATGTTAAGTATATATATATGGCCCTTGATTAAAATCTCAAGTTTTCGACCTCTCCGCACCTCCGCTAACTCCGCAGCAATGAATAAACCACGAAAATTTACGACTTTTATCAGAAATCGCCGAATATCTCTTCGTCAATTTGTTTTAGCGAAAAAGTTGTCTTTTTTGTAGAGCACTAAAATTACAACAATTTTGACATATAACATTTTTTTCTAAACTCGAAAGTTAGCGAGAAGCGGCGCCGTAAAAACATAATACGGACGTTAGCGGCACATATTAGGACCAACCAATCCATTTCATTCTGATGCAAAACTCTTTTGCAGGTGAGTAGTAGGTACCCATAGGTTACTTTTAAGAAGTGGTATCCGCGACTGGTTCACGTGAAAGGCACTTGTCTACCTTCCAAGGGGCGAATAACGAAATCTCGACGCACACCAGTCGCGGGTCCCATCGGGGTACCACTTCTTAAATTTCTTAAAAGTCACCTTGGGTACCTACTACTCACCTATAAAAGGGTTGTGCATCAGAATGAAATGCAAGGTTGGTTCAGCTAATCAAAAATACCAGAAAAACCTCAAAAAGTAGGTAACCTTTTTTGTTCATGTTCTCTTTACCAATTTCTCGCTTCCCCTTCTGCGCATCTATAAAAAGTCGATGACCTTTTGAAAGAACCCTTAGGAGATAATGAACAGAAAAGAGTTACGTTTTGTCGTTTTTCAGATACTATTGCAAATTTACGTGTTTTTACGGCGCTGATTCTCGCTAACTGTAGGGTTTAGAGAAAAATGTTTTAAGTCTAGATTGTAGTAATTTTAGTGCTCTACAAAAAAGAATATGACAACTTTTTCGATAAAACCAATTGATGAAGAGATATTCAGCGATTTCTGGTTAAAGACGTACATTATTGTGGTTTCTTCATTGCTGCGGAGCTAGCCGAGGTGCGTCGAGGTTGAAAACTTGGGATTTTAGTCAAGCCGATTATTATGGCAATTCGACTGTACTAGGTTGTTGAATTGTGTCATTTTAATCAGTTGTTACATCAATTGGACTTTTGCGCAACACACCAAGGTCTATACTTACTTCTTAACAGTGGTATTATTTCAAAAATGTTTGCCTCGACTTCAGAAATAACTAATTTAGCTAGCTTTGTTTTTCAAATTCTAAATTCCAAGAGACATATTTACTTATATGGGTTAACGTGTCTCCGGAAATCACATTACTTTTAATATCCAAAGGCTATCTTCGACATTTTCCCAAGACAAGGCAAATGTGGTTTAAATAATAGGTTTGAAACAATCGCCAGATGGAGCAATTCTGTAGAAGATCGATTCCATGAGATCTTTCTATCGCTGGCGTAGCTAGGTATAAGCGTCAAAGAGGTATTACAAAATAAGCGCCGTGACAAAAACCTATAGGTACAACTACATCAGCGACGGCATGTCAAACATTTACACCTCTTTTTTCTGTCAAAAACATGAGCCACGAGCCTCTGTTAAATAACATAAAGCTGGACTATTTGGTTTTACCCTGTATACTTTATAGTTTGTCGCATTAGGTACACGAAACTTCTTTTAACTTCGTCGCCACGACGCTTTCAGTCGTTGTCAAGTATCAGATAAAGAAAATTTTTTCGTCACTCGTCATAAAAAGCTCTTTTTTCGAGACTAATTTACTTTCGTGTGCTATACAACAAAAATCTACTGCTCTTTTTAATTAAGTATTGCTCGTAATCTTAAACTGATAATGCTTTAGAATCCTCGTCGTTTCTGGGTAACTAGAACTTTTAGGAGCTACCCTATTTCATTAAAAACGGGCTCGATCTTATCCATCTTTTATGATATCAGCTATCAAATGGACATTTATAGTTAGCCCTTGTGTAAAGATGGCAACTTTGCGCATTAGGTATTTGTGTTAATTCTTGATGGACCGACCTATTTGATTTTGAGTTTAAGCCAGTTTCATTTATTTATCCAATTTTAAGGGTATTACTCGTCTGAGCTGTTACTCTTTTTAGTTTCTAATATTTGAGGCCAAATTCAAGAATTAATCTAGAATATTAGATATTTGGTAAATATACCCAATTTACGAAAGTGGATGAAATTAGCAAAGCCCTAAATTACACATCGTGAGTTGAGTTTAATTCTTGAATTTGGTAAGGTTATATAAGGTTTCTACTGTTTTAGTATCTTCTTCAGTTTTTTGACATCATTCGTATACTATTGTAAGGTTTCTAAAACCGTAGATGATCTTCTTTTGAAATATCTGATTCAATTTATTTTTGTTTATACATTTTTTTTTCTGAAAGAGGTATACAAATTTCCATGCTCATTGTAGTTTGTATAATACATTTTTATCTTTTTGTGGAATCTTAATAAAATTCCCCGATTTTAGAAGAAAATATGGGAATTTTTTTAGATAAACTTGAGAAAATGAAGTTTTATTTTTAGACTGTCGAAATATACAAAAAATATATTTTTAGTTTTTCCCTTTATAAATTTCATTTCGACGGGAGAAAAATGAGCTCCTAAAAGGCTTTGTTTGCTTATTTCGAAAACAAATAAAAGTTTCAGCTTTTCAATTTACGTATTGAAATACACAACTTTCTCAATTTGACAAACCTGAGTAATATACAAAAATTATGACCACTTAGATTGGTTTTATGTTTTTATTATTACGTAAATTCATTTGTAATTTGAAAAAGGTTGTAAGTCATGTACATTTAGACACCGATACATTTTATTGACGTATAAGCTGTATTCCTAGGAGGAAACTTGCCGTTTACATAAAATTGTTAAGAAGAGAATGTATGGGATATTGTTTTTCGCCATTTTCGCCAAAACTCGCAATAGACCTGCAGAGTGATAATGGAGACTAGTAAAGTCTCTAAATAGCAAAAAAATAGCAACAGTCGTGAACCGTGACATTGAACAGCTTAATCATGAACAAATTATTATATTAGAAAAAATGCGAGTTATTTTCTATTAATCGCCTTGTAATAAATTGCACCAATTTTTTGTAATAATAAATTCACGCCTTTTTCAAAGTCACAGTTCAATTTTTAGACTTTTTCAAGGTCACAGTTTATGACATTTGAAAATACCAATAGGTTACCTTAATATCCATTATCTCACCATAAAACTCCATAAATGTTCTTCTTTAAATCTACGTGCAAGTCATCCCCCCCCCCCATATTTTATATTAAAATAAATAATTAATTTTCCAAACTAACTTATTGTTGATATTTAACCATACACAAATAATTCGAAAGCTCATCTTGAAGCCCAGCGCCATCGACATCTTTTAAACTGCTATTACTAATATCACAAGAAGTACAAACTTTATCTGTAAGTTTCGACTTTCCTGCCTGAGAGTCGTGTCCTGGAGACGAAAAACAACTGCGTGTTTCAGATTTACGTCTCGTCGTAACACTCACTATTATATTCCAAAATGCCCTTGCTTTCTCTTGATTTAGTTTTATTTCATTGGCATTTTGAAATAATTCCGTAGTTAAGTAATCGTTGTTTTCCGACCATTTCGAACCATTTTTCGAATAGTTTCTGAAAAATACAAATTTAATTACACAAAAGTGTCTTTTTTGTAACTCAAACTCACTCGCCCACTCACTCACTCGTTCACGATACTAACGCCCTCTACGATTCTAAACAAAATAGTGCAAAGTAGAAGTACTTGAGGGTGGATTTGGGAACATTTTTTACGTCACCCAGCAGACTAGTAAAAAGGGACAATTATAGTCCACTGACGTGCCTAGGGGTGTATGGCTAAAGACATGATGCAAAGCTACAAACATACGTGATTAAAAAAGAGTCCACCCCTACTAACAATTGAATTTTGCGAAAAAGTTTGTAGCTATATTTTGAACGTTGGTTAAATGTTAAACGTGACTTTGACACCCTGATGAAGGCTGAAATAAACGAAAGTCGAAGTGGCAAAAGTATATGATCAATGATCTAATAGAGAGTAATGTGCTCGTAACAACTGAGAGATGAAACCAAGAGCATTTCGCATTTTTAAGTTTTACCTATAATAATAAGGAAATCAATTCGAGGGCTCACTGTATAATTAACCCACAAATTATTGATAATGCTAATAATTATTAGATTTAGATGAAATAATTTTGAATCGAGAACAATTTCAAACTTTTATGAATTATTACATTTTTTCTTTGCCTTGAACAATTGTACATCCTCATAAACTCATAACAAGTTGTTAAGATTTAATTAATTCCAAATTAGGTAACAATATAATTCGCTATTATTGTAATAAACATTTTTTTGAAAGGAACCAGCGAACTATACTGCTGCGAAAATTTCTTAATGAAGTTGTTTTGCGGTACAAAAAGTGTTATTTGATGGAAATTTCATACATTTATGCTCCCTAATTAAATATTTGTTGCTGTTTAATAATAGCTTTAATTTATATCATTGTTATTATTAATTGTTTGAACGCTAGTTGCGAACAAATGAATAGTAAAAAAACGTAAATTTATTTTTACAAAAAATGTGAATTGGATAACGTTCAATATTGGTCAGTTTATTGAGGAAAGGAAATAGCCTCTATGGAGGCTCCTAGAAACGTCACCATTTATTTCTCGATTGCATTTCCCCTTTATATCCTGTTACGAAACCTACAAAGTTGACTTCAAACGAGTGCCCTTAGTGACCTTAAGTTCTAAAAGATTGTATAATGAGTCCTGGGACGATCAATTACCCCACAACGTTCGATCGATCGAGTTTTACCATACTCATCATCGCTTAGTTAGGATGTGGTTAGGGCTTTGGAGTAGCATTAAATTCCGAATACGACCTTATGGGATTGGGATATCCCTGCGGTCACCTATTGTAAAATTGATTAAGCCATTTATAAAGAAATTGGTTTCTTCGGAGCGCAAAGCATTAGTTTTAAACCAGACATTTTCTTTCATCAAGAAGCTATTTGTTACATAAAATGCGTTCGTAAATATTTTTTTACAATAATGTATTGCTTATTGTACATAATGTAATTTATAATAATATTCTAATATAGAAGCTCGAGTCGATTTATTTATTTTCTTTGAAGGAAATGATAAATATGTCACTAGAAAAATTTTGCATATTTCGAAAATAATTGATTTAGCTTATACATATACTAAATAAACTAGTAACTAAATGCGAATCCAATAAAATTTTTAATACGAACTTTCTGAACAGTCTGTCCGTGTACAGGGTGTTTTAGAAAAGATGGTCAACGTCTTAGGGCAGAAACCACATCCAAAACTAAGTCCAAAAGTTCCTAGAGGCTTATGCCTTAAAATGCACTCTTACCAAGTTATGAAGGATTAATGGGGGGAAGCCCATTTGAGTGAAATCGTAAGAAATCGACTCTATGGCCACCGCGATTTTCATACATGGTGGCAATTTAAGGAATTAGTTTATGTAACACTACACAATATGCGCGTAGCTAAGCTAAGCCTATATTTAGACTGCCATGAAAACAAGCCACTCATTTAATTCTCAAGATTATCAGTGTTTGTTACCACTTCCATGTTTTGAGGCTATTTCAAGCGCAAATAGTGCTTTTTTACCATTCGCGTGTAGAGAAGGCACTCGTTGCACCCGATTCGGTTTCAGCAGTCATTTTACTACAGCCTGTATATCCTAGTCTGCATATTAATATATTATAATATTATGTTAACATAGACCTTTTTGCTTAGAATAACTTTCCTAACTACCAACTTTGCGTTTAGCACACTTAAAGCGAGGCACCCTGCATAGTAACAAGGGTTGTTTGTAATTATTGTGTTATTACAAATTAATGCAACTGTAGGTTGTAATTACAACCTTTCAATTACTATTTACTAAACAGGGATGTAGGTAGGGTATGTACTATAGAAAGGCAAGTCTACGTTTTAGTTATTGTAGACTTCTATTTAATAACGGTAGACGATTTACTTTGAGCAAACAAATCTGTTTAGCTTACCAAAGACAAACAGTTAGTAGGCAACCCGTTTTTGCTACAAAGATGGTATTAATTATTAATATGTAGTTGTTATCATACACAGAGCGAGTGGATCATTCGAGCATTGAAGGTGATAATAATGTCAAAGAACGTTCTATCGGTACTGGATAAACACTCTTGGGAGCCAATTGTTTCATAGGTCTGCTCGCTCGGTCGTGGAAAACGCTCGCACTCCAAACTGTAAGAGCTAAGGTAGCTGAAATTTTAAGTGATTGCGTGACTCACATAGTGGAGCCTGAAAATAAAAGTTCAGGTTCCTAAATCATTGCGGGCACGTGATATATTGAATATCATATTTTACTCTTAAAGCTCAAAGAGATCGGGAAGTCGGGGGATCCTCACGCACACGTATAGCTTCTTCTGGTAACATATGTATTTTGAAACATCATTATAGATTGGGGTTAGAGAAGAAGAATAAAAGAGAATACCCCTTTTTCCCATCCCACAACTAATTGTAGCCGTAAAGGTACAACAGAAATGCCTTTTTTGCTTCGTTGCGGATAGGGGTTAGTAGCTAACAATGTTAAGCCGATGGTTACCGTGGCCGTACGCGTAATAAAAGTTTAAAACAGTTTCGTGTGTTTATCTGGCACTCCGACGGAGATAATGAAAAAATTCATATTAGAATAGCTCTTGATTGTTGGTTAGTCTGTACAATTTCACATAAAAAATGTTCATTATTCAGAGCTCAAAGTAGGTATGTAGAATTTTTTGTTTAACTTTTTAGAAACTATTTTAATTAAATTTTCAAAGTACAAATTTTACGTCAATTCAGAACTTTTTTCGCTTTTTCAGATGACTGAAAAATTCGCAACAAAAAATAATTTTTTTGGTAAAACATTTTTTTTAATTATTTGTTTAGTTAATATTGGGTATATTTATTACAGAAAGCTTAATCAGCGCTCTGGGTGCTGATTTAGGCTCTAGGTCGGTCTCCGGGCCTCCGGGACTTATGGGCTCTCGCTCGGGCCTGCAGCGCTCAATGTAAAAATAGATTTTTTCAAAATTGACAAATATTTCTTACCCCGTAACTATGTAAATAAGTTCTAGCTTCCACAACACAAAGTTTAAATTGCAATTCGTCACCCTTCAAAACATTTCAATTTTCTTACAGAATCTCCTCTCCACGCACGACGACAAAAATTGATCCAATTCCACCCGCAACCTCTTCTAAAATTTCGCTTTACTATTAAAGAGGGTCTTTTGAAGTCAAAAATGAGTAAAGTCAGTTTCTATGTTATTATATATGGAATTATTATATTATTAATTACGTTACATTAATTTTGAGCGGACTTTGAACTTGAAATCTAAGATTCTCCAAGAAAAACGAATTGCGTGGGTACCTGTATTTTATAATTAGAAGTCTCATCTTTTGTGTAAACTTAACTATGACTTCAATTAGCTCAGCTTTTACTTCAGTCCAATTTAAGGTCTTATTTCGCTTTGTCAAACTTTTGAAGTTGTTTTTAATCAATTTCTATATTTCACACGTTGCATCCCACGCCTTCTAACAGATTTCTGAGACCATGTCGTCTTATGTTGACGTATAGCTGCTCTGCCTTTTTATCAGGGTTAATTATTGTAAAAGCAAAATACTATTTTACAGAGAATTAATAACATAATTAATTAATTATAATAAATTCGCTCCGGAAAATTAATGATTGCGATGTATTATAGGTTGCAATATAGTGTTTCGTGTTAGTTGTTCTATGTATAGTTATGGCATGTAGGTACCTATCTAATTTAATTCCCACTTTGTGTAAATTTAGTGCACGTGTTACTATACACAATATTACTAAACTTATCTATTATATTACCTAGTTACAAAGTTTTAGAACCATTCACACAAAAATAATTTTTTTTCATATAGATGGATTTTGGATTATTTAAAGAACGGACTTCGTCCACTTATTCGGAATTATTGTATCGGGTTTATCAGGCCTCGAGCAGAGCTTGAAAGTTTTTAGGTAGATACGGTCTGCATCCATCTCCGAAAAAGGCAGCTTCTTGAAGCAGTCTTCTTGGATTTTGGTATGTATGTAGTAAATCCCGTATTTGATAAACCACCGTTAGCGTTCTCGCAATCGTAGGGTTTATTTTGCTGCCATCTCGCCCATAAATGAGAGGAGACAAAGAAGCACCTCTAGAACTGCTGAGGGCTCCCGTTGGAATAGTTGACTGGTGTTTCAATTTAAATATAAACGAAATCTAGAGAAATAATAAATTATAATTTATTACGAAATAAATGCGTTCGTCATTTATCGTTAACTTAATTTGCAATCTGTTTGAGTTTGGAAGCTTGCCATTTGAATTCTAGATTTATTATAATAAAAAAGAAAAGTTTGAGAAATACTCGCTCACTAGGGAGAAATCGCCCCTAAATGTTTCAGACGTTTACACTTAAATTAAGAAAACCAAATTCTTTAGTATTTTAACTTTGAGGTTAAACAGCGGCTGCCTTGATTTAGATTTCATTGTAATTAAAGCTCATTTGATTTCGTCTCAGTAAAATTTCTCATCACAGAGCTGTAGCTTAGCTTAACCAAATTTTAGTTATTCAGACGTTTTCAGTCATTCAAGAAATTAAAAAAAGCTTAGCTAACCTAAATCATAGATCGAAATTCCCATGCTGCCCTCGAAAATAGGGCACCTCGAATGAGTATAATTAACGTATATGTTAAGCTCCTAATAGAGATAAAACCTCGAAACTCGACTTTAGTACCATCATCGCCTAACTACTAAATTTTGGGTAGAGTCACTGAGTGCCAAACTGCCGAATGCCATTTTCCGACGCTTCCTTTTAGATTAGGAGTTGAAACACGTAATTTCTTTAACTCACCTCAAAATTGAAACTTGTCGTATTAGAAAAACCAGATTCATCAGAAACAAACAACTTGAAATTCATTCCCTGTATCTTTCTGGTCACACGCGACTTTGAACTTTACCACAAGATGACAGAAATATTATTAGTGTCTCAACTTAATAAAAGCAGAAGTGCCAGAAAATGACATTTGGGGATTCTAATTTTGGGGTGCTCCTTTCAACAACTTTATAGAGGATAAAACGGTTCTAAGGAACAATTCCCTCTGTTATTTGAGTCTTAAAGAGCTCAAGACAAATAATGCGAGAGTAACGTAAAAGCAAAGGTTTGTATCAAGGGAAAACTACCATCTATTACTAGAGCGACACATCCTAAAGCTTTGATTAAACAAAATATTGTTTACCTGTAAACGGGAATGTGTGTAATCATGGACTCCTCTGAATGTTTATTAGCGGATGTTACGTCATTTGTCTGGAAACTGGGGTAGTCTCTATAAGTTGAAGTTGTACTTGACTCGTGTCCCCTTCTGAGAGAGCGTGAGAGAAGCGAGTAGGTACGCTCCTGTTGCTTTGTTTTGATGCACGTCGAACCACAGAGGTGTGCAAATGTGTCCTGGAAAACAACGCCTGATTTGATTTAATTTATTGTATTAAATCCAACAATTTATTGAGTTCGTAAAAACTGCCAAAAACTTTTTTATTATTTTTTTTTAATAGAAGTTTGATGAAAGTTTCGGAAGTAAACGAGATAAATGAATTCAAAAAGTTATTGATAGCTTTTACGTCTAATACAAACGATCACTTTTTTACATCTAAACTAGAAAAGGCCACAAGAAAATTTTTTTTGTATTAATTTGTTTAAATATTAATTTAACACGATGCTCAAACAAAGCATTTTGCAACTTTTGTTCGCTGTATTCAATTTTTAAAAGAATAAAATAAGACGTAATAAAGACCTGTATAATTGTATAATGAATGTTTTCATTCTTTTTCAGTAAATTTAATATAAAATGACTTTATTTTTATAATTATAATTTTAATAAGCACTTCTTAATTGGAGAAAAAATATAGTCAACACCTTCGTATCTGTATCCGAGACGACAAACTAGTAAGTTTTTTCAATTAAATATCTATGACGCATTTAAAAACAGGGTGGCTTTTAACAATTTTCTCTAGAGTATATTATAGATTTGAAAATCCGCAATTCGTCTGTTTAACAGATTAATTGAATCGTATATTTTTTGACTCGTGCAGCTCTCTTTTTACGCTTCATAGGATATCGACCTTAAAACACCTGTGGGCAGATTACAACATGAATAGGAATTTAATTATTAGTCCTTAATTACTTCTATTTTAAAGCTGAAACTCTCTTAAGTGAATTTATTACCGAATAAATTGTTTTCCCCAAGTAACTAATCCAATTTCTCTTAAAAATGATTTCTAATTTCCAGTTTCGTTGTTTTCTCGAAGTCCTAATTTGTATAGTAATGAGCACCCACAATTTTGAAATTAGAAAAAGGGTATTTCAGTATTTAAAAATATCACACTTATCACTCATCTCTATTGGAAAGATTCGAATTTAATCTGGAAGACACGAAAGCTCTAACAATAACAAGCAAACCAACAACTCGAAGCTACTAATAAAGGCGGCTTGTATATTGTATAAGCGTGTGAGAGGAGGTGTCTGTAAACTCAGAAGCTCGGAATTTCTAACTAAAATCTTTCGCAAATAGTTTCCAATAAGTAATAATGTAATAACTCTAGAACTAATCATATAGAAATTCCTGTCTGGAAGTTAGTCTTAAAACTTTGCTGATTAAGCAGGATAACCATGATGCAAGCACAGACAACCTTAACTCAGTTAAGGTTGTCCGTGATACAAGTTAGTTGGTATTGTAACAAAATTTAATAGATTTACAAGGCGTTAACTTACATGTTTCATACAGGGTGGTCCAGTTTGTTTCCTATCGGTTTAAAAAAGTCGATTCTTTTAATTTATAAATTAGCGCCCACTGTTTGAAATAGGCGCCCGCGCAGGAACCCAATCCTCAAATTTTTTGTTTGGTACTGTTTTTTGGAATATTTATACTATACATTTTTTCCCTATACGTACGTATAAAATTCTTATAAGATCCTATCAACAAAATTCTTAGAATAGTTCTGTTAAAAGTTTATTGAGTTTCTTTTATTACACGAAAAACAAAACAAAAATAACAAAATCAGAAACAAACGACGCATGTGATGTAATCTACAATATTATATAGATTCATAACAATCTACACGATGGAACTGGAAAAAATAAAATTATATGCGGCCAAAATTTCGACTTCCAGTAGCTACACATTCGACTAATTAAAAGTTAAAAGTGAAGAAAAGTTATTTAATTGGCATTTTAATTTTACTTTACATTAATTTGAAAGCGGATTATCGTATTTTTCTGAATCGACCCAACCCTACTGCCAAAATTATACAGCTGCTGCCTTTGCCGAGTTGAGAGTTGGCTCTTGAATTTTCTGACGAATTTATCATTTTCCCGAAATTTGTTACTCTAGTATATTATATTCATATACTTTTTCTTTTTATAATTTTGACTTTGTTGTACCAAAACATTACGCTAAACATTAATTTATATTGTTTAATGTTTTTCATCTGAAAAAGTTCACAGTTTTATTATCAATAATGAGTGAAAGTCCTATTATACTACATATTTTTAACTTTAAATTAATGAATTTTCTGTTGTAATTTAAATAACAAACCGTTTGAAGTTTTCAAGTGTGGGTTGACCGGTCGGGCTGCGTAAAATCAACCCACCAGGGCACTAGTACAATCCCCCTAAAATTTGGGTTGACGGAGTTTTTAGCAATAGGTATGTAAAAATGTAAACGCCGCTTTACGGCAATGTAATTTTATTACAACCGATTATTAATAACAGCGGAATTATTAAATTCAACGTGTTGGGTATTTCATATACGCAAGAATGTCGACCACACTTTTGAAAAATTTCGTTTTCGAGGCACGTGGCTGACACACACAAAGGTACAATGTTATATTTAATTTATCGAGTCTCTTGCCATTGATTATTTTTAATTTTTTAATAATTTTTTAAACGTAAATTAAATCTTCGATTCAGGGGCCATTACGAGCTTGAAGGACTAACGAATTAAACAAATTCAAATTAAGTAAAGCACAGATTAGCACTTTTCCAAAAGTTAAGAGACACGGTACACTCGTTCCATTCCCGCTTCGGCACATAAGGCTTCTGATAATGTGTTGACCGGCTCTCCAAGATTCTCCAGATTTTTGGCTCCCAACTAGGATACGATATATTTGACGGTGATTTATATTATCGCATTTTTCATTTATTCCGTATATTCTGCGCTATCTAAATCGCGTTTGTCAATGTTTTTTGTATGTTTCAACTGTTTTGAATTTATCGGACACCGATAAAAGGATTTTTATTAAGGCCCCACGCACATAAATAGTTTAAAAAATGAAATAAATATTAAAATAGAGGGTGTAAAGTAATGGGTACAGTCGAAGAAATAATTATTGGACACGATACCTAGTTCGACAAATATTTATATCCGCAAGTCCTCATTTTCTGCTATGAAATTTTTACGAATTAATAAATGGGGTGTTATATCAGGTTTTTTATAGTTACAGCACTCTCGATTAGTGTGTCATTCTCTGCTTAAACGTATATGAAAAGAAGAAATATGCCACTTTACTTAATAAATTTTTCTGTGGCTGTACCTACTACTACAGAAACGAAATTGTCTGCTCCTCTTAGAGACTGTAGCGGCTGATCTGCTACAGGATATTAATGCGCTTTGATCTGTTTGTGTTCCATTTTCAAAGACATCTAGCTAATCTTAAGATTGTGTCTTTTCTGAGAGGTATAAAAGCGTAGCAAAATTGTTGTTACTAAGGGCGCTGTAGTAAATACTTTTAAGATTTCTAAACGTTATTTTTTTAAATGCAGAGCTTTTTTTAAAAAAGTTTTATTTTTTGTAGTTAAATGAAATTAAAAATTTTTTATTATGTTTACATGGTCTGCATTCTGTATTTCATATTAATTAAAATAAAATTATATTTACGGACCATATTTATTGTGGGTAGCTGAAAGTTCATCGAGGGAGTGACACGCAAAAAACACGAGATCCAATTAAATACATTTCAAACTAAGTTTTCTTATAAATTAAATTTTTTGTTTAAAAGTAATTCAAAAATACTATTAACTTCTAAAACTAATAATAATAAAGTTGCAGATGGAGTATCGATGTCGAAGAAAATTGGAATGTTTCGAGGGGCTGCGAAAAATTGCTAAATGAGCTTAGATTTCTTATTTCAAATAGAGGTAAGTAAGCATTTTAAATTTTGAAAATGATGGAGACTTTCTGAGAATACCATTTTGTTTGGTACGTACTAATACAGGTACCTTTTTTCATATTTTGGGAGCTTCAACACATACGAAAAAATACCGTTATGGTCACATCAAACCGTTTTCAATGTAGACAACATGTTGCTTTTGTGTTAAAAAAATACTAGTCTGTCTAAATAATGACGTACTATAACAAAACGGATTTAATTTAAGCACTATGTATGCACTAAAATATACAGTTCAATGGGAGACAATACGTTTCCAGAATAAATGTTGCATAAAAAACGTATTATTGTTAGATTTATTTTGCAAACTCTTTTTACATAATGATAGCGACCACAGTTGTCTCGCGTATAAGCAAGCGACTCTACTTTTTGTGTAGGCTTTAAATTCAAAATTTGCATTTTTTTTTCACCTACAAAAAATATTATTCAAATTAAGCCAATTCAATTCATAAAGAAGTTTCCTGTAACGCTTAATTATTAGTAAAGTTGACTAACAAATCCAATTTCGCTAGAAGATTAAATTACCTGCCACTTTTATTACTTCACTTAAAAGATTTAAACTTAATCAAAACAATTTTCAACAGCTTTCTCGTAGAAACAGTACCGAATTTTCATTTTCAGAAAGTTGCCAATCAAGTTATATAAAGTTATCAAGTTTTCGTTCGCGAATTATTATTGAGAGCTCGTTAAGAAAAAGCTCGTGAGCGAGTAGACCTCGCCACCGACTACGCCATTTGTCATTTTCAACAATTATTATAAGTTTATTCAACTACAGATAAATTAATAGTATTTATATTTTGTTAAATGTTTAAAGTTTACGATTAGAATTTTTTTGAATCCCAACACAGTTCAATAAAGCTATTTATTTATACTGAAAACTATAGCCCCCTTGAAAGCTTGAAAAATTGAAAAATTAACATTAGTGGTATTACATCAAAGGTTTTTAGGCATTGAAGTTGTCGTCAATTCGTCATAAAGCTTAATTAGTAGCTTCCAGTGATTAATTTTAGTATACAAAACTACACAAGACAACAGTGTTCACAAACGAACACGTCTACGTAATAAATAACTTTCTGTGAATGCTGGAAACTTTGACTAACGTTGTAGACAGTATTAGTACATTGTACAGATTGTACAATTGGACCGAACTAAACGTTGGAGTTTGCCGTGATTGTTTATTAAACTCTCTTCAATTAAGTTTTTGCAAATTGCAAAGATTCATTTGTTTAGTATTACAAAATACTTGAGAAAAAAATTTTCTTGTGCTTTTACTATAATTTTAATCTAAAATGATTTACTAGACATTCCAAAAAAGTTGTTATATCAACTTAGTAACTTACCTTAAACGCGTCCCTGAATTTGTTTGACATAATGTTGTATAGGAGTGGATTTATAGTTGTAGAAACGTAATATAAAATGCCACTAATGTAAGTCACAATTTCGTATATTTTGAAAAATTTCTTATGATCCTCGTGATCGCTCGGTATAGTTCCATAAATTGCAACTAAACGTTGCACGTGAAATGGCGCCCAGCACAAGAAAAATGCCACGACCACAGCAACTGTAACAAAAGGAAATCGGATTAGAAAGTTTTAAAATAAATTACTTCCAATTAATCGTTAAAAGGGTTAAGGGACTTTTAGCAAAAGTAAATTATGCTTTAGTTCCAGAATGAGTTAAATTTAATTATTACTGACGTATAAAATGATCTGTGTAGAAGATCGTTGTGTAGTTTGTATTGTTCGTTAGTTAATTAGTTTTAATTATTATGTTAGAAAATAGAACCTGCTAATTCCAAAAATAGCGGATGTTTCTTTTCGTAATGTAATATACTACATCATACTATAATACGTCAAATTGTATATTACCAAAGCTATTATAGCACTCAAACAGCTATTATAGCACTCATATGAGTGGATCTTCTTGAATCTCCAATATTAAGTTCGTATTGTATACAACATTTTTTTAAATAGTAACTGCTGTAGCAAAAATTGGTATATTTTGTAGGTATAATAAAATCCAACAACGAAATGTAAGGGTAGAAAAATTCAGTCTCTAAATGCCCCATTGGTGCATTAGATGTTACTTTTACACCCACCTTGGGTTGTAAATATTCGTATACGTTTAGTTTAGTACGTACTTTATCTAACAACTGATAACTATAAAATTTAAATATATATTAGACGACGGAACTTCAAATTTTTATTACGGGGCAGAAGCGTAAAAAATGACACAATTGATCTAAAACTGTTAAATTTAAACTTATAATTAGAGTAGGAAATTGCTTATGACCTATACTACTGACAAAAAATTAAACGTATGTCTTCAGCTAGCATATAGCATATGGAAATTTGTAACTTTTCAATAGATTAGGTTTATGAGAAATTAAACAGTAAAGAGATTAGCCAATTTGTTGAAAAGTTGGGAGTGCTGGCTTACTCCTGGCTCTAACTCTACGGCCCGGGACTCTCCAGCGCCCCTTAGCCAATCCACGCTGCGCGTACAGACAACTGAAGTTGCACAATGCACATATTTGTAATTTAGAGTTGTAGTTATTGAAGCGGTTCTTAACTTATAATCGCACTGTAAAGCTCATTTGGTTACATGTTAGTACTGTTACTGCTCCCGAACATTCTTTAGGAACGTTTTTACATATTTATACCAATTACGCAAGTATTAGGATACACGAAGACCAACTAATAATGTATTCGTAAAACCAATTCCAAAATGAACGCTCAAATTCGTAAATCTCCGATAGAAGTTTTAATAGTTCAATAATTTTTGGTTTTCGAAAATTTGACCTCAAATTAAAAATTTGAATTCTCATTTGTAATTTTGACGTACCTATTCTAAAATATTTATTTGATATAAATAAAACTTGATAGTATTTTGTTTCATTTAAAATTGTAGTCTTTATAATACCATTTGTTTTATTTCGATAAGAATTTTTACGTCGACGAAATGAGATAAGGCTTTAAAGTTATACAAAATCTGCCTAATAATATATTGACTCGAATTTTTAATATTTTTATTAGTGTATCATTGAACTCGGTTCGGTTAGGTTATAATGTGTGCTTGGTGCGCTCGCGTTTGGAATTATTTTTTGCCGTTTGGAAGCAACACTCTGCAAGAAGTTTTAAGTGCAATTTCCGCTACTTCGTAAAGGTTAGATACTTTGATTTACTAAAAAGTTATAACACACTAAGGGCCCATTGTTCACTACTCGCTCAAAGCAAGTTCAACGGTGAACCATTATTGTCAATGAACAATGAAAAGGCAGGTCTAACGCCACCTGCTTTGAGCTTATGATTGTACAATTTGCCCTAAGGGTGTTATACATATAATCTATAAAAATAATATGAATTGATCAACTTCATTATCGTATTTGTCTGATAAAAAAAATTGGGGCATATTTTCGACGCTTCGTTACAAAATTACAAGGTAGGCGTTAATAACCATTTAAGTATTACTGTATTTAGTATTTAAACTGAAATTGTGTCACGCGTATTAGGTTACGTAAGTAATGAATAAAGGTAGATATTAGACGGAAGTCAAGAGGACGAGTCGCGATAGTCCAGAAGTTCAAAATATGTTAGTGGAAGCTGTGGTTGCTTTATTTATCCTAGTACAGTCTGGGTTGGTGGCCTAGGTCCTCACACCTTCGGGCAATGCTGGAGAACACAGTGAGGTACTATCTTGTTCAATATTTCTACATAAAGGCTATCTAAGACCGATCGCTTACCAGAGCAGCCTGTATATTTAATTTTCTACTGGCCAGCAAGCCAGCATTCATACATATGTGTTTGATGTTTGAGCGCTCGTAATAATTAACAATTAACTGAACGTAATTACGAAAAAACCAAAGTAAAGTTATATTATAATGAATATTTGGAATTATTATAGATACTTCAAAGATTTTTTTTACAAATAGCACGCACATCTACGTTGCTGTGTACTACCTAAGCTTCAATTTAAAGTTTTAATTTTAGCGAATTATATTTAAAATGGAAAAGTTCAATTTCGATAGCAGTAAAAAGTTTATCAATTACCTATTATTAAATACGTAATTCCGTACAAACAAGAACGTTAGCGTCTGCAAACAGCGGTAGCTTTTTTGCCTTATTGTCTTATTGATACAAGCTTTTTAACAACGATCTAATAAACACAAAAAATGATTTTTTGCCCTGAAATCGTCGGTCAAGGACCAAATTGTCTAGAAGTAAAACGAAAGCGGTCCAAAGTTGTACTTTTACAGCGTTTATTTATTTATTTTAAATTCACTTTAAAGGGACTCGAGGGTCTCCGCTCTTGCCTTAGAATTTTCCGATGGGATTTTTTTTAAATTGATACTTTTTTCTCTTATTGAAAAAGATTCAAGATATGTCCGACGGACATTGTCCGTCTCTAAAGTGTTTTTTTTTTAATTTTTGTCTGTATCCACGGAAATTCATCTCGAAGTTGAGTGTAAAATGCGTAAAATTACTCACTTGGAAGGAACTTCCATAAATTCTGACGCAAATTAAAAAAAACACTAAGAGACGGACTCACCTTGAACCTTTTTCTATAAGAGGAAGAAGTTTCAATTTAAAACAAATCACTTTTAAAAAATTCTAAGGCATAAGCGGAAACTCTTATAGCGGGTTTACAATTTCACATTCGAGTTCCCTTTATGAAAATTTCCTAATTATTATTATTTGATATATTTTAATATCAGTTACCATTAATGAATTTAAAGTGTACAGTTTTGTCTTATTGTCTACTGGGTCGTCCAAAAAGGAAGACTCTGTAAATGAAAAGAACTCGAACGTGCTGAAAATTTTATTATCATCACGAGTATAAACGAATAATCGAAGTATACTTTTTAAACTTTTTTAACTTTGTACCTACCTAACCCTTCAGTTCAGGTGGACATTATTTCCGTTCTTAATATTGCTATCATTTGTTTAAAAAATTGTGAAAGGGTGCCTTGCTGGCTATATCTCTTTTATCCCCTCGGATCTACTTCATCCTCTCGACTGTGGACGACCCAGCTGGAACGCTGGGGCGAGTATTAGTCTCGTGGCAAAAATTCTGCGGTGTTTGCAGTTGATATAGCCAACTGACTAAGTTTTCAAATTTCGTAATTTTATCACTCACAAACGGAACGGAAATTGCAAACATCGGTGGCATTTTGTGTATTAAACCTCTCTTTGAGAAATGATGGACACTTCATATAAACGCTGACAATCTAAACATTTTACTATATGAATTGAACAAAATGCTTTCCGTAAGTTTCCTTGTTATATTAAACGAAGCAAGTTGAAATAAATAGTAGAGTATTTCATCGAGTAGTCGAATCGATTAATTACACGTTGACACCTTGCTCTTTTATTCATACACTTTTTCCTGGTTTAGAAATTAATCCGTACGCGGTTTTTAACAAAAGAAACAGTCAGTTACTGAATTTACTTTGTTGTAATATTTTTTGTGGCGTGGATAACTTTTTGAAAACACGTAAACTTGAGTACAAAATTGTGACACGTGTCATCGGGTTTCGTGTTTGATTAAGCTCACGTGTTTCTTTTCAGTTTTTTGTTTCTTTTAGAATTTTGATGAATCCGTAGTCACTTATCACCTTATCAGTTTATCACTTTGCACCAACAGGAAATTTTCTGTCGAGATGAATTTAACCACTTCGTTGAAAGTTCTTCCCAGTGGGCAACTTTTGTAAATATTTTTCAGTTTACTTAGGAGGAAACCGCTACGTAGGTACTTGTTTTATTTGGTCTGCTTGGATATTAAAACATTTTCACATTTATTATTGAAATACAGTAAATACAAATGCCTCGTGGCTCGTGCTTCGTATTGTTTTTCGCTACCACTAATGTAACGAATGGAAAGATTATGATTTTATTTGCTTTTATTTATTTGAAGTAAACGCAATGCCGTACAGAATTGCCACCAGCTTTTAAAAGATCAAAATTTAATTTAATTCCTTTCGGCAATGTTTTTATCTCAATCCATTTTCTATATGAAAGGAATTATCACACTGACAAATTTTAAATTGTGAAATGATTTAAAAATCAATAGCGTCTCTCTCAAAAGCATCAGCCTCGTTATCGTTATCTTCTCCTCGATCTCTACGTGTGGGGTTCTATCTGATGCGTATAGTATGCAGGATTTTATCGAGGAGGCAGTTGTTCGTCCGTGGGCTTCTCGGTCGCCTCACGCCTTCACGCCTTACACAAAACATCATTGAACTAAGGACAGCTTTAATACGTCTATAATACAAATGAACATTTAGACTGGTCAGGTTTTGGAAATCTGTATACAATAATAATAATTTTATTTCCCAATGTATCAAAACCAGAATACAAAAAATAACAATTATAAACCAAATGATCAGGCAACCCCATCTCGGGGCATATGAGAAAATACACCGTTTATTGTTTGTGCATGTGCACTTGTTTCAGAATCTAGTCTAATTCACCAATGTTATAAAAGGCGTTATAGTTACTAAAAATTCTTTTAGTTCTCGTTTAAATGTTTTTATTGCCAGAAACTAGAATATTGAGATAGAAAGCTTATTCATGAACAGCATTCCGCCACAATTGCTCTAAAATACATTAACTATCTAAGTAAAGAAGCTAATGGGTTCAGAAAGCAAAATAGCGTTAAATTAAATTCGCGTTTTCTCATTAGTCCATTCGCTCACTCGTATTTCTGTTTCCATGATGTATATTACATGTACGTTGTACGACCACCATGATCGTTTATCTATCCATCCATCTGCGCATCTGTCTTTGTTCACGACTTTGACCAAATAAAAGATAACTCTCACTGCATTAGGAAACCACGGTCTCAATGAGCAATTTGTAAATCGCTAAAGGCGCGTCTGCATCAAACACGTTAGGCAGTTAATTCCTTCCTAAGTTTTACGTCTTAAAAAATATATCTCGGAGACTGTTAGAGAAATTCAAGTTGTTTTTCAATAGCTGTGTTGTTTTGCATTTTTTTGTTTAGTGTCTGAAGTTTGTCGTTGTGTCTTGAATATCCAATTAAAGGCAGTTTTAGACGAATTGGTACGTCTATGCTTCCTGGGGGTGTTGGAAATAGAAGAAAACTTAGCTCTCAGACACAGATAACGAGAGAAAACGACGTATTAATTTAATTGTGGATTATGTACTAATCCTTTTCCTAAACCTCTAACTTACAAATATAAGAAGTTGCGCAGAACCCCACATTAGTGTCCCACTTCTTTTCATGGACTTGGAAAAGAATAATTATTTGTATAGCCCATTTTCATTTAAGGACTCTCAAATGCCTCTTTGTAATTGAAATTTTCGAATGAATTTGAAGACATGACGACAATCGCAACTTCTGTTTTTTTCCAATTTAAATGTAGGTATACAATTATAAGTTTAAACCGCAAAATGTTGAAAAAGAAAAATTCAATTTGGAAATTACTTCTTTCAAGACCTTTAAAGCTTGAATAATTAGTAATAGAGCGCTTTGTACTTACTTCAAAGACTCGTCGGTTTGAAATTATCGTGTATAACTGAGAATTACGATTTACGAGAATTAACGATTACATAAATATTAACCTAACAAAATAAGTACGAGTAACTATACATAATATACAGTATACCGAGTGTTGAATGGCTTACACGTACATAGCACTAAAAGCACGATTTTATAGATTCCGGCTTCTCTAATTGTTTTACAGCAGAAAGGATGCAGAATTAGAATTTATAAAAAGGGTTATTTCTCTACTTACGGGTTAGCAATTCAACAGGGGTAATACACGTATAGTCTTGAAGCAATTAGAAAAAAAATATGCAGATCGTTGATCTCATCCCGACACTATAAGCACAGACTTAAAGTACAATTGGTTAAGAAATCCGTTGGCCACATT
The DNA here is from genome assembly GCA_950108345.1 of Malthinus flaveolus. Lineage (NCBI taxonomy): Eukaryota > Metazoa > Arthropoda > Insecta > Coleoptera > Cantharidae > Malthinus > Malthinus flaveolus. Next base: position 33,800,728 of record OX467286.1, on the reverse strand, counting down.
AACTGTCGTAGAGGTCACTTCAACCCCAGTTTTGACATTCCTTAGTTTCATCATTTACTTTACACGTTAACTGTTATGAACCAAATATTGACACCCGGTATAGTATACAATACCTACTGTAAGTAACGTCACAACCACACATTTTATTTGGTTTGCGTAATTTAGTTTATTTCAATTTGTTATGTTGCCGTCATTAAGGCATCCGTTACCCGAGTTAATTTGTTACGGGATAGTTTTGCTAAGCCAACCCTTTATAATAAATTATTTTGTTCTGTTACAACAATTAAGGAATAATTCGGTTAACCGATGGACAAGAGCAAAATTGAGTTGTCAGTAGCAAAAGAAGTAACTTAATTACATAAAAAGCATACAATAAATAACAATATGTGGGAGTACAAAATAATTTTTATTAAAAGGCAGGATTTGCAATTTAGAATCCTTCAATAGAATTAGTTTGATTCAATTTTCAATATTTTTTTTTGAAACAAAACAAAGAAATGTTATTAAAGCAGGCAGATGTATCAAATTTAATTAATACTACAAGAGGAAAATTTGCGAATTTTAATAATAATAACAAATATTGGAAATATTGTTATTTTGGAAATCCTTAAATAAATATATATTACGTACGAGGATGTATTGATAACTAGTTAGCCTAGACCAGTTCCATACAAAAAAAAATATTGCGTAACTATAGCAACGAACAATAACTTATTAGAAGTGTCAGTGTAAAGTTTGACGTCAAAAAAGTAAACCAGAGTTAAGCAATAGATTAAAAGAAAAAAGATGTCCACCGAAATTGTGAAAATCGAAAAATTGGAGTATCGAGCCATCATCAAGTACCGGTATTTAAAAGGGTTAAGAGGTAAGCAGATTTACGAAGATATGGTTAATACCCTTCGTGATCAATGTCCTTCGTATGCGACCGTGAAAAATTGGACTGCAAGCTTCAAAAGAGGGAAATTTTCAATTGAAGATGATGACCGATCAAAAAGTTCTTGCTTCAGTTTTTTGGGATTGCCATGGAGTAATCATAATTGATTTTTTGGGTAAGGGTAGAACAATAACTGGAGATTACTATTCGACATTACTGACCACTCTACGGGAAAAAATTAAAAAGAAAAGACGCGGAAAGCTATCCAAAGGTGTTTTGTTTTTGCAGGACAACGCCCCTGCACACAAATCTCATGTTGCCATGCAAAAAATTCGTGATTTAGGGTTTGAATTACTAGAACAACCCCCTTATTCTCCAGATTTGGCTCCGTCCGACTATCATCTCTTTCCTCAACTGAAAAAAAGTTTAAAAGGTCGTAAATTTTCTTCCAACGAGGAGGTAATAAAAGCTGTGGAGGTCTGGTTTGCAGAGCAAGAAGAAACATTTTTTTTGAAAGGTCTAGCGACGTTGCAGGTTCGCTGTAATAAATGTATCCAATTAAGAGGAGAATATGTTGAGTAATAAAATATTTTGACATTGAAATTTTGTTTGGTTCTATAGTAAGCTAAGAATTTTTCAATATAGCTTCGTATTATCATGGGCAAAGCAAACAGTAAATCGAAAAATGTAAAAAATGCGCGCAACAACTCAAAATTAATGAACAAATTCCGGGTTCTAGTACTAGTAATATCTGACTATAAAATGTTGTGAATATCAAAGTCTAGCGTAAGTAAGAACATCATCAAACCACTCAAAATCATGTCACATGCGAGGACTTAAGAATAGACATCAGAGAGGTAGAAATCAGATATCAGATATAACAGTAGTTAGAAAAGTTAGTTACCCTTGTTAGCGACTCAACATGATTGCATTATTAATCCGAAGCTCTCGAAAAATTTCAATAGGCATCTGTGGGCAGGACGATCAATGGAAAAGTCCACATAAATTTTTTTTGTAATTAAACCTTACAGTTGGGACCTTACCTACTCTGTAACTAGAGCAGTCGATATTTCTCTATAAAAAAATTAAGTCACTAATTAGTTTTCCTTCCGAGTTTCAATTTTACCATTTCATACAAAATATTTCTAACATCCCGGTAGTCTCCCTCAGTTCCCAAACTCCCTATGCGATGTTTTAATACGTCACCAATGTGACTATCGCTCTTTTTATTCTTTTCGGAACGGCAGAGCCTGTAAATACTACAACTCGGATCCTGGTTGTTAATCAAAATGTTTTGTGTATCCACTCCTTCTGCCTTAAAAGTATTTTAATTATTATTAACGATACCCTTAGTAATGGCGAAGAATAAATTATGACAGGAGATTAATAAAGTTTTGCTTTAAGTTGCTTTAAGTGCTAATTTAATTTTTCTTTTTAAGAAAATTTAATGGCAAATAAAATCCTAAACCGTAAGGGTGCAAAAGTGCGTATTTGTCACGTATTTGAGTTTAGAAGAGGCTTGATTAGAAGATTAGAGAGTAAGTAGTACTTAGTCAAAATCTTTAAAAAATTGTCTATAAGTAGATAGAGGTAAGTAATTTCCTAACAGGAAATTCGCTCGTATGCATCAGTATAACTTCAGTAATCTCCAATTTCATAAAAGACGTGAGAAGTTCAGGTTTTCCTTAAAATTAAAAAAAGTTTGGTGGTACTATCCTACTAATCTCAAGGAAATATCGACTTATTTTTTTTTTTACATCTTTACGAACCGACTTTTGCTTGAAATTAGATTAGTCAATTTGAACATAAAATAACAACATACCTCTTCTTAGCCCATTCAAGCGAGTTAGATACGTTGATAGTGATATTAAATTTGTGTTGCCGACTAGTACACCGATTGAGTTCCCTAACTCACTAAACAAAATCATAAAAATTGCTTAGAAATTAAAAAAGAAGTTTGAGTGCAAAGTATCGATTACTCATTCGAGTGCGAGCTACCCCTAAACTCGTATTTTTTTAAGTTAATTTTTTTTCTTTTATCGTTGTGTTATCCGTAAATCTCTTTGGTAAACAGTAATTTTCAAACCGTTCAGAACAATGTAATTTCCTACGACCAACTTCGACGGTTGTCACTCGGTAATATATTAAATTCATTTGAACATTTCTACCGTAAACTTTTGTCAATCTCGATAAAACGAGCTAGTTTGAGGGCAGCTGGGAATTTTAAGTACAACTGAAGTTTGTAAACACACACAAACTTTGTGTTCGAAGGATTCGTTTGATGTGTCAGTAGGTAATTTCCTCGTAAATCGCTTACAGTTCTCGAGGGAATTTTTCTGTAAAGAAGCTGTGAAAGAAGAAAACGACTCACTTATTAAACATTTTTTGTCAAGTGTCACGAATGCAAGACTCTTCTCAAATAATTTACCGATAGTCCTAGTCAGATAGTGCGCGGTAGCGCGTCTGCTTGTTACGACGAATATAGTTTTGACAAAAACTTTTGATAGAATTAACTTCCTAACTGCCCTGTTCGTGATATTTGATGTGGGATTAAATTGTCTATAAACAGTAGGAGGTGATAATTTGATCAAAATTAAGCCGAGGGCTTGCATTTAAGAAGCAACGTGGATTTAGCTTTAAAACTTGAATAAAAATTCATTTTTATATAAGTTTTTGAAATTATATATGACTTTTACGTATAATTTGCGTTAATATAAAACTTCCCTGCTTTTAGTAAGTAAACGAATTTTCAATACATTCAAAATTACGTCTACGTAATACATGTCTTTTTGAATTATGCAATGCCTTATTTATAAAAAGTTTTTCCTTTTGAAGTTCCCTTTTGGAAATTATTCTGTAATGTAACTTTGATGTACTCGATACTTAACAATTTATGGACTTTCTAAAAGAAGTGCTTTGTAGCTGAGGTAATAATGTATTGGAAGGTTCTTATTACTAATACTTATAAGCTGCCACGAAAGAGCAAATTGGATTTAAAGCAAATTTTTATTCACTTGCCACATCTTTTTGAATTCTCGGCAAAGTAGGTACTTAAAAAAGTTTTTGCTTGTTGTACAAACCACTTATTGGTTTACTGCTATTTCGGTTTTCGATTACCCAAATTACGAGCTCAGTCCTCGGATCATAACTATTATATTAGAACACCCACTTTTACGATTTCATCATGTATTGATCCATCACGTAATTAACCACAATTCTGATATAACATTTTGTATCAAGTCTTAATCGTTTTGATCTCCAATTTCTTCAGAAGCCTTCGATACAACACTTCGTTGTAAAAACACGTGCAGTCGAGCTCAAGGTTTGTTGAAGATTATGTGCGTAATTAAACGACGAGTTTTGGACAAAAAAGTTTTAGATAAAACTTAAAAAGAGCCTCACTCACTGTAATGTGGAAGCCGCAGAAATTTTGTTTAGTATAAATTACGGAATTTACCGCAAATACGCCGAGAGCCTACTGTTAAAAGTTTGTTAATCTGCTTTTTATACAAATTTGTCGGTGAAAGTTTCAGGAACAGTTGAAAAGGGTAAATAACTCTCCTAATTTTAGAGAAAATTTCTGTAGACAAATTTTAGGCTAGTGCCGATACTTGATGTTTGAGGGTAGTGGCGAACTTTTTAAAGATACCATTCGGTAAAAGCATTTTTCTGACACACATGCGAGTGATCACTTAAACTTTAAGGGTATAGGTTTTAGGGCATAACGTAAAAACTTGGCTCGTTATTGATAAATCTGGGACATTTCGTACAAGGTGCTTCAGAAGTGTCTGCAGTAATAAAGTGTTATAAATGACGCACCAAACGAATTTTCCGTTTATTGGAATTTAACACAAATATAATATTAAAACGGCAGCTTTTTTCGTTTTAGTTGAAACTTCCCATACCTATATTTAAGCTTCAGGGGCTTCAGACAGTTTGATCACCAGTTAAATTCTACTTTTCTATTTTGTAATCTTTTCGAGTAATTAAATCCAATTTACCGTGCCAGATACATTTCTGAAATTAATTTTCCACTTTTCCTAATGTTCATATTAATTTATTAGAAGCAGAAATAATTTAACGAGGTCGTAGAATTAAAACGCGCAATTAATAAAATAGCATTTACCTACCACATTTTATTTAAAAGACAACAGTGGAGATTAATGGATGGGGCTGTATTTACTTAAGACTTAAGCTGATGTAATATTATTTATATGCGCTGATTTTAACTCGAGTGAAGCACGACACCCGAGCAAATTTAATTTGTTCTACAATATCGCGAAAAGTGGTCTATTATTTTCTAATTTTAGTCTAATGAGTAACCCTTTATTCTGCCCAACAAAAATTTTATTACTGCACTATATCAATAAAGTAATTACGGGACTATCGGTTTCTCGCCATTAATTACTTAATTGATGCGAAGTGCGAAGCACGAATTGAATGTTTTCCTTATATTATTAAAGATGCCCGATGCCCGTGTAGAACAAGTGTACGCGAAGTCGTAGAGATAGTATAATAGCATTAGACGTTCATGTCGTCCGTAATTAAAAGCACTTTTTGCACCTTCTTGCATAAATGCCATAAATAGTTTATGTAAATTTAATAAGGAAAATTGATTATAACTAAATGAAAAGTCGTGAAGCGTTTCGAGTTCAGTTAAATTTCCGTGCAAAGAAAAATTGGAGTTTAGATATATTTTTAGACGGTTATCGACATTCTAAGCTAAGAATAAGAATAAAAATGTGTGTGTACTATACTATTTCCTGTGGCTACAATAATAAAGAAAAGCGCCCTTTTATTATTGGAAATACAACAAAAATTCTCCAAACTTTCATTTGTGGTTGCTGTCGTAGTATAAAGTTTCTTTACGCTTTTCCTTTAATGAAACTTTATAAAGAGTCTTTTTCCTGAATTTACAATGGTTTTACACCAACTTGCGACTATTTCACTCTTTTGTTCATTGTGTTCAAAATCCAGTATGATAAAGAATTGGTTTTGTTATTTAATTCTCTTGCTAATTAGGATGTGCACTATGTACCGAACAATATGATGTACAGTCCGTGCACTCATACAGCAAAGTGTACTTTGCTTGTCATCATTTATCTACATACTCTCGCGTGGCGAACGCCATTAGCATCAGCATTTGAGCAATTTTAAGCTGCGGGAAAATACAAAAGCCAGTACTACGGAGGATCTGTTTTTAGACAATGCCGTTTGTTAAAATATGCGCACGCCTAGCATGTCAGTTGTCAAATAAAGAAATTTCGTTACTACAGCCACCTTACTCAACAATGACAGAGGCACATGATTACAAAGTTAGATTTGAAGTTAGTACGAAGACGTTTTCCATATTTTTAACCTTTTTAAACCTTTTTAAGCTCTAACAAATTGAAAATGAGAAGGTTTTATTATTCACTATATCCTCCTATAAGAATGTATTACAATCCATAATACTTACGATATTTTATTTAAAAAAATCTCAACATTTTCTATATCTTCTGATCAGAAGGAAATTTACGCCTATTCCAACTTTTTTCATTTCAAGCAAGAAGTAGGGGAGAGTTCCCTTGAATGGGACAATTTTTTTATTTTGATTGTAACTCATATCCCAGGAAAAAAGTAAAAAACTTATGTTAAATTATCGAAACATAGTACGTTTTTCGTTAACAATAATAAAAATTATATAAAACTGCATAAATAAGTGAGACCTTCAGTCAATTATTAATTTATTATTTTTGAAGTGTCTATTTCATGGGTAGACTTGCTTTGAAATGGACTGGTATCGAATATTATAACAATTGGTTCTAATAATTGATGGAAACTTCATAAAACTACGCAAGTATTAGGTAAATGTGTATAACTACTTGAAACTAGGCTCAATAGATGTAATTAATAATTAGGTGTCGTGCATAAATCCCAAGAATAAAGTGTTAAATATTTCAATCGGGTATATCGAAAAATTCGAGTGTCCGATTCATAGATCGCCCATTTCAAGGGAACTCTCTCCTAATAGCCTAAAGAAGCTAACTCTAGTCAAGAATTGTTTTCTTGGCACCCGCATTGACTTGTACACAGACAGGTCACATTTAGCCAATTTGTAGCGTTTTTCCAGAATTACTTTAATCTCTTAACACCAACTTAATGATTGATTTATAGATCTATTCATATTTTCCACATTTCTCTATTTAGAGCAACGTTTCTGAATGATTCAAAGTCCTAGAGAACCCCTTGTTCAACAGAGGCTTTTCACCAATTTTACGCACCACTTTCTATAGTTTCTGCTGTTAGGTTTGGATTTTTAATGCCTGATTTCGACCTTGTACATCATTACTGGTTTTATTAACTCTTGTGGTTTGTGATCGATCTTGGCGAGCGCGTTTACCTTTTTTTATAGTCCAGAGAAGCCGCCTTTCATCATTTTGCTATAGAAAAATTGCCAAAGTTTATTTTAAATTCGGCTTATTAGCACCTTCCTTTCAGCTTATTATTAGCTATTGCAAAATTTACAATATTGCGAAACTTTTGTCTAAGCCGCTCAAAATGGTTTAAAGTTAAAGGAGGTCTGAAACTTTTATTAACAATTTTTCGTGGGTCTTCTTCTACTTGAGCAACATAAAAACGTTTTCTAAAAATAATACATCTTTTCATTCGATGTATACTATGAAATTGTATCAAAAACATTCAATGCAAATGTTCAATGAGCTGTGACTTATTTTCAAAATTTAATTTGAACGTTGAAAAATATTTTATACGTACCTACCTACTAAATTTAATATTTGCGTTCTATCGTTCTATTGAAGCTTTTTCTGATATAATCTTTCCCCCGCTTCTAAGGTGAATAAACAAATTTTTACAGAGTCAAAACCCTTGCACATTTCAAATTTCCTGTTTACACGAACTTATGGGTCATTGTTAGTTTACGTATTGACCTTTCAACTCCACTGAGTCGTAGCTAAAATCGCAAAGTCATTTCGGAATAGATATCTCTCAATAAACAGTACCTAGTTATTAAATTGTATAACCATACAGTCCTCGCTGCTCTAGTAGGTACAGTCTATTTTACCTAGTACAGAACTAGTTTTTTCCCTTTTACAGAATGGCGTATGATTACATAACTTTTTTATTTGATTTTAATATAATAACTGTTATGGTAACAGTTACCGCCCTAAAGTTAAAATTGATATCTAGTTTTAGAATTATTTTTTCTCATTGTCTCAGCAATCCAAGCTTAAGGCAACCAACTTTCCATTAAATTGTTGTTTTATTTACAAATGTTTTCAGGACTTTTCCGGCAAAAGCACAAAAGTTACTATAATAATTAAAGACTGAACAAAAATACCATTATTTCTCTTCTGTTATTTACTTCATTTTATTTTTATTTAATAAAAGAGAACGTCACAGGCAGCAAATAATCCAAATACGACAGTCCATTAATTAGAAGATTACTGGCAAAAAAACAAGTTACAGTAAATGAATAGTTTGAAATTAATTTGTAAATAAATAAGCTAGCTCTTGTAAAGAGCTCTTTCTGTAAATAAACAAAAGATGAGATTCAGTCATTCAGATAATAATTGACAAAGGCGTCTTTTGATCATTCGGTTTTTTCTGTTTATTAAAATATAATTTCCTTCAGGGTTATTACCGGGAAGCACCGATGTCAATATTTTGCAGTTGTAATTTCTTTTGACTAGTAATCAAAAAAAAAGCCGGAATTTTCAGAAAGCCCGAACAAAATGCTGCACCGATTTATACTCGTCAATATTCCCCAATTTTTGAATAATAAATTTTTCCGTATAGTAACTCCATTCTTGCTTCGTATGCACAAAAATACTTTTTCAGTTTATCATAATATATCATATACCTATCTACTACGAAGGCATACGTAACACCCGGCGCTGGTATCACATTTCGAAGACTCGATTGCGACGACGAGCGTCGTCCATGCGGAAAACGTATTTCTAAAGCACCCAAGCTTAATTTATTAGCATTTTAAACTTGGCTGTTTCGCAAATCTCACGAAACACAATTTTACTCATAAATCATAATAACAACGGTGATAAGAGTTCCATTTTGTTCCTAGCAATTAAGTACCTACGTTTCTAAGTGCGTCCAAACATAATTTCGCTAATGGGCATTTTCGTTGAAATCCCACTGAAAATATTTGGGTCAAATCGTGAAACGTGTAATGCACTCGATCAGTAACGAACTCCATTAAGTTAGTATTGTACGAGTATTAAATATGAAAAAAGGCATAAACGAAGCTGACTTTTCCTAATTTACGTTTATTTTTATTGCAATAAAGAAAGTAAGCCACTTAAATTACTGGCATTAGTGTTATTTTGCTCGTATAAAGAAAAGGAAATGTGCAAGTATATAAGCTCATAATTACTACAATATAGGAAATGGAAAGAGATAAAACTTTATAATTAACTTTACGCCGTTTTATAACTTATCTTTCCTCCAGAGATTTCTTTGACAGGCTTATTTTACTTAAACAAGTCGGTTCTTTGTACATTTCGTGTTCTGAATACTGATCTGTTCGGTGTCCGCAGTCTTCTCTCCCCTAAGAAGGCTTTACAACCTTGTTATGACGAATTCTTTGTTTGACCACTAATTTAAAATAAGCACAATGTAGGGTAGACTGCCTCACTGCCGCAAAATCTGGGCATCTTCTAAAAGTGTGTTCTCCACACAGCCTCTACATTTAATGTCTTTAAATTTATTGAGGGGGACAGTGCCGTTCTCGGCAGTGTTCTGTTAAGGCAAGCATAACAATATTTTTGATTTTACTGGGCATAGTTTATAGGATATAAACTTACAGAACCGACTAGCGGTATTAGAAGGCCCTTTTAGATCTTAAGGAAAAATGTACGATTTAGAAGAGATTGCGGGCGATTCGGGAGCAATTTTTTTATTCTTACGTAGAGAGAGGGTCCGAGTTAAGAAAAATTAAGATCAGCGGCTGTCTAAGCCTCTATGTGTAACAATGCTTCCTCTTAGCTCCTTTAGGAGCGATTCCTAAAGTATTCTTTTCATGAAGATATATTGGATTCAATTCAATACAATTAAAGAAGAATTCAAAAGTATAAAATGTCACCTGATTACGTCTCATCTGCTTCGAAGACTCTCTAAATACTCGATTTCTGTTTTTTCATAAATATTTAACATTTGTAGAAAGAGGCACGATGACTACGATGAGCCTCGCAGTCTTCTGTGAATAGTAAACGCGGTAATAGGTTGCGACTCGCGATATGCCGGCGTCAATGGCTTTATCAGACACCGTATTTTATAATGGCCCAATTATAATACGTCGAAGGTTTTGCTGCCTCCTCTTAACCTATTTGTTAATGGATCGAGCTACGGGCGACGTAATAATGTGCGTTCGTTTTCACGTTCAAATCCCTGAAGATATTACGCACGATTAGATATAGGTAATATCGACTATTATAGAATATCATCGACTTGAATTTTAAATTGGTAGGTACTACTCTATAATATTATCCCCATCGTTAAATATTGAGAAAATATACAGGGTGGATTTAAGTTTTTGCGCATTTCAAAGTCACTCGTTTGTTTCTACCGCCATTACAAATGTTGCTTTAATTTTACGTCAAAAGTTGGGTCAACAACAAAACAACGTTTATTCTACCCTGAAAAAAGGAAAACACTGCCCTAAATTTATCTGATAAAAAGCTATCAGTTAAGCTCATCACACTGTATATTTTGTACAGATTAATCGAGGTATTATGGAAGTGGCTCGCATTTTTGAGTGGCGTATATTTTTGACCCATGTGATATACGCACGGTTGTAAAGTGCTCGTGGGGGTGTACGCAAAGCTTATTGGATTTTCTTTTGTAGAATAACAATTTGCGAGCATCACGTATAAATTTAAGCGTGCGTATAAATCAAAAATGTTAAAATATAATTTTACATCACAAAAAAGTTCAGATTAAACTCGTTACATTTTAAACGAATATTTAAATGTATAATTTTACTTACACAATGGTTGAGGCCTAAAAGCAGAACTTAATAAAAATTTTGTATAAGAATTTAAATTGAAAAGTAGTCTATGTAAAAGTTAATTTGTTTCATGGTAATATTTGTATAGAAAATATGATACGCAATGGATGAAAAACGGGGGCTGTTCACACAATAAATCTACATTGAAGTTTAAAATCCATAACGTACCTACCTAAATTAATTTTTCAAGTTTGTTTTTCGTGTAAAATCCCAAAGCGGCAACTTTTTCTCTATAACCTCCTCGAGAGATGAAAAACTAATTTGATACGCTAGATGGCCATGGAAAGTGAACCTGACAAGCACTTGAGTTAGAGAGTTAGTAGTGGGCCACACATGCCGTTTTAGCGAGTTTTGGCGTCCGGTGAACCACAACAACGAATAATAATTTTTATTCATAATTCATGAATTATTACAAATAACTTGATTATAAACACCTACCAGATTACCTACAATATGAAGAAACATTCGATTGTATAAAATAATGACGAATATTGATGAGAAGAAGAAAACTTCAAGCGCTGCGGAGCGCATCGTGCTCGATTAGAAGTTTTCAACGTTTTGCGACATGGGAAGCGCAACTTTGGGCTTGGATTGGTCGGCGACCAATGAACCAATCGGAATAATTTTTATACGCAAATATACGCATAATTGAGTCTTCTTCAAAAATCATTAGTCATCAGCAGCTCTAAAGCAGCATAAGAAAGCTACTTGCAAAAAACCGCCCGAAGAGAAAATTTTCCAAAAAATTTTCAACTTTGAACACGAATGACTTTTTTTCTCGTCATTGGAGCGCTTACTATGACATTAATGAATTTGAAGGAAAAATACTAACGAGTCGAACGATTCCAAAACCATAGAGATATGGGCCACAACGCATTTTCCAAGATGGCGGCGAAAGGGGTAATTTCGCGGATACGAAAAATCAGAGTTAAGGTCTCCGACTAACCTTCTATCGAATAAAAAAATAAAAAACGACAGTGCCTAAAACTTTTGGGTCACACATATAGAATTTTCGTAAATGCACTGACTAATAAATAATTACGTCTATTAAATTTTTTACTTCAGGTGGGCGGTTCAGGAGCTAGAGCGCGTTATTGTTTAACAAAAGTTTCAAAATCAACCTAAAAACTGATTTCTTTTAGTTTTTCGTTCATAACTCAAAAACTACGCATTTTTTGAGAAAAGTGTATCATATAAAAATAAATTGCGTTAAATTTCCCACAAATTACTTTTCCTAGTTTTTTTGCGACAGACAGTTTAAGCACTAGAGGGCGTTGATGATTAGTGTGCAGGGTGGGCAAAATTCGATAGTTTTTACAGAGAAATCGATAACTATAAAAGATACAGAAAAATAGAGACACATTATCGGTATATTTTTTTGAGAGAAACTCAATGACACACTGGAATTTGCGATCAAACGGTGCACTGTTTGTTGGTGGAAAATACCATTTGACTGGACTATTATTATTAGTCTCTAGTCAGTTCACTTTTTACACGACTATTAATTCATGTATTCATACGCCATAAAAGCAATATTTTGATGAAATTGATATAATATGTACCAAACCCTGAATTTAAACAGTGCAAAATTTTTGAGGGTGCGCGCTCGGAGGGCGAGCTTTGGTATTTCCAATTCGTGTAAATAACGGCTGGTAGCGAACCTATTGAATTGCATTAATTTTTGGAGTATAGATAGGTACAATATGTTTATTAATTTTTTTTCTGTTTTAATAATGCTCATTCATCTTTTGTTAGTACTTTTTTAATGTAAACAGCAGCTATTGTTATAGCCTGAAGCTGAAAAGTTAATTTGCATAAACATTTGTTTTTCATTTTTTAACTATATAAGTAATTTTGCATTGAATTACATGTAAGTTGCTTATTTTGTACAATGTAATTAGAGTAGATTTCGTATATCGTACGTCATGGAGAAAAATAATTTTAACACAGATCTATATATTGATGCTAGTGAATTAGATGCATTAAAAATGATGCATTGGTTTTCCTTTATTTCATTTTGTTATTAGTTAACCGTTGCGTCGCTGTATTCAGCATACATAATATCCTACTTAATTTACTTGACTTTACTTGAATTATTTAGGCCACTGGACTAGACGTAAAATAGCTAATTTAACAACTAAGCAATTTAGTTGACGAATAACTGGACTACACGTATAGCCAATTTAACAACACAACTAAACAATTTATTTAACGAATCGAAATTAGTATTTCTGCCATCAGAATCATAACTTACCAAAAAATATGATGGGTTAGCTTAATTATTTTATCCAATTTAGAGCTGATGAAAAATAACTGCGTTTGTCTCATAAAAAACTGATATGATTGATCATTTTAAGCTCTCGATTGACGTAGTTAATGAAGAGATATTACAGGAATTTAAGTTTTTCAGGTACCATTTTTAATAATTACCGAGAACTCAAAACTCAAAACCCCGTCCAGATTTATTAAAAATCTTACTTATGACTAAGAAAACTCTTTTTGAGGTTTTTACCAAATCGCTCTTTAATTTACTATTCATCGCGCTTGCTCCCATTAAATATACATTTTTCTTAATCTATTCAAAAATCAATCAAATAGTAAATTACTCACCGTATACTTCGTTTAAACTTCGTTTTTAAATTCATTTGTCTCTTTCGACCGGCTGTTCAATATTTTACATTTTGCTTCTATTAGATTCTTATATACTTTTATCATGCAAATTGAAAGCAAAAAAGTTATGTGAAAACTTACAAGATTTATGCAAGGTACTGCCTTTCGAGTTTTCCGAAGTGGCTACTTACAACAGTTGTTTGTGAGCACTACAAATTTAGGAAATTGATATCAAAGCTAGAGGCTTCTTATAAAATCGAACGACTGTTACGTTTTCGTGTTTCAGTTTATTTCATTTCCATTAATAAAAAAAAAGTCTAAAGAGTCAATTTGTTTTGTGAATTTTATTCTGGCATTAAAATTTTATTTTGAGAAAAAAACTGAAATTAAATCTTTAAAAAAAAATATAGTATAAAAGAATTTCAAGTTTTGAGGATATAAAACAAAGCTCTCGCTCTAAGGGTATTTCTAAAGGCTTTTTTTGTAGCATGGATGATTTGTGTATTTTTTTTATATCCAGTGGTAGTATCAAAAAGTGTATGAATATTATTTCAATTTCGTTCTCTTTCAATGTTGTTACGCCGCCCAAAATGATGTTAGATTTTCAAATCTATTTTTTATTGAACAAGTGTGGGGGTAAACAGAAAACACGCTTTAATCGTTACAATTTAGTTTTGTCTCGAAGTTTGCCTCTTTTACAGGGTGAGAATTTTAGAAAGTATGATCGAATTTCCTAATATACTCTGGGTATGGTGGGAACTGTGGAGCGTTAATAAGTTAATGGGACGTCGTGGAGATTTACTATACTCTACCTGCTATTCCCATAGCGTCTTGACGTCTTGACCCTCATCCCTCAGAAATTACTTTTTGGACTGAGTAGACAAGTAGAAATCAACCGAATCACACTTTCAGGAGATATTTTTTCCTATAATATCGCCAATGTCGGTTCAATTATGGTGTATACCGATCTCAACTTTTAGAACGCGTCTCGATCTAAGTAATTGGTAAGTTAGTAATTACACAGTAAGAAATATAGAGTGAATATACCACTCTGAAAAGAGTGTATATAGGTCCAATCGATATAGAGTGAAACTTTTACTCTCCCGATAGGGTAGTTCTTAGAGTTCGAAATACTCTTAATAGTGTTTTTTATTTAATTTAAAAAATAGTAATACATACTATTTTTAGTGTTAAAGCACTCTAAATAGTGCAGAAAGATACTTGTTTCAGTGTTATTTTGTACACTATTTTGGGCACTTGCAACACTAGAGTTGTTAAAATAGAACACTATTTCGAGTTATTTCTCCTCTATTTAGGGTTCTATTTTAGTATACCAGAGTATGTAGTTACTCGAAAAAATTACATTTAGAGTGATGAAATTTAACTCTATTTAGAGTAATCTCTGTGATGTACTCTATTAAGAGTAGGTATTATGTTAGGGTAGGTTATGTAAACAGTATAATTTTAAATATTTTTTATTATAAGATAAAGGAATACAAAAAAATTTGATACACAAATACTTAATACACGCTTAAATCTACCTATTCCTAATTAAGAGTTTAAAAGACAAACTTATGTTTTGGCACCAAGTACAAATCCGTAGACGAATGACTTTGATTCAAATTATATGGTGCACTATAGACTAACGTTTTCAAATTAACTGTATTACTGTTGTTAGAGATTATTATCTTGTACGCATGAAGTTGTAAATTAAACTCAATAGTATTACAAATATTTGTTAAAAAAAAAACGTGTTCATCAATAACAATTATTTCAAAAATTTGTTCAAACTGTGGTAAATCAAAATTATTTTTTCCAGTACATATAACATTACCCTTGGCGTATGTATGTCCATATTTCACCCACTTAGACAGAACAATTTTGGTATCTTCTGGAAAATCCTCTATATTATCATAAATTAATTCCTTGTACATATAATTTTTTTAAATAATAGTAGACGAAGTACCAAATTGAGTTTCAGTGTTAAAAAAGTTTTCTGAAATTGTCATCTCTTGAATTTTATTTGCCAAAGTCTTAGCAATATTTTTAAAATTCCTGAATTTTACAGCAAAGCTTTTAAATACAGCATGTTTGCCTTCATATCTCATACACCAATAATTTATTAAAGGACCCATACGCTTAATTACAGTGGGGTAATGAACCATGAAGTGTAATTTTGGTATTAGATTGTAACTGAATTCTTTCTTAAAAGCTTCATGATGTTTTTTTATAAGCTTTTCTAAACAACTAACCATTTCATGAGTAATTATAGGTGAAAAAATAATTGACATTATTTGTAATAACATAATAATAACGTTCCACTTATTTTGCAATTTAGATGGAACCAAATCATCAATGATTAATGGTAAATATCTAATAAGACACCACGTCTGTGAGGCTCTTTGTCCTATTAAATGTCCAGGCTTATCTAAGATTATAGGACTGGGTTTATTGGCCTGGTTCAATTTTCCATAGTGAAAAAGTTTTATTCGTTCATTGAGAGCGTCTATGGTGATCGACTTAGTATCTATCAGTAGGTTAATGAATAGTTTAATTTCAAGCGGAGCACAACCCTCAAGAATATCATGCATAATGTCGACTGTCGCGGAATCAAATAAGCTAAAATATTTTAACTCGTTAAATAATATACTTCGCCTTTTTACTCCAAACATATTATTTTCCTCGGTAGCACTTGTGGAGTGTAATTCATAATTCTCATTTGTTCTAAAATGTGCTTTGCAATCAGAAGTCATATTTTGAATGTCATTCTTATGTGATAAACAAAAACGGCAATAATAATTTGCTTGGAATGATTCTACCATTCCAAAAAGTGCATTAGCTGCTAGATTATCATGGCACAAAGACACTATAGTACCATAGACTGGTTCACTTAAACCTTCAATTATCACTCCCTGTGATTCCAATATTTTTATATCATCTACAATAGGTTTCAAGACATTATTTATAGTAACTAAATTTAAATTAGCGTTGCTTTTCAAATCTGAAGTAAAAAATAAAACAGCTAAATGAATATTACTTAAATGACTATTAAACAAATTAGAGAAGTTTTGTATAGTAAAGTATATGGCTCCCATTTTATGTGAACCAGTTTTACTTCCCAGAGGGTTGGTGGTTTCAAAGTCGTCATAATAAAGTTGTAGTTGAAGGAAATATTTCTTCGATTGATACAAAGCATTATTTTTTAAGTATGTGCCATCGATAGTTACATTAGAATTTGAATAATTTCGATTGAACGCATTATGTAGTAAGTTACCACTTTTTGAAAATATCAATTTTATAGTTTCTAATATAGGAACATATTGAAAAGTACACGGGACATTTTTTTCCACTTGATTATCTACATTCTTGTCATAGACGTTTTCTGATCTAAAACCTAACACTATTTCTTTCGGTTTAACAAAATCAAAATTATTGACATATTTTTTACGTTTATATATAGTATTCATCTTTTTAATTTCTTGTTTTAACATATCAAACACAAAGTTTATATATTTTGATGAATGTTGTTCGGAACCTCCCAACAAATTTTCGAAAATATTCTCAATTAGTTCATTTACAGTGTTGAATATGATTTGAGTATGAGAATTAGGCAAACTCAGATTTATGATTTGAGAGAAAAATATTGAAAAAATACTATTCATGTCAAAGAATTGTTTCTCTGACGAAAAGGTTTCGTCTTCTACATCTAGGTTATTATTTGCATTACAACTAGAAAAATCAGCAACAGTGTCCATTTGAATTGATTCATGATGATTATTGATGGTTACAGTTTTATTTACGCGTTTTATACTTTCCAAAGCATGTTTAAGAGAATGTTTTCTAAACCCGCTAAAAGTGTTAAATTGAAACAAGCAATCCTTATAACAACATTTCAAAGAAAGATTAGAATGATCAAATAAGGAATGTACAAGCCTAAAATGCTTGATTATTTCGTTCACAGTAATACAGTTCTTTGAACAAAGGTAACAACAAAACATTTTAAAATTCTATGTAAACAAATTCAAAAACAAACAAAGAAATAATAATAAAATAAAATTGGTACCTAAGTCAGTCTTATCATCGTCTAAGTCTAATTCTGCATAAACAAATTTAAAAATAAACAAAGAAATAATAATAAAATTAAATTGGTAAGTCGGTCTTATCATCGTCTAAGTCGCATGAGTTTAACAATTTTGTTCTTAGACTTATTTGGTTAGCAGTGAATACGATATTTTCAGGTATCTTAAAATAGTATACTTGCATGAATTCATAAAAGCTCTTCAATTGCACATCATATTCAATACCAAATACAAAAAAGCTCATAAATAGGTTTTCAAATGCTTTAGCACTGGTACATAGATGAGGACACGGTATTGCTTTTTTGTCTAAAATAATGTTATATTGTGTCACGGCAGCTTTGTTAGTTCCTTGTGCAACTAAAAATGGCTGCAAAGTTTTTCTACTTTCAATGATTTCGGAAAGCGGTGTGTTAACCTGAAATAAATTTTAATACTTAGACGAGTTTTGTAATTTAAATAAATAAGCTTTAATTTTAGAACTTACATTTTTAAAAACAATCAATTTGTCTTCTAATACAAAACTTTCTCTGCTTACGACTTTATTTCTGCCTCTCGAAGCAGCTGGCAGCATATGCACTAACGACAATAGTGCTTTTGTTGCATTGTCCCAATCTAAAAGAACATAAGTATTAATTTATATACATAGTAAGTTAGAAAGCACTTAATATGGTTTTTATCGTACCTGGTTCAGTGTCACTCTCATTAATAACTTGGTTTTTAAACGAAGCTGCATATATTTTCAATATTTTTTTGGCATCTTCAATAAACTTGTTTTCAAAATTACAATTGGCAAACTCTTTTAAAAAATCTCGTTCTATCTAAAAGTTTTTGAGTATATAAATATGAGCACCGCAAGTAGCCCAGAAATTAAATAAAACTTACTAATGATGGAATGTCTAAAAATCTCGGGAATTCGTTCAAAATGTTTGATCCTAAAGTTTTTCTGTAATCATAAGTAGCGTCCATTTTAACATGAAACGCTTCCATATCTGTATTTGGATCAAGGTTTTTCAAAAATTCGACGTCTTGTTTTATCTGTTCTGATGCGATCACTACACTTTCCTTTTTATTTTTTTTGATATTATTATCAGGTTCTAATAACTTTCCTTTTCTTTTTGGATTTCCTTTGTTCATGCATTTTGCAACATTCCTCAATCTCCACGAAATATACCCTTCACCTCCATGATTATTTGTATAAAATGCTTCCTAAAAAAATCATTTAAATTCTGCAGACAAAATTTTAATAGAAGTCGCTTACATAGCCATATTGGCCCATCGGATCTTTTAAATTCGGGAACAATGTAATTATTGCCAGAGCAAAATTTCGCTTGGCAAATTCTGGAACTTTGTTCCCATATTTTTCCAGCAAGCTTCCACATCCTAAATTAACCAGCTTCTTCCTAGAAGAATTTGAAAGTGTTCCTTTTTGTTTGTATTCAATAAAAATAAACGCTCCTCCTTTTTCAGTTATTATAGTTTGCCATTCCTTAGAAATAGAATAACAATCGTTAGAAATTGCTAGATTAGAGCAGCATGCTTATTATTTAATGAACACTTACTTCAGCATCAACTTCAGTAGTTGTATTTGCAAAATTGCTCGTTCTGGGCACATGAATTGGAGGAGGCAATACTACCGGTAAAGTGAAATTGTCTGCGCTATTTACCCAAGCCAATATTTCGTTGGTGTCAGTCTCATTAGGATTACTTAATTCGCCTTGAAAAGAAATTGTTGAACATGACGCCGTACTTTTTTCTAAAAATTATTAGTGTAACCGAAGTAATCAAAATTAATGCTCAGATTTTAAATTATTACCATCATCAATATTGTGTAGTGAATGAACAGTCAAGTCAATTATTTCATTTTCACTTGCTATAAAGTCCACTAAAATATCTTCTTCAAGTACTACACCATTTTTGTCTGTAAAATATATGGACGAATTTTCCAGTTGTGGATATTTGTCTTTAGCTACGATAAAAAAATCACTTCAATAGAAAGTCCATGGAAAAATTTATGTTGTAATTACCTAACTTAACATAATCTTCATAAACCAGGTTTTCATTAATTTTCGCCAATTTTCTAACATGAATATACTTTAATCTTATAAATTGATGCATTGTAATGGTGATGATACGTAACCAACTTGCAAATTAAAAAATCAAATTTATCACGAGAATGACCCAAAGTGCTACAGAATTTTTAAAATCATAAATAAGTTAATACTAACCTTTTTTAACAAATCTACAGCGACCAGCGAATATTAATCACGCAACACATAACATAACCGTCTTAAGTCTTGAATGAAAATGACGCCATCCGTTTTCCATGTAGGCCTTGTAGGCACGTTTGCTTTTTAACGCTTAATAAGCAAATAGATAAACTACTTAGTGTAAAAAATAAACTAAATCGGGTCGAATCGGGTGAAAAATAAACTGCGTAGAGTAAAAAAAGTAAATCACCCAACAGATTACAATTTTTACACTATATTTAGTACTTTTATTACATAGTGTAAGTCTACTCCCAAATAGAGTTAATTAGAGTAGAAACCATTTAAAGAGTTAAAATTTTGTTTCTAGTTACTCTAAGAATTTACTCGATAATTTTTACCATGTACCTACTCTAAGCATTTTACTCGATAAGAATTTTTTACTGTGTAATTGTTAAATTATTAAGTTACTTGTTTAAGTTTTAAATCTTGACATCCTGTATATGTCCGTGTAATAGTAACTTAACACACGTAGTAAATCACAATGGTATTACTCTGATGGTCTAAGTCTAAGCCCTTGGAGACAAAGCAAGCTCACTTCCTTATAAAGTCGAATTTAAAAGTTTCGACTATTGTTATTTTCTTGTGACAATAGAGATGGTGCAAACGTAGCAACGGTTATTTGCAAAAGTTATTAACTTGATCGATGAGATCATTTGGTCCATTGGTTTCAATTCCCGTTGCTCATTTCAAAGACCTCCGAAACGACAACACATGTACGAAGTCTGCTAACTCGAAGCGAAGTTCAAAACTTATTTAGTCCTGACACCTTTCAACAAAGCAAAATTTTTAAATTTTATCTCATTTATGTAAATAATTCTATTACGAAATAACTACAGTTTGGTATCAATTTTTTCCTGCACCACGAAAGTTTTAAATTTTAAATAAGACGTGTTGAAGCGAGTATTAGTTTGGGGCAAACAAAATTTAAACCACTGGGCGAAACAAAATATCTCTTTTGGAAGTTTAATGTATTTATATCAATCACAATTCAATAGAATTAAAATCAGTCAGGTGAAAATAATGATAAAACACTTACCGTAGTTTACGAATTATGATAATTAACACAAATTTAAAGCAAAAGGTATAGGAAAAGGAACTAAAAGGACTCTTTTTAAATTAAAGTAATTAATTATATCAAAATTTACAATAATTGCGAAAAGTAACGAATTTAATTTTAGTTAAGAGGTTTAACTAACAAAACTGAGTATCAATCAAGTTGAAAAGGTTCAACAATACTTATTTAATTAAGAATAAAATAAAATTAACTTGGTGCTTATTTCCCACCTTTAAATAAACATTATAAAAATAAGAAATTAATGGTGGCTACACCAAGACGTTTCGTCTGCTAATATTAAAACTGAAATTTTTTTCTCAATTAGGATTCGCATCTTTTGCTTCATTTTAAAGTGTAATTTATCATTAGTGTGTAATTGCTTTATGAAACATTTTTGAGGGTAAATACACGAGAGATTAATTTTTTATCAAAAGAACTCGTTTTGCCTCATCAAAATGCGTAGCCACAAGAGACAAAATGCGAGAAAATAATTCATTTTTTAATGTTTGTCGAGACGATCTGCATCTTTAACAAATTTTTGCGTGAAAATATTGTAACACTGTGTGCGAATATGTACAAAATTTTATTTTCAAAAATAATAAATAAAAGGTTAGCCAAGTCACGTGTCCAATAATCCAATGTAAAATATACCTGTTGCATTTTAATAAAGATAATGAAAACTCCCAAAAACTTTATTGACACTCGAAAAAATAAAATCCAGGTGAACAAACTGATAAAATAATACAAATAAATACTAAAGGTAATAAAAAGAGGGATGTTAAGTCAACAAGAAGGAAATAAAAATAATAGAAAAATTAAATGTTAAGAAAATCAAAAATCATCCTTAGATGAGTTGCGAGCTAGTCATGCAAAAATGAGGTCGCGAACCTGAGAAATTGAAAAAATTTGGCTGAAATTTGAAATTTTAGTTATTTCATTGTTGGGCTTCATTTGATGGCGCTGGGCGAGGATGGGTCACCGGAAGTAATGGAGATGACCACTGATGATGACGGGGTTCTGCATCTGGCCCTGTCCCACGAGGCCACGCTGTTTGGCTATTGGCTTCGCGGATGACCTAACCTTGGTCGTGGCCGGCAAGTAGGCGAGCACAGTGGAAGCGAGGGCCAACGTAGCCATCGAGAAGGGGACCCGGGGGCTCCCTCTAGTCCCGGAGAAATCGGAGGCGGTTATGGTAAGCGGAAGAAGATCTTGCCCACAAATTAGGTTAGGTACAGTAAAAAAGCAGAATTGTTTTGCAAAAAATGAAGTGGTAGCACTGCACAGATCGGATTAGGTCTTAATCATCAGAGGATTATTTGAATTTTCACGTTGGGTTATGCAAAAGTCCCAACAGTTACTCGATTCGAGTTTTAGTCACTAATTAATGCTTTCCTGCAACGCAACCTTAGTTTAACAAAAGCTTATAAAAGTTTACCGAGTGTTCAACTAGGTACATACTACAAAGACCGGAAGTTTAATAAAATTAATAAGCGACTGTTTTTAAACTGTTATTATTGTACAATGTTTGGTTTATAAACAATTTGCAACTTTCATATTATTGTACCACATTAAAATTTGTGTTAAATAGTAATTTACAATTTTGATTGTGATGGTTGTTTAGTATCACTTTTTATCACAACACAAATTTGTTTTTGTTCGCCTCTGTTTATATTTAATCTTAACATATAACCCTCAACCTACGAATTTTACCACCCAAACTGCCGGTAGCTTGGTTTTTCAAATTTTAAGGATCTATCGCAGGTACGGACTGGGCCACCGGGAAAATTCCCGGTGGGCCGGTTGCTTTAGGGCCGGTTTCTCTGGATTTATCTAAAAAAATGTAGATGCGTTCCGACGAAAAATAGTAAAAATACTCCCCGAGCCGGTCATTAATTTGTTGCCAGTCCGCCCCTGATCTATCGGTAATTTTCTTAATGTCAACCGTAATTGTTTTATTAGTGTATTTATTTTGGCAAACCCAAATGATGAAACGTAAACATAAGCGAACAAGACACACTTTTGTTCTCAAACAAGACTGTGTAAATCTAGTCTACTTCGAAGCAATGTAAGTCTTAACTACTTAACTTGA
This sequence comes from Malthinus flaveolus, assembly GCA_950108345.1. NCBI lineage: Eukaryota > Metazoa > Arthropoda > Insecta > Coleoptera > Cantharidae > Malthinus > Malthinus flaveolus. The sequence continues at coordinate 33,777,734 of OX467286.1, read as the reverse complement.
TACAAATATCTCGCGTTTTTTCACTAAAAGAGAGCCAGGTAGTTCGAAGACTAATTTGCATCACCATCACCCTTGTACACAAAATATTTCTAAATAATATGCATACAATGTGCTTGGAAAATATTAAAACTTTCTGACTAGCAATAAGAAACTAATTTCATTTAACTTGGAATTTCTTATACAAAATTAAGCCTTTGCTAAGAATTTGAAAATTCTACAGTAATTGTTTTACATTACGAAACATCTTGAAGGGACTTAATGTCTGTCGGATGTTAGAAATACAGACTATTTATCTAGAGTGATACAAGGACTCAAAGATAACAACGTTAGAACTAAATACCGAAAGTTTCAGTATCAGTACTAAAATCTTTGTAGCTTATTGGGTTAGTAGAAACTTTGTTGTACTTTAGTTGATTTCATTAACACTTATTTATCGTAAAATTGATCTATTTTATTCGAATCTGATTACATTAACGGAGCAAAATCCTAAAGTGAAAGCTTTTGTGTGTGTGTGTAGTAATCTTACAACAGATACTAAAATGTTACGTCTTGTGCTTTCAAAAGACAGATAACAAAGAATTTTTATATACTACCTATCGTCTGAAACATTTACGCTCTGCTAAATTTCTTCTGCACAAACTCTAATTCATTAATCTCCATAAAACTTTTAAGCTGACGTACTAAATTAAAATGGACGTGATTTAAGGGAAACAATTTTTTTTGTATTAACTTTTCAAGTGTTCTTTTAGTAATGGTTTCTAAATTTAAGAAAATTAATCGCTTTCGTAAAACGTCGAAATATTAATATCTCAACTCATTGAATAAGTACAAACGTGAAAGTTAAGAAAGGAAATTCGTAAATTATTAGTTTGGATAAAAATTATTTTATTTCTGTTTATAAGTTTTTTGGGTTTAGACTTTTTGAGCTCACGATCAAGACGGTTGGAGTGCACTTCGCTAATATATGGCATTCCGCATAGTAATATCGATGGAAATATTTCTCGTTATGACCAAATTTAAATGGGATTATGCGCCAAAGAATAAACATTTTAATAATTGAGGTACCTACCTAATAGTATAGTTATTTTCATTTAAAGAACTAAAATATTCCACTTTTTCAAATAGCACACCTCCTATAGGCACTTTTAAAATTTAGAAAAACTGAAAATATATTTTCTCATAATATCACACAGTGTGATACTTCTCTTAATATTAATTAGCAGTATATAGTTCTGGAAAATTGTACTAACTTTTACAATTTTTGACAGTTTTACACGTATAACGACGTATTTCGTGTTTTTTCTTGACACGAAATGTAGCCTAATCCTATAATCCGACGTTGAATGAATAGCAAAGCTGGATTAGTATTTTTTTAACAAACGTCCAGTGGTATTAAAGCTATAATCTAGGGCGGTAGAGTGTAAAGATGAACTACTACATAGTTTAGTTTTTAGGCCACACGTTTGAGCTTTTAGTTTACCGTACTAGTGTCACTAAAAATAATCATGATAATTATCTAAATGATAAATAAACGAGATAAGTAATAAAAGTATGAACATATTTAGGGTTTAGGTATTTCTCCTGAGGCAGACTTCTAAGTGTCTTCCAATAGTATAGTTTTGTAGAAAAGAAATCTAGATTGTTTTTCTTTAGAAATTTAGAATGCTTAGACTTTTACGCTCGACGTCATTAGTACGAGAGGTTTCCGGACTAATGGACCGCGTTCAGGCCTTGTTCTTTGTGAGAGACCCAACGTTTCGTCTACAATTGCGGTAGGCGTCTAAAGATGAATAATAATTATGAATTAGGTCTTCGTCGGAGTTGAAACGCCGAAGTGTTAAAGTCTAGTATTTTAATTTGTTTATTGACGAATAGTATATTACTACTCGTATAGGTTTTCTCAGTAGATTAAAGTTTATTGATTATTAATGAAGTTATTTTAGTGTTTACAGTAATAACGTAGTAATACTTTGTTTACCATCGAGAATAATCCCTGAAGCTGTCGAAAAACCAAAATATATTTGTTGTATATGTACATGTGTAAGTACGAATTTGTTTCTTAACTGCTATAAAACCCCTAAAGGCAATGACAAATTCAAAACATAATTTTTTTAAATTAAAAGGCTTCCGGGATACATAATAATTTAAGCAATCATTTTCTTATTTTGAAATAATTATAACTTTTGGGCCTAAGTAACCTCAAAATGTACATTTAATAACTTTCTATACAGTTTGTACGAAAAAGCAACACTGAAAGACTGCATAAAGCTGCCCTTTTAATATAAAAGAAGTGAAATAAATGTAGAAAGCTATTAGTTTTCATTTTTTAACGTCAGTTGCCTCTGTAGGCGTTAGTTGGATTAATTAAAGTGTGACAGTGTGATGTTTATTTACTTACCAACCTAATGACTTTTAATTTAATCCAAAATAAGTTCGAGTAGTAAATATGGCATAAAGAAAGGACTTTTCATTAAAAATTAATTAAGCGTTCACTAGGTTTTATTTAGGTAATACGTCGTTAGTTAATTGCAAATCATTTCTTTGTGCTAAACGTTGAAAAACAGGTGACATACGAAGTTTGAATATAGTAATGGTCGAGATTTTTTCTAATTGATTTTGCGCTGTAAAATAAGAAGGTAACTTCAGATTTGAAACACAAAAATACGCACTAAAATATATACAGGGTGCCAATGATCAATGGCAAAAGTTGTCTCAATTTACGGGAAAATTCAGACATTTTATAAACATTCATATATATACTTTGTTTTACCCCCAAAATACATAATATGACTAAAATATGTAACTGTCATTGAACTTTATGTTTTTTGTTGCCCCAAATTTATTTAAAAAAAATAATAGGGGAAATTTAATGCAAGTGGAAATTTGAATATAAATTGCTGACATAATATTATCGTAAAATGTCACTTTTAAAAGCTTTAATACGAAGAGTAATACTTCAATTAATAGGTAGACCGTTTTTAGAATTGTAATAAGTAATAAATAATACATAATAAACATTTCGTTTTGTTGTAAATGATAAAATGATTATTCGATATCGACTCCCCTGAACTCTTTATCTCTTATTGCAACCTCATTCGTCTTTATACTTTCAAACTGACGAAAATATATAGAGGAGAAATGTGTAATGATTAGAAAGATATCTTATATTAAAGGATTTTGGTAGTATAGTCGTAACGGTCTCATGAACTACGACTTCTTGAGTTGCTTCTTTCGGCAGTCTTTTAGTGTCATTTATCTCTTTTTTCTTTGTAGTTTCTCATCATTCAATATATACATTTTTGTAGAAATTATCTTTAACTTATAAAGATTGATAGCCTACTCTTATTCTATAGAGTATTTGACGCCGCAAATCAATCGTCGTAAATTAATTCTGATAAAAGTTTTGTGGTTCACATCAACAAATTTTTTGATATAACGTGGTTTAATTACTTAAAATACTTTATTTTAAGGTGTGATTTCGTTGCGACGTCCAACAGTCGCGTCCCGACTGCTCAAAAACATGTCGAGACGTAGCCGCTCGGCGGTTGTATGTATTCGTGGGCCTCTTCTCGCATGGATAGCAAATGCCGTAAATCGTCATCTTCTTTTAATAAGATGATATCTATAATTTCCTTGTCCATAATAAAAATAAACCACCGTTTACTTGAAAACTTTAAATGTGACTGACAAATCGCAGACGCCAAACGTTTCAACCGAATTATGCGATCGTAACGGCTGGCCGTTAACTGCTGGACGTCGCAACGAAATCGCACTTTAACATATCACGTTTATTTTAAATATCTTAAATGAAACGCTCTGTATATATTGCGAATTGCGAACTATTTTTACGTTATAAACATACTATAGGCTATGATTTCCTGACTAATAACTTTTACTCGTAGCCCTTTCTTGTAGTCCCTCCCAGAAAAGATTTATTTAAGACATCGTAAATGATCCACTGCTGTCTTTGGTAATTTCTTCAACACTTGATGTTCAATTGTTTCATCCCTGAATTTCGATTTTAAATATTCCAAGATGCGCATTTTTTGTAACTGAGTTGTGAAATGTTCAAGAACGGCTTATTTATTGCCAAATGAGCAGTCGTAATATTTCGCCAATTATTTCCGATACTCTTCTACTCGTTTATTTATTTTTCAAGAGTGCCTTAAGTGTTGAAGCGTAATCGACATTTCTTTTAAATTGGCCAGCCCTATATTCTTCGAGACTTACAAAGACAATTAAAACCGTCTTTTGTTCGCCGCAATATAGGTTTATTAAGACTGTTTTTAATGGAGTACAAAACGCCAATTAAACAGTATAAGTACCTAAGTATTCAAAGGAAATCATCTAATTAACGCTCTTTTAGTATATACTTGTAACAATGTCGGAGGTTACTAACAAAGCTAATATTAAGATAATTTGTAGCTTGTGTAAAACGAGATTAATAACATAGAGTCGCTTTATATAGGGTGTTGTCCCAGTTTTTGTCAGAGAAACTTCGATCGTAGATACAGAAGGTCTAATTTTAATTTAAAATACCAGGCACTAGACACTGATGATGCCTTAAACATCTCACTCTATTGAACGGAACGGAAATGTGCAATGTGGAAAAGAAAAGTGATTGTGGGAGTGTAATAAGAAGTGTCATTAATTTGCCAATGAATTGCCCGTTGCAGGACCTTCACCACACACCCTGTATAATTTAATTGCAATTATAATTAAAAGGGTTTCTTACATTTTAATACACTTTGAAGCACCCAATTATTGTATCAACAATATTGCTACCGTTGTCGATATCAGGAAAAATAATTACCATAGACGGTAGATAACTCACTGAGCTGGAAATGTTAAGATGCTGTAAACAGCACCTCATCAAACTTCATCACGTTGACATTGAATGTCATTTACTATAAAAATATCTATTACAAAAGTGATCGATCCTTACCTACTAAACGATTACGTTGAGAAGTTCTATTTATACAAAATAATATCTTGACAAGCTATTATGTAAATTTGTATCGGAAAAGTGATGCATTTCTAGTACGTAGCTCTTATAGTTTGGTCGGACAGACGGGCTGGTTGAAGCTAATAATCTGGGAGGCAACGTGCAAATATACTAAACAATAAGGTACACAATTTTCGACGATGGAGGCTAAAAGAGCATTGCAAGTTGGGCGAGTACGGTGGGTGCGGCAGCAATTCGTAGTGCACTTTATGCAATTTGGCATGGTGCGTTATCGTGGAGAAACAGTACTTTTTTCTTAGCTAAATGCGGCCGTATTTCCTTCAATTTCGTATCGAACCGGCCCAATAATTCACTGGAGTACTGCCCCGTGATCGTTCTTCCTTTCTGCAAAAATTCTATGAGGATTATTCCCTTGGGTGCCAAAAAATTGTGGGCTTGACTTTCCCGGCCTATGCGACCGTCTTTGCCTTCTTCGGACCAGATTCACCCCGAAAAATCTATTATTTTGACTGTCGCTTGGTCTCTGGCGTATAATAATATATCAACAGTGACGACTCGACCTAAAAACTCCTGCAAATTTTTCTGAAAGAGGTTCAAACACTGCCTCGACATTGACAGCCGTATCCAGTTGTTGTCCACCGTAAGCAATCGCGGCACCCATCGGGCCGATACCTTTCGCATGCTTAGCTTATCATGTAAAATATTAAATGCCGTTCTGTATGACAAGCCTACGGCCTCTGCTACTTTGCCCATTTTTGTTCGGTGATCAGCTAGAATCATGGACCTTTTCAACGATTTCCTCGATGACAACGTCTGCCGGGCGGCCTGGGCGCTTCTCGTCAAAATCAGATGTACGACTATGTTTAAATCCGTTGAACCAATATCTTACGGTTGTCATAGATGGTGAAGGGTCTTTATTGACAGTATCCAACTTCGCTTTTATGTCTTCGCATGTTTTTCCATCCAAAAATAAAAGGCGAATTACGGATCGTAATTGTTCTTTTTCCATTTTATCGAGAAACATGAAACACGTATGATACAAGTGGCTGTCGAATAAAACTAATCTATAAATCCCTCAGCAACGCTACCTGTGTTCACACACGGGTACTGATTGATCGACCCTCGTATAACTTGAAAACTACTCCCTTTTTAGAAAAGTGGTATTGTAAAAAATAAACTACTTACATCAAATAATTTTTCTTTAAATTCCATTTCTCGGCATTTTTTTCATACAGACGGTTTTAACACACGCGTTAATTTGCACGCTGCCTCCCTGACGATAAAAATTGAACTTTTTTGATCTTGTTCATATTTATTCGGCTGTCAATAACTTACATTTTGTAGCCGAGCTGTTTATTTTGACGTAAAAATACCTTCCCAATAACTTATTACTTTTTATTCTGATTGCTAGCTCTAGCTACTTTTTCGACCGTAAATAGTGAATCAAATAAAAGGTCGTGTTTTAGTTTGTTCCATTAGTTATTCATGTTATTTATCGGATACGTCCACGTCAGGGGTAACTCATCCAAAAATAAAAAACCTGACGGCAAATTGATAATTAAGAATTCATTATTTGCTTCAATTTCCAACATTCGACTAGAAATAGTCGAGAAGTTGGATCTTGGTAGTCACGTAATAAGTGACTTGACTTGAACTTTATAATCATGAGCAAAACTTGACACTTTTTGTCTCTTCAATTGAAAATGTAAGGTCCAAATACATTCAAAGTAAAACGTCAACTTCGTGTGTTAAGTGAGTAGGTAAAGGTATGTGAGAAAAAAGGTTCTTTGTAGGAATGTAAGGCCAACAGCATTTCTTACAATGTTTTTCTTAGAGTCCCCCTCGAGGAGTTACATCCAAACTTCTACCAGAACTTAATAGGGTGGTGAGACGTGGCAGTTAAAAAATACATTTAAAATGTTTGGTCTTACAGGATAGGTAATAGTGTATAGGTAGTTCGCTTTTTGAGATACAGCACGAGAATCGCTACTTCTTGTCACTTCTTGTAAGTGATAGAGTCAGATGGGTACTAGACTTGTCATACAACTTTAAATGTATCAAAATTTTATTTACATACGTTTTCTTATAGTGTCTACAATAAACATTAACGAAAACATTAAAATCAAAAGCTGCAATCTGAACACCTCATTGTGATAGTACATCGTGCCTGAGAGCGCGGTGGGTCGTGTGCCTTAGTTAAAAGCTTGTTAATATGTAAATTAGTACATTTAAAAGCTAGTACTTCAGAATTTACCAACCTACGCATCCAATTAATTCCGAACTAACATCGTTGATAGCTTGAATAGAAATCCAAACTTATCGTTTTTCATAATATCTCAAGTCTCAAGCGATGATGGTAGTAGAATTAAATTGAAATTTCAGCATGAAATACGCCGCTTAAACAAAGGTAACCCCTTTTCTGAAATTAAAATTTCTCCTAAAAGAAAAGAAATTAATTAGAGCCTATTTAATTTTTTGCAAAGCACGACTGAAGCAAAGCAGTCTTCAATAAAAAAGTAGACAAAGTGAAAGGGTCCTGAAGAAACGTAGAATTGTAGAGTTAACACTGCGGGCGACTGTTGAAAAATTTTAGATTTATATATTTTCACGTTAGCTCTAAGTTTCTGCCCTCATCGACTTTTTCAAGGAGAAAAAAACTAATACGATAAGTAAACATTCCAAATTTTCGTAAGCACTTAAACTCGGGTTATTTCCAGTTGACAAAAATCCCTACGTGGCAAAGCAACTCGTTAAATAAATCAGTTAAATTGAGTGAGGCGTGAGTACTTTTGAGTGTCAATTAAATGAGACTACTATTATATTTTATCTCGCAATTAAAGGTTAAATTTGGAAATTTAATCAATTAACTATTATAGAAAATTAATTAAATAATTAATTTATATTAGCAAACTAGTCTCGAATCATTTTCAATGTTATAATTGAGTTTGTCGTTAACTTGTAAGTGAAAAATAAATTATTGATGTTAAGAAATGTTTACCTTGAGCATTTATCGATAATAGTGGCAGGTAAACGTAATTTAGCCATAATTAAAATAATAGGTACCATCATTATGTGTAAAGTGCACCGAGAACAAACCCTACCCCTAGACATTACTGTTTATAAGTGCACATAAATTTGAATAGTATTTTCTAATGATAATGGGGTGTATACATAATATTAAGTTTTTTAGTGCAGTAAATGTGGTTTCGCAATTAGAAAGACACTTTCTTCGTAAGTGATCAATGATTATTTGTTAACCTCATATAGGCCTGCTTTCTACATAAGCTCTTTTCTCACCCTTTTTTGTAACTATCTAGTCGCAAAAAATATTTTTCGCCCCCTATTATGAGTTCCAGATGGACATTGTAGATCCGGTTAGAAACTTTTTCCCAACAGGCCAGAAGAATCTTTAAGATATCCCAGTTTTAGTAGTTCTTAAGACAAAAACGGTAAATCGTGGTAATTTTAACCATACTTTTTGCACACGGTGGATATTGTCCATATCGTAACCGATCACTTGAGCAAATACACCTTTCGGCAAACTCCCAAGCCGTTATTAGTGTTGTTGTATTTTGACAGGTACACTCAGTGAATATATTTTGGGATTATACCGTTCATTGATGAAGCCCCCCTCAATCAATTCGCTTAAACTTTAACCCCCACAAATTTTTCAAATTAACCGAATTATATTCCCTATCGGTTTTGTTTGCTTGGTTTACCTATAGTTACTAGGTATTTCTCATATTCATAATGAACGCTCTTGAGTTTTAAATTCTGTTTTTATTTTTTGTTGGTAGTATATAGGGCATGTTTTCCAATAATTTTAATTACGTTTTAATTTTGTACGTAAATATTTTTATTAAAAATCGCACTAAATAGAATTTAATGTACCTACTACTAACTTTAACAAGTGCAGATTACCGAGTTGGGAACTAAACATACATAATATACTTTTGTAGGACGAGTTCGTAAGTTTCTCTGTTATTTCTTTACTTACTTTTTTTAATAATTCACTTTCTTATCAATTTAATTTATTTATAAATTTCCTGTATACGTCCCACCAAGATAAGATTTTTTTTTTAAATAAATGTAGCTTATATATGCGTGGAGGAAGAGTTCATTTTAAAACAGTCAAAATGAAATATCTAAAGACGTATTTGAATTGCCGAGTACGATAAGGCGCTTTTGCATACTTAGGTAGTATGGTAGTAGGTAGTTCAACGCGATATCATTATAATAAATGCATGGCCAAATTATAACTTCTTGAATTTAATGGAATTAACGTGTTATTTTGTGAAAGAGAGACTTGTGCTTTTCGAAGTTTCGGCATGTATCTACAGCCTACATACAATTTCGGCTTAAGCACTCAAAAATTTGAAAAGGTTATAGTAATTTATTCAGTTAAATGACCTCGATCAGTCAGTTTCATCTTAAATGGACACCTACCTCAAAAAGGATAACTAAATACATTTTTTGAAAGTAGGTACAGTCGAGGAAATAATTATTGGCCACTATAGGTTGTTTGGCAAATACGTATGCCCACAATTTCGGCAATTCCTACAATGAAATGTTTACGAATTACTAAGGACAAGTTGTACATTAGCAGCTCAAAGCAAGCTCAACGGTAAACCTGCCTTATCATTTATCATTGTCAATAAACATACCTGATCTTGCATTTGAGCTACTATATGCACGTATTGAGCACAAGTATATGAAAATCAGAAAGTTACCACTTACTAATGGCCGATAAATTTTTCTGTTGCTGTACCTAGTTCTATATCTGCTATATAAAGGGGATGGCGTACTTTTAAGACAATTTTCGCCTTATTATAAACTTGGTGTAGTAATAAACTTCTCGTTACTTTGTTGCAGTGGTTGGTGTCATTTGAAGCTTGGACGACGAGTTTGGAGTTAGCGATGCCAACAATTTTGTAAAGGTTAGTTTCTTTATTGTTTTTAGCTAAAGTTTTAATTTTTAACGACTCCAAAAATTGTCATTTTATGGCAGATTAAAACGCCGGGTTGATATTTATATTCCAATTTACTATACGATCGTTTTTTGTAAAGAAAATTTTACCTACAAACGTTTTTGAGCCGTGTAGAAACTTCTTTATTTACTTCCAATGTTTGTAAATTGCCGAATATCAAAAACATCATTAGTCCTCCTGAGCATCAAATAACAGGGCCTTAATAAAATGAAGAAAAATGGTTTGTTTGTCAATTTAATATTTTTATTATAGAATATTTGAAATAATTATCGGCTCACCAAAGTCAACTCAGCTTTATAAGGGATTACAGTCAGTTTTTGGTAAAATCCTTGACGTTAATAATTTTTTTGGAGCGCTTAAGTAAAACGACTTTTTTTATAAGTGGCCCCAATAAAAATTTATATTATCAGCTTCTTTTTTAATAACAAAAGTTTTATTCTTTTTTTGATTGGATGCACTGTAAAGAATTAAGTCACAAGCACGCACATTTTTTAAATTTAACAACTTCGTTAATTTTTGTAATTGGATGAAAATTAAATTAAGGAAGATTTAAATAGGCGCTGTAAAGTTGAATTGTGTGGCTGTTTACGTAAAACTCTTTTTTTAGAGAAAATCGCGAAAACAACCCGTAAAAATTAACATTTTAAAACGAATTAAAAAATACCACAGCTTAAAGAGTGTCTATCTCGGCCAATTTTAGTCTTACAGAAATAAATATTAAACAAAATTGAAGGTAATTTTATAAGCTTCAAGAAAACTTTAATAATATAAACCACAATTTTGTTAAATGTAGGCCGAAAGTCCTTTTCATCTTCTTTCTCTCCCGTTTGCACTGTCACGGTCATCCTACTAGAGTAAACTCATCGTTTTTTTTCAAGTATGTATTTATAAATCTGCGTGGTTAGAATTTCATCTAATACTTTGAAATTTTTTTCTTTCACAACCTAAATTCTTTGTTCTATTATTATAATGGTTCGAAGGACAAATTAAGGTAAAGTCTGTTTTGTACTTAAAAGTTTAATTAAAAACAAGCCTTTGTATTAGGGATACTGTGAGTTATCTCAAAAATAATGTTGAGAAATCTACCTATTATAATATCTTTTATAATTATTGATTCGCGTAGGCAAAAATGAGCCATGGAGCTACTAACCAATGACTTTATTATCAAAGTTTTCCAATTTGTGTAAAATTGTATGAAAAGTAAATATTTGTTTAGTTCAGAAGAAGGTTGACAAAATAATTCCAATTAGCCTCAAAATACAATTTTATCACGTTCCTTATTTTTACGTAGAAAAGTTTCCTCGAATTTCCTGCATTGTTAATGCGCGGTTGCTCCTTTTCTCGTTCAGGGTGAGATCTTGTGTACATAAAGCTTAAAAGTTTTTGACTGAATAAATAAATAACGTCTCAAAGTAATGGGGTACTGACGCTCTATGGGGAGCTGACAAACTGAGAAATAAAAAATAACGCGAAATTTCCAATCTGAACTTTATTGCTGCTGCACAGTTGTTTGTTTTCGACACGTCGTTTAGTAGCATATCTCCATCCCTAACAGAGGCGGTGTCTGAAAAAATTATCTAATTTACAAAACTTTTCCAAAATCGTTTTAAAAGCAATTTCAATTTACTCAAATTGTATAAGAAAATTTTCTGTATTTTTTCTACCATTTCCATTCGCTGCCTACGTTAGTGTGGGCGCGTACATACGAACATAAGATGATAAGCTTTACGATAACTTTAGTGAGTTGGTAGAAGAGAACAAAATAATTGGCATTTAAAAATCACCGAAAAAGTATTACCTAAGTTGCAAGTTGAATTCCAGCCGTATCCTGTTAACGGAATTGGGTGTTCCTACGCGTGCAGGAACGTATCGACAAAGTTAAATTTTATAATCTTAAGAGAAAGACATAGGTAATTCACATTTGGAAAATAACTCGAGAAGTATTAAGTAACAAGTTAAATGAAAATGTATTCCAAGCTTAATAAAAACAAATCCTTTTATCCCTAAGACCTCGTCCTGTGGTCTATAAATAAACAGTATATAAACATTATCCTTTGACTGTCCGTGAACCCTTGCCTGTGCAACAGAAACAATTAAAAACCTATAACTGACGTCTTTGTGGCGATATGTTAGAGTGATAAAGGTATATGCTCATTTTAAATAGTAAGCAACTTTAAGAATAACGACGACTGTTATCAAATAGCTACATTAAAATTGACATAGTTAGGCGAATTTATTCCCAATTTCAGAAGGCCCCTGTCCTTATAATAGAAATATAAAAATTCAAAAGCGTTTTACTGGAGCGGTTGGTTCAGGTTCATTATGTTAATTATTCTTCAAAACTAAGTCTTAAAGTGAAGAAGAAAGTATAGAGTACGATATGTATATCTCAGAATTTTTATTTTTTATTTAAAAATGGCCCAAAAGTGGGTAAATAAAAGCAAGCAATTTCCCTCACTTTCAGTAAGCCTTATCTTTATTAAATATCAACATTTCAGCAACAAAATTTAGCTTACATTGTAGCCCAATCTTTCTACTTTATTTTTTATCTACATAATTTTTTTGTAACTTCAATAGGTTTCGCTGCTCAACCGCTCCAGTAAAGCATTATTTGCAAGATTTCTAACATGGGCAAAATCGCAACCTTAATCGTCATTTTAGCCCAAAAACAAACTAACAAGTTCCGTTTAAAAATATTTTTCATTAGATTTCATCGTATTTTCCACATGGGTAAATAAGTTCTAGGAGTTATGAAATCTTTTATTGCAAAATCCCGAAATTTGACTTGGGATTTCTTAGTAGAAAATTGGAAACATTCCTGCGTTTTAACAATGATTATACAGTATCTTTGGTTTTTGGTTTTAATCAACTGTACACTCGAATCGGAATTGTTGCGCATTTAGAGAATAATACAGAATACTAATAGCTTTACAAAATTAGCTTTTATGCGAATATTAATTGAGATAAATTTAATTTGAGTAAGCACCTATAGTATTTCCATAAACAATTGATAATTGTGTTGCAAATCGTGCCCTAAGTTTAGTGAAAATGCCGTTCCCAAATTACTAAATTTTCCATCGTAGCGCAAACATTTTAGTGCTTTTTAGCAAAACGTTAAAACACCCTAACACTAATGCAGACAGTAACAAAACTCGCTACTCACTCTGAAGATGAAACAGTTGACCCCAACAACACAGTCAACATAATTTAGTTGCTTTCGATTTAAGTACATCCCCTACAGTCAAAGTTACAATACTTCAACTTCGCTAAAGCGAAGCTAAGCACTATTATAAGTTTATTATTTAATGCATTTTTTATTTGGATTTAAACAAATACGAAATAACGGCAATAAATATAAACCTTTTCCTGTTTACCTTTTTTTTATATTCTTTGTTTTCTTAAGTTCATAATAATAGGACAGAAATCATAAATTTTTAATTCTCTATAACGACAATTGATTACAGAAAAGTAAAAAAGAAATAAACAGTTCATTAGTGAACATTATTTTCCTTAACGATTATTTTGTGGTATAAAGAGTTTTTTAATGACGTATTTCGAGTTAAAGCCTGATCAAATCAATTCAATATTGACTAAAGCAAATAAAGCAGAAATATGTTACTAGTACCACGACCTACTATATTACCTACTAACGAATTGTTTATTTTTATTTTGTATACAATTTTTTGTCTTGGAGATTACAGATTTTTCGTTTTCGTCTCATTATAAGCAAAAAAATTAAGAAGAGGCAATAAATAAAAAATGCGGACTCAAATTGATTTGACTGATTTCTTTATTAAGCCTCGTACACACTATGGCTGCAACATGCAACAGCGACCACTTTGTGTTCGCGCGTCCACGTACCGTCCTAGTGTCGGTATTTAGAGTATTCTTCTTCAGCTCTTTTAGTCAGTTGATCTTTGTGTAGCCCCGAAAAATATAGACTTGCACCTTGCATAATATAGAAATTGAGGGGAGTTTTAGGGGAAGTTTTTAACGTAAGAGCCCAAATTGATAATTGGTCTAAACTGGTGGTTTACCTGTAATTTATAGTCACGGAACATCTCTTTCAACTTAGCGTAGAACTTATTTTTATAGTTTTTTTAATGATTTTTTTTATAAGAGGTGCTTCGATTACGCTGTCCTTAGCACTTTGATTATGCCACTTAATAACCGTTCCAGTTTATTTAATAGTTGGGGTTTCTGTGGGAATTGCTTTGATTACATTTTTTTGCAATAAGGCTATCTCCTCACATCCCACATCTTCAATAATTAAACTATGCACAAGTGGATTAAATAGCATAAATTGACATATAATAGTCCTAATTTGAATTTCAGATCGCTGAAATTACGCTTTCAAATCTCGAATTTCCATATACACCAAGTCATTACTTACTACCGTGTTTTCAACAATCGATATGTTTTCTCCTTCTGTTTTTTAATTTTCTTTCGAGAAGTGACAAAAGTTTTTGTAAACGATCGAAACAACCATTTACATTTATATAAAAGTGTTACCTGTATTAATTTAAAAGGTTGCATACAACTGTATAAAACACGAAGGCACGAAGAACATATTAATTCATTGTAAGATGTCGGAATATACTGCGTACTAATGATTCCAATTATTAATCTTGAGCCTCGAGCGTTGCAACTACAATTTATACCAAGGGTTAAAATTTCAATTCGTAAATTAGATTCTACTAATAAATTCCTATATAAATTCTTAAATTTAATAAAATGCTTCTCTAGCGAAATTGCGCCTGAATTCGTCCCTTGTTTCCTTGTTTGGATTCATCCAGATGACAAAATGATCTTTACCTATAACTTATGATGACCCGTCATCTGCTCGAATGACGTTGACAAAGTCAGTGGAAAATCAACGGGATTCTAGCCATTCCACCAAACTTCACAAATATGCAATAAATTCCTGAAGGAATATTAGAGGCTGAAACGAGCTCGAGTTGGCTGTGGAGTCAAAATATTTACAAAAAACTCGTGATTAGTGTTTGCTGTTTATGTTTCGGCGTTAGATGGCGCAGCTTATAAAAATATTCTACTACTTTGTATTTAAAAGTGCACAAGATAAACCGGGTCTCTTAAACCCGATGAAAAAGAAATGCCTGGTGTAACCGGCATTTTGATTTAATGTAACACCAAAATAGAAAAGTAAAATTTGGCAAAAAACCTTGCAAAACATTTGTAGTTTTTGGACATGCTATTAACTTTTTATTTACTTCCGGTTTAACCTGAAATGACACCAACTTTAACTTTCTTGTCTAAGGATTGAAACACCCCCTATCTTTTCACATTTTTGGAATCGGAGAAAGATTCTGAACGTATTTACCCGACTTTGTCAATAATTTTAAAAAAATTGCGCATTCAGATTTAATATATTGGCGCCTATTTAAAAATAGAAAAATTGATCATTATAATTTAAAAACTAGCAGGCCTTGAAGATGTTGCAATTATATCGAAACGTAAAACCGTTTCGATTATCATCTCGTTCGTCACTACGTGGTTTATTAGTTCGGAGGGTAATAACCACATTTCTAACGAGCTGCGAATGTAAAATAAAATTTTAAAATTCGTTCTCTCTGTGTGCATGTGTGTAACGCCTTAAAAACTACTGATCTTAGCAAAATTCGGCTGTAGGCACTTTAACAAAATAAGTTTTCAAAAGAAATCGATACAGGGTGGTCCAAAATAAGGGGGTTATTTTGGTGACAATTCGGAAATCTTGACCCAAATTTATAAAATTAATTGTCTAATTTTTAATTCAAAATGGCAACCAGTACAACGATTGTCTAATTTTCTAGTATTTTTATTTTACTATCAATTACAATAATTGATTACAATAATCTATAAAAAAGGAGATATACATATACAGGGTGTCTCAAAATTGACGCCCGTCCTTTCAGAATATGAATCGGGGGCTAAAACGAATTAAAACGTAAGAATAAAAAAATTGCGTTATGTCCATGGTTACAGAGTTATTTGCACGAGTGGAGAGATGAAAACCCTTATTTAATACGTAAAAGATGTCACCAAAGACGATGGTCAGTAAACATTTGGGCTGGATTATTAAATAATAATGTAATCGGCCCAAATATGTTACCTAACCGACTTAATTCAGCATCGTATTTTCATTTTTTAAACGACAATTTACCACTGCCATTTCTCGATCAAGTTCCATTAGCAACTAGATTGAATTGTTGGTTCCAACATGATGGTGCTCCTGCACATTATGGTAAACAAGTGAGAACATTACTAAATCAAACATTCCCCGACTGTTGGATACTCGTAATTTGGGAATTGGCTACTTTTATAGAACCTAAGTTTTTTAAAATTTTTAAAAGATTTTCTCAAGATAGGCTCAAGGTTTTATGAAATAATATGTAATAAATATCAAAAGCGTTAGTTTTGTTTGTTTGCTATACGGTCAGAACCGGAGTAATGATTCTTTTAAGGTCAAAATTTCAAAAATTTGTTTTTTTGTAATAAAAATTTGGAAGTGCCAGTATGCACATTAATTTATACTATAAATTTCTAAATAATCACACGGAATGCTTTACCAAATGTATCCAAACAATTATGAATATTTGATACGACATGAAGTTTCATTAAAAATAGCTTTGAGAGCGACTAAATCACCATAAACAGCTAAATAATGTAATAGAAGAGTGACGTGATTATACTTGAACGAACAAGTTGTAATTTTAAAAGTTCGTGGCCAGTATATTGTCATTTCATGATGTTTGTCTGGACACAAACTAAAATGCTAGTTTCCAAACACCCACATTAAAAATCCCACGTTAATCCAAATATTTAAAAATTTATAATTTACACGTCTCCGGTCAGTCTGAGCACAAAATTAATGTATTATCTTACCTGTTATGTAACGTTGCCCACTAGCCCACTGTCAGTTGTGTTGTAAATGGTCGACAATTTGAGCAATAATTTAATAAATTGTAATTTTTTTAAAATAAATTAACCATTTAACACCTTTAAGACACCTAACAAGTGTTCGACAATTTTAAAAATGTAGAAATTTCCATTTAAACCATTTAAAAATCATTAACTTTGATGCGTCCCATAAAACTGAGACACCCTGTATAGTAAGTAAACTTCAATAAAAGGTAGAATGGTTTCCTACAACCTACAACTTCTATCTCAAACATTTCCTTCTATTTGCTTTGATTTAGAAGATATTTAAGCGTTTCCATACGTATGTATACGTTATGGTAGGTGATTTGCTCGAAATAACGCGTTATGCCAGACTCGAGTGCTGTCAATACCATATTTCTTCTATTGTGTCGTTTAAAAGCATAAAAGATGTGAGAAAACTTTTGTTGTCTAGTTTATGTACTTTACGAACTTCGAATTATAAGATCATGAATAAACATCAATTTGCTTTTCCCACCGACGTCCCAATTAGTTAATCCGCAAAGTACAAAGTGTAGAGTCTATATAATTTTGCTCGACTTTGTCCGATATGGTAGCTGAAACGCCTCATAAATATTTCTAATTATCTTCCTTTTAAAAAATCGTCGAATTTCAATTGAAAAAAACAAAAATAATCCCTATTTTCTATTCAAATTAAATTTTTAATTTCGAGTGAAGCTTGGCATTTGAAGCGAGTCTGGGGTAATTATTCACCAATTTATCCGACCTTTTATTTTTCATCTAGTTAACTAGCAATTTAATTATTTAAGTGCGATTTGAACATAAATAACTCACCTAGCATTTTTAAAACTCTTCTAGAAGATTGCCCTTGGCGTTGTTTCAGCGTGCTGCATTTTCCATTAGAAGATCGTATTACAGAGTTGCCTCTTCTGTGTGCGTCTCCAGACGACTTCTTCATTCTATTCGAGCTCCTTAACCGAAACCCAATCAAGGCGTACAAAATAGTAATCAAACTCATCGGTGCGACAAAAAACATAAACGTCGAAAACTCGAACGAATGGGGCACAATAATGTGTGTTACGTGACACATTTCAGATTCGGGAACACCTTTAATTAACGAATCGACTTCGAATTGTAACGCTTGAGGTACGGCGAAAAATATCGACACGATCCAAATCATCAAGATGAATTTGATGGCTCTCGATAGCTTCGACATGGTGTGAGATAAGAACGGGTGACAAATTGCTAAGTAGCGTTCGACCGTGAATGCGGTAATTGTCAACACCGTCGCGTTTGCTGAAGTTTCAGAAAATAGTCCTCGGAGGACGCAAAACGTGTGCCCGAAAATATAAGGGTACCTAGACCAAATCGAGTACATTTCTTGCGGTAGTCCAGAAACTAACAACAACAAGTCCGATATTGCTAAACTATACAAGTAATAATTAGTGGCCGTGTGCATAGATTTATTACGCGAAATAACGACACACGTGCTAATGTTACCGACGAGCCCGGTAAAGAAGATTATCACATAAATAATAGTTATCGGTACAATCACGTATAAACTATCGCGTTGCGGCCCTAAAATTTCTTCGAGAGAAGTAAAAGTTTTTAACTCGGACACATTCACTGAATTTATCGTGACAACTTCTTCCATCTTTGCTAAAAAGTTGATAGTCTCTTTTAAATTCACATTTTAAAAACTTTTATTAAGTTTGAAAAGCGCAACAGTTTGGAGGTTTATCCGTAGAGCTTTCAACACAATTTCATTGACACTGCAAGCTTGCGAGTTTGAAAAGCGAGAGAATTTGCGTGTATAAAGAATTGTAATGCGCGCGCTTAAAGTTCAGGTGCCTAATACAAATTGAACTAAGTTTATAGAAAGGTGTACACATAACAACTAGCTATTATAAGTAGTTTATTATATTTATTAAAGACACTTGTTTTTTAATGATCATTGACCGTAACCTTGTGTTTCATAATAGTAATGCATTTTTTCATCTCGCCAGTTTAATTATGTGGTGTGTTCGCACACGCGATCAAAATTATTCTTAAATTAAAAATCTATAATATGCATCAGTTGGATGAAAACCGAAAGTTCAAAAATTCGGTCCTTTAAAAATCCTTCTGTTGAATAAAAAAGAGCGGCCGAACTTAAACGAGAAAGTAAACTTAACGTATTCCAAAGTCGGTGGTATAACAATTTTGATCACTCGGTATACTAATACTAAAAAAACAGTCTAAATTACAAGGTAACGAATACCTACAGCAAATTAATTCTCATTCATAAATATGTGATAAATATTTATAGTAACTAATTTTATTGCTCCTTGTGCAGAAGCACAAACACTTCTGGTGTATTATAAAGATTTAATTAGAGAAATTAAAAATCATTTATGTATAAATTAATATTGTGAGGAATATTATCTATAGGTACGTTTTCTTTATCAACTGCTAAATAACAAATTTACAATTTTTTACCAAAAATAAATTAATTACCGAAATTCAAAGGTTAGATTGTGTTTATCATAGTTTGCACGTCTCCAGTTTTTTTTCCCGAAATTCTCATAGTTACTTACCGGATGTAAGCAGTCACGGATGTTGAAGAAGAAATGATGGGGTTTTCTACCTCGTCAAATACGACCAGCTACGTGGCTTATAAAAAAAATTCTTCCGAATCGTCCCTCGTAACACATACCTCTTATTCTAGCAACATTCGTTGGTAATGACAATAGCTACTATGATACTACGTCATGACCTTTTAAATTTCAGTGCCATTAGCTAGAATAGCCCTCTTTGGCAACTTTATTCGGCCGGTAATCTTGATGAAGAGATGCAAATATCTTGGTAGCCTTTGGTACTATACAATTTTCAAAAGGGGTTGGCTTGTTTGAAGGGGGGGGGGTGTTAGAAAATTTAGTTTATAATTCAAAAATAGCAATTTTTACGCCCAGGTAACGTTAGGGACCACCAATCCATCTAGTCGAGTTTTGTTGCAAAAATGATAATTTGGAAGGATCAATTCTGAATTCTGGATTATTCATGGATGGGATGTTAGCTGCCAGCACTATTGGACTTTTAAACGGAACAAATGCCCTTAATAATAATAGGTGCGCGCAGAATGAGAGAGCCTCTTATAAAAAAGAAACTTCCACATTCCTTATCTTCCAATTTTTGTCTATAAGAGAATTACGAATTTTGCCTCGATTTAGTAATAGAACAATCTAGTGGTAGCAAGGCCTATCCTTTCAACTGCAGTTCAAGACGAAGTTTACGATTTACCAGAACATTTACCAGAAATGTCTTAAATTTGGTATGGGACAGGTTTTGAGTGGAACATTAGGGGCTTCTTACAAAAAGGTATCTTCTACATTCATCATCTTCCATTGGTAGCTCATCCAACTGCAGTTCAAGATTCAAAAGTTTACGATTTGTAGAAAAGTGCAGATCTATAATTTACTAGAAGTGTCTTAACTAGATATGGAGCAGATTCTGAGTAGAACATTGGGAACTTTTTACAAAAAGGCAACTTCTATATTTCCCATCTTCCAATTTTTTTAGTGAGAGAATTGCGAAGTTCGTCTTGATTTAATAGTTGGGCAATCGAGTGGTAGATCGACCCAGCGTTCTAATTGCAGTTCGGGGGTCAGAAGTTTACAATTTCCAGAAAACTGTAAATGCGCAACATTTACCAGAAACGTTCTAAATTAGGTGTGGGCAGATTTTGAGTGGAGCATTAAGGACTTTTTACACAAAGGCAACTTCTATATTCCCCATCTTCTAATTCTTTGGTGAGAGAATTGCGAAGTTCGTCTCGATTTAATAGTTGCATAATCAAGTGGTAGGTCGACCCAGCGTTCCAATTGCAGTTCAAGGTTCAGAACTTTACGATTTACAGAAAGGCGGGCACCGCATTACCAGAAATGTCTCTAATAATTAATAGGTATGGGGCAGATTCTGAGTGGGACATTATAGGCTTCTTACAGAAAAGCAACTCATCTTTTAATAAATTTTTTTCTGTAAGAGAATTCCGAAGTTTGTCTCGATTTATTAGTTAAATGACCTAGTTGTGGTTCTAATTAATTATAAAACCCGTTATTACTGATATTTTCGATGGTCTTCCAAAAAAAGCGACTTCGGATCGATTTCACTCCGTAATTATTGTTATTATTTATTATGACCTTGTTGGTAGCAATTTTTTCCTTGCTTTAATTTTCTAATTTCGTATAGAACTGACATTTCAGTTTTACTTTTTATTCCTTTAGTTATACCTTTTAGAAGTATTATACTTCTCGCAACCAACTGGATTGTTTAAGAGTATGCGGGCAAACTCTCCCACGTACCTACCTATTTAGAAAGAAACTTGCGGTTTAAGTTTAAACGCTGACACAGTAACACGTAAACAACTGAAACTTTTCGTGTGCACTTAAAACTCAATTTAAAATTCCATCTCGAGGTATAGAATTGTTTTGAACTCGCTGTTATGTAAAATGAAACAACAAAAGTGCCGCTTGAATTTTAAAGAGAAAATTATTGAAAAATATTAATTTTCTTTCTTCGTACGAAAAAATTGAGTAAACTAAGAATATTTTGTAGGAAGCGAAACAAACGCGCTACTTGTAACTTGTTGTAGAATTTTCGCGAAATAATTAACTTTTCTTTTGTACACGTAAAGACAATGATGAATGGTGGTCACGAAAAGTAAATTACGGTCTAACTATGAAATATTCAACGTGCAATCCTGAAAATGTGAAATATTAACAGGTGAGCATTGTAGAAACAGCAAAAATAACTAAGCTAAAAGGAAACTAATGCTGTAGGCCGTAGAAAGTAATATAATTTGAGATAAGTTACTTAGAACGGCTTCCCTAATGATGACAACAAGAGTTACTATAAAAGATTTATCTCATAAATTTGGTGCAATACTTATAAGATCAGTTACTGATGAAGGATACATTTTCACTCATCTAGTGTTCATAAATACTTCCAACTATTGGGCTTGATCTGCTAAGCTTGCTGAGTAAGAACGACTTTGACACGCGAAAGCGTGAAAGAAGAATAAACTCGAGCAACTCACGATGAAGATCTGATAAGAGTGGGGTGATCAAACATAGCTTCTGTGTCCAAGGAGACCAAAGACCAACGTGATTGATAAAGAAGTAAATATAACTAAACATACAAGATAATTTCCGTGTAGTCCAGTGGAGAGTCTACTTTAACCCTGTGGCACAAATAATTCGTATAGTAACACCGATATCCATTCGCCTTTCACCCTTGCTTTGTGGTAGTTGCTTTGTTGCGGTTTTTAACTAAACCGCAGTCGAGCCTTATAAGCTTTCGCATTGGTTTTAACTTTTTGTGATGGTATTTCGTAGTTGTTCTTTCGGAGCCGCTGTTAAATCTCAAGCTTCTCGTAAGTTTTCCCTTATATATCCCTTATCAGTTTTAACAGCTTTCTTGTGGTTTGTTTACTGAACCGCAACAGTAGGACTTAAGCTTCCGCTTATCCCGATTATATCATTTGAAGAGAAGATAATGTGTTTTTCTTCCACGTGAATATAAAGTGGGGTAGATTTCTTTTTTTAACCCCCATCATTATCTCCGTAAGACTAGTAATGCTAGCTCACTAGTACATTACAGAGCTAGCTTTTAGGCGAGAAAAACAGTTTCTTGAAATATTGAAACTTAAATTTGTAGATTAAACTCATTACCGTTTTGAAGCAAGCCAAATCTTATTTCCGGACTAGTTTCAATTAATAGTTTTTTCAATATTTAAATTTATTATTTTTTTGGCTCAGTAGTTATTTGTTGACCGTCAGTAAAACGTATTTCTTAACAGTTGGACTTTTTCTCAAAAGGTGTTTATCGTACATACTTGAAACAGGGGCCAATCGATTTCTTGTTAAAAAATACATCAATACCCATCGTATTTGGTTAGTTCTAAAATTATTACGGTAACGAGCAAACGAGCTTAATTTATTAATTTGAATTCCATTGTATATTTCCCTATTTCGCAAATATACAAATTTACCAATCAATCACTCTACTTAAAGGGCAAAACCTATTGACTAGTCCGGTCAATTTAGATATTCGAAGGTGCATAAAGTCCCAACAAGCTGAAAATCAGTAGAATTGTTCAAAACATAATTATAAATAAAATTTAAAAGTTCCCCATCATTCCCGTGTGTGGAAAAAGTTTTATTCGAGGTCAAAGATATAAAAAATGAGTTTTTCGCGATTTTTAGCAAAACGGCAAGTATTATCGTAAAAGTATTTTAGACAAAAATTGTAGATCATGAAATTATATATAAAAAATGTATCAATACTTTTTTTTCTACGAGCCACCGTTTCTGAGATATAACGATTCAAAAAGCTGTTATCGTCCACTACCTCATAGGTGGCGTAGAAACGTGTTAAATGAGTAAGTCTGCGGCTACAAAAACGTCCTTAAAAAAATTGCACTAAAAACAATTACAATTTTAAAAATACGATTACAAAGATAAAGGACCACTTCTTCTTGTACTATAATTTGAAATAATTCGTATGAGCCGTTTAATAGTTATTCGCCGTCAAACGCGAAGAACGCATTTCGAGTTAAATGAGTAAATCTACGGTTTCAAAAACGTCGCTTAAAAAAATTGCAATGAAACGATTATAATTTAAAAAACACGGTTACAAAGATAAACGATCACTTCTCCTTGTACCAAAATTTGAACTAATTCGTATGAGCCCTTTAAAAGTTATTCCATAATATGCACACGTTTCCACGCCAGCTATGAGGTAGTGTACTTAGCGCAACTTTTACAACTTTTTAAATCGTTATATCGCAGAAACGGTGGCTCGTAGAAAAAAAAGTTTTGATACATTTATTATAGATAATTTTATTATCTACAATTTTGTTTGAAGTACTTTTAAGATAAAACTTACCGTTTTGCTGAAAATCGCGAAAAACTCATTTTTTTTACCTTTAACCTCAAATAAAATTTTTTCCACACACGGGAATGATGGGGAAATTTTAAATTTTATTTATAATTATGTTTTAAACAATTTTACTGATTTTCAGCTTGTTGGGACTTTATGCACCACTTCTCTCATTTTTTAGTCTAGATTGACCGGACTATGACGTGAATTTCGAATTGTAAATAATTACCACATCAACTACCATTTTTAATTTTATTTATTCAAACATCAAACATTTTAAGTATTAACATCAACACAATGAACGGACATCATCTGCAACCCTTAAATGTTAAATGCCTAGTTTACACCTAACGAGTACTAGGCCGAGCCACTCGGTATGCTACTCGGCCGAGCAGAAATCTTGACGAGTAGCTGTTTACATTAAGGTAGTATAGTGAACGAGTCAGTTCATTTAAATTAGTTGTTTCGTGGGTTAACATGGCTCTTTGTCGAATTTTAAATAAGAAAATTTTTAAGAAATACGCCAATATGATTATCTCCGGAATGATAAAGGAACTACAGAGTGAGTTGAACAAAGAGAAGATGCTTTGGTAAGAAAATGGTTAATACTTTCACAATCTCACTTGCTTCCCCAAATTTTCAAATTAAAAAATGCAAATATGCGCCTACGCTCGTCGTTTCCGACTGTGTTTACCACGTGTTCACCGTTCACATTGACCGAGTATATGAGAGAGTGAAGTGAGACGAATGGTGAGGGCTGCTACTCGGCCGCAGGAATAGAAGACGCTTCTATTCACTCGCTCGGCCATACACTCGACGGATCGCTAGGCCGAGAACTGACTGTAGGGTTCACATTGGTATAGCACTCGGCCGAGTGCACTGTCTCGGCCTAGTACTCGTTAGGTGTAAACTAGACATTTATAATCTAGCATAGTATCATATTCAAAAGTGAAAAATTTGTTCACATTGTCCCCAAAAAACTCAAATATAGACAACGATTTCTGATTTTTAGTGTTTTTTAAATGATAATCACAGTAATCACTAATCGATCTATATATACAGGATGGGTCTAAAATGACGGTTAAGCTCTCCAGTACGTTGTAGGGGATAATAATTGAGGTAAAGAAAAAATGCTAAAAAAATTCCTAGCCGTTAATTTGTTGAGAAATGAAGAAGTTAAGTTGAGAACTCAACTCCGAATTCTGCCAAATTTTGAAACTTTTTATCATTTCCTCTAGTAATTCACGTGTTTTTTAATTATTAGGCAAAAACAAATGCTCCTATAACATCTTAATATCCTGTAAAATTAATTTTGAATATCGAAATTTCTTTATCAAGTTGTTAAAAAAAATATGTGGCAACGATATTTTGAAACTACCCTTATGATGACTTATGTCACTTATGTTTTTATCTGTCATCGATAACATCCGTACCATGTTGCCAAATCTCAATTTACTTCTTTAATAAGTACAAAAATGTAGCAGATAGATTTTTTTTTCTTTAGTTCAAATAACCGTCTCCTATAACGTACTGAAGAGCTTATCCGCCATTTTGGACTCACCCTGTATATATAATACAATATAACAATACGAGCTATTATTCCCCTCTTTTAGCTGAAAAATATTGTAGGTATGAGGGAAATTTCTCTTCACTTTGCATTTTCAAAAAATGGTGAAAATACATAATCAGTGTTGCTTTTCTTATAATTTTCTTTCTATTTATTTTTACGTTTATTACCATTTGGAATGGGAATTGAACGATACACTTCATTATATTCACTCAGAGAACACAACAATTTCTCAAAATAAGTGAAATTGAGTATAATTTTGTAAATACCGGTAGGTATTAACGGTGGAAATTTAGAAGCGTCGATCACAAAATTACACAAAGTGTAATTTATATCCTATTTAAAGTAAACATCACTGTTAGAAATGGTATTTGTAAGCGATTCAACTCACTTTAAGAAAATAGGAAGCTCTAATATTTCCACACTTATTCCTCGACGTTAATCCTCCCACATCTGCTTCAAAATATGCAGACAAACTAGTTTGAAATCTCACAGGAAATGTACGATATTCATTACTATAAAATTTGTACATTTGCAGAACAACCTTAAAGTTAAAGAATTAGAAATATATAAATCCTATAAATTGTTTAAAGTATAGGTACCTACTTCTAGTTTGTTTTCGACATCTATTTTAAAGTTGAACGTCACATTAATTGCAGCTACGGTGCGATTATATTTGAAAGTTGCAACGCGAACAGTTCTAATACAATCTTTATTGTAGTAATCCAGTTCGACTCTAAAGTCTCTGGTTTGGTAATCGTGCTGCTTAAACTGGTTCAAAAAGAAAATGTTAGGTACTGCGAATGATAGTTTTTGTACGCCCGTTTCAACTGATGGGACCTCCTTTCACATTTAGATGAATTCCGTCCACATAGGCCAAGTCATTTTGCCATTTAACACGTAAAAAATATAGAGATTTGAACTAAGAATGGCCAGGCCTGAATAAGAAACTCTTAGCCGCTCTTAACGATATATTATTTACAGTTTTGTGTTGGCGGGGCGTTCTTACCGATTAAGTCAATTTTGCACATTACCAAAACATTTTCCGTAACTTCTTCATATCTATAGAATGCTTCTGAATATGAACACTATAAAATTGTACAGAAACTTCTAATAGTGATTCGTGTAATCGACAAGGCAGCCACCCTGTACATAAAGCCGTGTTATTTTGCGTAGCCTCCACCTAAATTCATAGTTTATGGTCAAAATTCGGAGAAAAAATGTAATTTGGAGATTTAAATTAGAAATTCCAGGACGAATGTCAGAATTCCGAAATTATTGTTGGAAATTGTTATTTTTTATTGTGGTACGACGCTTCAACCGTCCCATTTTCTTTAAAATTTTGGGACAAGTTGAGAACAGAACGTTAAGGGCATAGTAGGTACCTACCTATACTACTATTGAGAAAAGTTACCCATAAACACGTAGCGCAAAATTTTTTCTAAGAGAGCTTGATATAACCCTTTGAAGAGAAGTGTTGAATAGTAAACCTCAAAAGGGCTGTAGAGCTCTTAGGAAAGATTTTGAGCTACGTGTTTATGGAAACTTTTTGTCTTATTTTCAATAGTATAGTAACCCTTAACGTTTGGAAAACTTTTTCATTAATACCCTCTATCTCTATATTATGTTTCATCGAAAAGTATTTAATTTAATTTACCTTAGACAATATATCGTTGCAGCTACAAGAGTTAATCAGCAATTCCAAAATTACCCAAAAGTAGAAATTCATTTTGTAGACTTCGGTAGCAAAATATTAGTATGAAACAATGCAATACGTGCTTATTGTATTGTATAATATTACAATTATATTATACTAATTATTCAATTTATGTAAACATAATTTTTTGTAATACCTAAATGAACGAATTTTAGTTCATCAAGCCATCAAGCGTTTCAACTAGTTTCACTATCCAAGGTTGAAATCAATAATAATTTGTAGTACCAAGAGTCATCAGAAGAAAAACCTTATGGTTTATAAATTTATTATTGCAATTAAATGTACATAGTAACAAATTTTGAATTAAAATTCGTAGGTACCTATACATTTTTTAAGTTGTAATACTGGGTGGAGTGTTTGTGGAGATTGAAAATACAGGATAGTGTATCTGTGTAATTAACGTTAAGCAAAAAATTTACTGTCTCATTACTCACGACCGTGAAAATTAGGACTAATAAAGGAATTTTATTTGAAACGATAAAATTTTGAAACGATTATTACTAAAATAAGCACTTCTTATCGTCATCAACTCATCATCATATTAATTTGTATGTTCTGTTTGATTTGGACGATTTGGTACGGGAATTGGACGATACACTTCTTGATATATACCGACAGAACATAACAGTGTATCAAAATATGTGTAATTAGCTAGAATTTTATACATGCCATTAGGCATTAAAGGTGGAAATTTAGTTTCGTCAATCACATAATTACACATAGTGTAATTTATATCCTATTAAAAAAGAATTGTTAGAAGTGGTAGTCCGTTTAAGCGTTCTAACTTACCTTAAGAAAATAAGGAGCATTAATATTGCCACATTTAGTACTCTCCGACCTTAGTCCTCCCACATCTTCTTCAAAATATGCAACTAAACTACTTTGAAATCTCACAGGAAATCTACGATATTCGTTACTGTAAAATTTGTACCTTTGCACAATAACCTTAAAGTTAAATTTTTAGAAACATTAAACCTAAAAATTGATTAAAGTACTTCCTGTTTGTCTTCGACGTCTATCTTATAGTTGATCGTAGCATTAACTGCGGCTACGGTGCGATTATATTTGAAAGTTACAATGCGTAGATAACTGATAAATTCTTTGTTGTAATATTCTAATTCGATTCTCTGGTCTTTGATACGGTAATCGTGCTGCTTAAACTGTTCGTAGGTTATTGGTTATTCTTACAGGAAGTTCTTTGTTTAAAAATAAAGTGCATTGAAGTTTACTTACCTTAGACAATATTTCGTGGCTGAAGCACGTCTGAATAAGTAACTCGAAAATTACCCAAAAGTAAAAATTCATTTCGTAGACAATACTTAGTTAGTGGTTCACGATATACTAGCGAGTAATCAGATCCTATACCTAATATAAATTCGCAATTGAGCGAATACACGTCGTTACCAATTTTAAACAAAATATGTACACATAATAACATAATATAATAGATTATAATGATTCCATTAATCTTGTATACTTTTTACTGTTTATATTTCTGTAAACATCGTTTGGTACACGAAAATGAACGAAGCGTTTAAAATAGTCACTAGGTATCCACAGTTTAAGTCAATTGAAATACCAAGACATTGGGGAGGAAAGAAAAAAACACATTTATTCTGTAACTGCCCCAAAATTGTTTTTAGATTTTAATTTCCGTTTGTGTTCGTCTGATTAATGTTTGACGAAGTAATAATGTTGTAGAAAATTCATAAAAAAAAGTTATTATCTTAAAAAGTCATTGTAAGACCCAACGCAAGACTTATAATATTTGAACTGTTGATAATTCGAATACTTAATTTGCAAGCAAAAAATTGTGGAAAAAGAACGGTTTGGTAGGATTCGGGAAAAAGTTGTTGGCGAAATTCATCAGAACACGCGGACCGGAGAAAAAAAACGAAGGGTAGTCTTGGACGGAAACTTCTAGAAGAAGTTGTGTAAAATTCTATAGGTGGTAGTTACACCGTCGGTACTAGTTGAAAAGTTGTTGCAGTTCTTACGGCCAAAATTTCATAATTTAATTTTCATTCCTTCTCTACACATGATTGAAAAACCAACTTCGTTCTCCCTTTTCAAAGGGCTGTAGCTCTCTTAGGAAAGATTTTGCGCTAGGTATTTATGGGAACTTTTTATCTTATTTTCATTAGTAGTATTTTTTCATTTAGTAATTGTCGACCATTTTTCAAGCATTAGTCGTCTGGTTTTGCAAGTAAAACACGCAATGTTGGTTAAAATGGCTTTTGAGAATTCGCTTGTGGATTCTCTTCACTCCAAATGCAACAATTTCGTTTATTGGCATAGCCATTGAGCCAAAAATGAGCCCAATCAGTGAACACAATTTTGCGATGAAACAATGGGGCAACTTGATTTTTAGCTCATTTGCCAAATAGACGCCGAAAACGATGGTCTTGCATCTTAAATTCTTGTACGAGCTGAATAAGGTCTTAAGCCAAGATTTTTACTTAAAATTTTTTCACAAAAGTGATTGGACGGAAATCCAATTGTTGTGCACGGTGCCGAATCGAGGTGTTTGAATCTTTTCGATACTTTTCTGAAGAGCGGTTCTATTTTTTTCGGTACGTACCTACTCTTTTTTGTGCTACATGGTAAGCTAGCATCAAGTAGCGTAAACGAAGTGCGAAATCGATCCATAGGCTGCCGAATTATTAGTTCAGATGGACGATTATGCCGATCGTAAAATGATCTGTACGTTTCGAGATTAGAACTACGATTTTCAAAATAAATTTGCACGTTTACAATCGTTGCTCTGATGTCAATCTTTGCATGATGAAATGGCCAACATTACTTTATACTAATATTTTGAAGATAATAAAGCCAATATAAAAATAAAAATATAATTACGCGTTTCGCCTTAAGATAATAAAATTTAAAAAATTAAAAAAGTAAAAAACTTTAAAAAATAAAGCTTAAAAATCTGTAAAGGAAATAAATCAAAATTAGGTTAGCGAAATGCATAAATTTTTGATATGTAAACTTACTAGTATAAATATCGGAGAAGAGTCTTGAAAATCTTACAGATTTTTAAGCTTTATTTTTTAAAGTTTTTTACTTTTTTAATTTTTTTAATTTTATTATCTGATGAAGCCTTAAGGCGAAACGCGTATTTATATTTTTATTTTTATATTGGCTTTATTATCTTCAAAATATTATTATCATTAACAAGAAAGCTAAAAAACTATTATAAATTACTTTATACAAATAACTAAATAACCACTCAACTTCGACACATGATAACTGATAGCAAAGCTGTCTCACCTGTTAGTTACGGTATTGGAGGATTGCTCTTAGATTGAAAATAAGGGATAATGGCCTACTCACACAATATATGATATAGTTATGATGAGTCACGTCATTATTGCATGATTGCATCACGTGAACCATCGATTTAGTTTACTTGATTACGTTCATTTAATTTTCGAGAGCAAGTAGTACAAGTTTGAAACGATTTCGTTTAAACTAATGGTGTTTCCATTGCATCATTCTTCAAATGATAGTTCGTTTCAGCTTCGTTTCAAAATTTCTACATTGGGTGAGTTGTTAATGCTCTACAGTAGCGTTGGTTTTGCAACTATCGAGGCGGGAGGTCTGTTTTAAAAAGATGTTCGTGTGTGTTGGCTTGGTGTGACCAATGCGCAGTCAAGTTAATCCTATTTCATTCTTCCTGTGATTTTCTTTTGATGTTTTCTTTTGAGTTCCGCAATATTCCTACAGTTGTAATACAGTTTTACATCTCCGTGGTTTATGGTTTGTCATTGAAAAAAGGAAGAAAAATGCTATTCAAATTATGTTACATCCAACTATGGTTTCTATTTAAAAAACACAATTTTGTGTTATAGACCGGAAATTAACAAATATATTAAAAATCTTTTTAGCTCATTTTATTGCTATTAAAAAAATGGCTGAAGAACGTGCTAATATTTTTTTTCTGTAACTTCGCAATAACCGTGATATCGACATTTAGCAAAAATTGAAAAATCGAACTTTGGCTTATATAAGTTTAGAACAAAAAAAGATCGCAAATTCCGATTTTGCCATTGAATTCTTCTCAAAAAAAGAGAATGAGGGTCCATTTTCCCATATACCTTTCTCGTTATCGATCTCACCATAAGAACCATCGAATTCTGCCAACCCAGTATGGTACGTATATTATGTTTAATAACAAATATTGAATTAAAATTCGTATAGGTACTCGTACATTTTCTAGATGCAATAATGGAGTGTTTATGGAGATTGAAAGTTCGGGATAGTGTAAGTATCATCTGCATAATTATCGTTTACTAAAAAATTTAATACCTCATTACTCATTGCCTATTGCCATGTAAATTAAGATTTTCAAAGGAATTTTATTTGGAACGAAAATTAATCGTTACAACTTCTTAAAATATTTAAACAATAATTTTCTAAAATATGCATATTTTGTTGGGAAACTTCTTATTAATTTCTACGTCTATTATCATTTGGTACAAAAATTGGACGATACACTTTATTATACATACCGACAGAAGACAGCACTTTCTTAAAATACG
Source organism: Malthinus flaveolus (assembly GCA_950108345.1). Classification (NCBI taxonomy): domain Eukaryota; kingdom Metazoa; phylum Arthropoda; class Insecta; order Coleoptera; family Cantharidae; genus Malthinus; species Malthinus flaveolus. The sequence goes on along the minus strand of OX467286.1, from coordinate 33,746,134 downwards.
TGTAATTAGTTAAGATTTTATATCGGCCATTAGGCATTAAAGGTGGAAATTTAGATTCATCAATCACAAAATTACACAAAGTGTAATTTATATCCTGTTAAAAGTAAAGAGTAAACAGCACTTTCACAAATGATATTTCTAAGCGTTTTAACTTACCCTAACAAAATAAGGAGATGCCAAATTACCACACTTATTCCTCGACGTTAATCCAGCCACATCTGCTTTAAAAAATGAAACCAAACTAGCTTGAAATCTTACAGGAAAAGTACGATATTCGTTACTGTAAAATTTGTACACTTGTACAAGAATCTTAAAGTTAAAGTATGAGAAATATGAATCCTAAAAATTGATTAAAGTACTTCCAGTTTGTCTTCGACGTCTACCTTAAAGTTGACCGTCATTTGAATTGCAGCTACCGTCCGATTAGGTTTGAAAGTAACACTGCGTAGATATCTGACCAATTCTTTGTTGTAGTATTCTACTTCAACTCTATGATCTTTCATTCGGTAATCGTGCTGCTTAAACTGCCCCAAAAAACTCGTAGGTTTAGAAATCATTTTATTATTTTGAGAAAGAACTTGCAGTTCGTAAACACACAATAAACAGAACGTGCAAAGGGTCAACGTTAAATGCCACAAAAAAAGGTGGTTTCCACATAAAAGACACAAAACGAAATTGTGGTTCTTCTAAAAATCGACCAGAACGCGCTTTGGAAATGAAAACATAGCAAAATGCGACATAGAGCTTTATTAGTAATGCCATCACCCGTCACAGTATAGAATAGATACTTTTATAGAAATACTATAAGCTTATGAAACCTTCCTTGCTTCCTGATGATTGATGACGTTGATGACAACGTAGAAACTGAACGAAAGCCAAGGCGCAGACTGTAATCGCCGCTTTAATTGCTGAAAACAACATCTCTAAGTAAACGAGATGTTTTTGTCTTGGGCACTTGTTGTACGTACAGCTTCTACGTTGTCATCAGGAGCAATCAAGGCTTCATAAGCATACAAAATTTCAATTTCAAATAGTGCAGGTACTTTACCTGCACTATAATATTACTCTAACGGATGACGGAACGGCAAGTCCCTTCTTAAAATAAATAAGTTTTGTATTTTATTTACCTTGGACAATAATTTGTTACTGATAGATGTGTGAATAAGTAATTCAAAAATTATCCAAAAGTTTAAATTCATTTTGTAAATAGTAATATTCAATATTCAGTGAGTGGGTCACGATAATAATATACTCGCTTATAGTAGGTACCTATGTGGATGTACTTGGAAGGGTATAATAACATAGTTCATCAAGCGTTTAAAATAGTTACTATCCAAGGTTGAAATCAATTTAAGTTTTAAAGTCAAATGAGAGGGGGGGGGGAGAAATTGTTGTTTACATTCTGCAACAAACCCCAAAATCATTTTTACATTTTATTTGTCTGACTAACAATTAATTATTGCTTGTATTGATCGATGTGAGAAACTTATAAAAATAACAACACAAAAAATGAATTAATTTGAATTAGTCATTAATTGTGAAAGGAAATATTTAAATAAGGGGGGTGGGGTAATTTTCACGAGTTATACCAGCCAAGCTATCAGACATACTGTAATTGAACTAGGTTAGATATTCAAGGCACCACAATATCAAAAACGGGCATTGAACGAAAAAATCAAGCACACAACGCGTTTTGGTAACAGTTAAATTCCACAATACAAACTTTGGATCGTGGCTATTAAAAAAACGCTCACAAAACGTCGTGGTATTATCCTCTAGAAAACCCAACGCAAAATTCAGTTTTGGTTGTGATTCTTTTAAAAATTTCTAAAACACGTCGTGAGCTTTTATTAGTGACACCATCGCCCGTTATAATAGTAGTATCAAGAAAGTAATATGCAATACTTATGAAACCTTGCTTGCTTCCTGATGATGGCACAGAAGCTGAACGAAGACGAAGGCACATCATTGACTTCTGCGAAGTTGTCTTCAGCAATCGCAAACTTATTGTCAGCATAAGGCATAAAGTCGCTACGATTGCTGAAAGCCTGAAAGTAACTTCACAGAAGTAAATGAGGTGCTTTTGCCTTCGTCACTTACGCTACGTTCTATATATACGTGGTCATCAGGGTGCAAGCAAGGTTTCATCAGCACTTAGTATTTCTATTATAAAATCATTTTTGGAAGAAGGTACTCATTGTGGTTGTTGTTTGCGCTGGTTGGCTAAATAGATTTGTGTTCCCGCGAGTATCGGACGTAACCCTGCTTGCGGCGATGGGGAGCAGAGTAGGTTTTGGCTCTTAAATAATTCGCACTCCACACAACTCTAAAACCTACTCCGGTCCCCATCGCCGCAAGCGGGGTTACGTCCGATACTTGCAAGGACACAAAAATATTTAGCCAACCAGCGCAAACAACAACTATTTTGATCCGGCTCGAAAGATAGTGCTATACCTAAATTTTTGCACCGGTAAGTTCTTTCTTAATTAAAAATTATTTTTTAATTTTATTTACCTTGGATATTATTTAGTTACTGATGCACATGTGAATAAGCAATTCGAAAGCACCCAATAGTAGAAATTCATTTCGTAGACAATATTCAGTTACTAGTTCTAAAAGTATATTATTTAAATTTTAATATTTCTGTAAACATCATTTTTAATTCCGAAATGAACGAGTTTGGATTTATCAAGCGTTTCAAGCTATCCAAGGGTGAAATCAATTATTGTAATAATCAGAGTCATCACGTGATCAGTTGATATACATAATGGAGAGTTTGTGGAGATTGGAGATATGGGTTTGGCCATAAATTTTCTGCCTCATTAACTATCGTTAACATGAATAACGACATACAAAGGTGACTTTTGGAGTTTAAAAAATGAAATCGCATTTAGTTGTCCGATTGTAGTGAGATCCTCGGACGGCTTTAGTAGAAAATTATAATTTTATAAATAATTTTTTAATTTAAAGTAATCAGGTACTCACTCAAATCATAATACTTTAAAAATTGTTCAAATAAAATAGTACGACTTTATTGGGCAATGGGCAGGGAGACATCTGGTAGTTGTCGCTGTACGATTCTGGATTTGGTAATAGTAAAACAACCTTTTTATTTAATTTTTATTTGTAGGTCTCTATTGGAGGTCAAAGCCCTCTAGGGTCTATAAGGATAAAACATAGTAGGTACAGCATATAGTAACATTCTGAAAAAATCACGAAAACACAAATAATAATACGTTATTTCTAATTAATTTTTACGTCTGTTATCTTTTGGTATGGGAATCGGACGATACACTTCATAATATCCACCGATAGAATTCAAAAGTGTCTCAAAATATGTTGAATTCATTAAGAGTTTAAATTGGCCATTGGGCATTAATGGTGGAAATTTAGATTCGTCAATCAAAAAATTACATATAGTGTAATTTATATCCTGTTAAAAGTAAATGTCATTGTTACAAATGATATTTCTAAGAGATTCAACTTACTTTAAAAAAATAAGCGGTTTTAATATTTCCACACTGATTCCTCGACCTCATTCCTCCCACATCGGCTTTAAAATGTGCAGCCAAACTAGCTTGAAATCTTACAGGAAATGTACGATATTCGTTACTGTAAAGTTTGTACATTTGAACAACAACCTTAAAGTTAAGGTATTAGAAATATGGGAGTAAGCCCTAAAAATTGAATAATGTACTTCCTGTTTGTCTTCGACATCTATCTTAAAGTTGATCGTAAAGTTAATTGCAGCTACAGTACGATTATGTTTGAAAGTTACAACGCGTAGATATCTGATAAATTCTTTGTCGTAATATACTACTTCACTTCTAAAATCTTTCATTCGGTAATCATGCTGCTTGAACTGTTAAAAAAAAACTCGTATTATTTTGAGTAAGAACATGGAATTCAATAACATACAATCAGCATAACGTATAAGAGGTATGAAAAATGATTTTAAATTACACAAAAATAATAACGTTTTTAGAATAACTTGGAGGATTTCCATGTAGGTATTATTACTTACTCAACGAATCTAGCTTGGCTCCTGAGATGCGTCAAGTTCAACGGAACGTTAGAAGATTAAAATTTAAAAAAACAAAATTTGTGGCTGCTTGTTTTCGAGTTACAGCCTTTTAAAGTTTTATAACAAATTTTCAAAAATACCTCCACAGACCTCTAAACATTTTCTCACTTGTTTCAACTTTTGGGGCTTTTTGTCTTATATTTACGTGTACTACCTATATAATACGCTCCTAGAGTTTGGTACGATCCTCCCGACGCACCCTTATAAAAATAAAATAAAATAACGATGAGATAAATAAAGGGCGTCTTTGTTATCTTATTTATGGAAAACGTCTTTATTATTTTTTCAGTAATGCCTTTCCTCTTAATACATCATGTCGTCTCTTTACTTCTATACTTCTTCTTGTACTTCTCTCCTCTTAATAATGCCTACGTTTTTCTTGTACTTCGTTCATGCATCTGTAAAACAGTCAATTACCAGTCACGCTCTCGGTAATCCGAAATTTTGGATTTTAATTATGGTAACATAGTGGCATGCGTTGGCCAATGAAATTGTCGTATGCAATGCGGAGTACTGGCTCACTGTGGGGCTGCGCGTGTTTCATTAGCGAGTAAAGGTTAAGTGGAAGAGCAGCATTGCGCTGAACTTCTTTTTTTTTTCAGTACGCAATTCATGTACACTTGTCTTTATTTTTGTTATAATATGTTAGGAAAATAAAGACATTTATTATTATTATTATTATCATAATTTTTTGTAAATTGTGAAAATCTCAGTGTTGTTTTATTCCGATAATATGTCTATTTATTTTCATCGAGTATCGGCCACATCCATCATCTATCGAATTACTTGATTATTCGCTGTTTTTTATTCGGGTGGCACGACTGGGGTGAATCCGCTTCAGCTACGCCCTTTTATCGTTCTTGTGAGAAATTAAAGGGTTTACGTTTTTTTATCGACGAAATATAAATAAATCAAAAAGATATAAAGTGCTAATTTGTTTCATTATAAATTTTCAAAATGGTTTGGCTGGAGACTGGAGTGACTGATAGAGGGTTACGTATACCTCAATTTTTTAATAAAAAAGTAGCTTTTAATTTTATTTACCTTCGACAATATTTCGTGGCTGAAGCACGTGTGAATAAGTAACTTGAAAAGTACCCAGCAGTAGTGGAAATTCATTTCGTAGACATCAATACTCAGTTAGTAGGTATAGTTCAGGATATAGGTACTAGCTTACTAGCATGAAAGAGTACCTTGTTTATGTTAAAAACTCCCATAATCAAGAAATCTAAATTAAAATTCAAGAAAATTTGCGTACAAGAAAGTTAATGAGGAAAATATCTCTTGCTATCCCCTAAAGGCACGCTTCTGAACAATATTCTTAAAACTCGTTACGATCATGAGGTATAGTAGTATAAATATGTTTGGAACACTTTTTTATTAATGTTATGTCTCATCAAAAAGTATTTAATTTAATTTACCTTAGACAATATATCGTTGCAGCTGCAAGAGTTAATCAGTAATTCCAAAGTTACCCAAAAGTAGAAATTCATTTTGTAGACTATCTTCGGTAGCAAACTATTAGTATGAAACAATGCAATATGTGCTTATTGTATTGTATAATATTACAATTATATTATACTAATTATTCATTTTATGTAAACATAATTTTTTGTAATACCTAAATGAACGAATTTTAGTTCATCAAGCCATCAAGCGTTTCAACTAGTTTCGCTATCCAAGGTTGAAATCAATAATAATTTGTAGTACCTACCAAGAGTCATCAGAAGAAAAACCTTATGGTTTATAAATTTATTATTGCAATTAAATGAACATAGTAACAAATTTTGAATTAAAATTCGTAGGTACCTATACATTTTTTAAGTTGTAATACTGGGTGGAGTGTTTGTGGAGATTGAAAATACAGGATAGTGTATCTGTGTAATTAACGTTAAGCAAAAAATTTACTGTCTCATTACTCACGACCGTGAAAATTAGGACTAATAAAGGAATTTTATTTAAGGTTGCGATTTTGCCCATGTTAGAAATCTTGCAAATAGTGCTTTACTGGAGCGGTTGAGCAGCGAAACCTATTGAAGTTACAAAAAAATTATGTAGATAAAAAATAAAGTAGAAAGATTGGGCTACAATGTAAGCTAAATTTTGTTGCTGAAATGTTGATATTTAATAGAGATAAAGCTTACCGAAAGTGAGGAAAATTGCTTGCTTTTATTTACCCACTTTTGGGCCATTTTAAAATAAAAAAATGAAAATTCTGAGATATACATATCGTACTCTACACTTTCTTCTTCACTTTAAGACTTAGTTTTGAAGAATAATTAACATAATGAACCTGAACCAACCGCTCCAGTAAAACGCTTTTGAATTTTTATATTTCTATTATAAAAACAGGGGCCTTCTGAAATTGGGAATAAATTTGCCTAACTATGTCAATTTTAATGTAGCTATTTGATAACAGTCGTCGTTATTTCTAAAGTTGCTTACTTTTCAAAATGAGCCTATACCTTTCTCACTCTAGAATATCGCAACCTTAAAACGATAAAATTTTGAAACGATTATTACTAAAATAAGCATTTCTTATCGTCATCAACTCATCATCATATTAATTTGTATGTTCTGTTTGATTTAGACGATTTGGTACGAGAATTGGACGATACACTTCTTGATATATACCGACAGAACATAACAGTGTATCAAAATATGTGTAATTAGCTAGAATTTTATACATGCCATTAGGCATTAAAGGTGGAAATTTAGTTTCGTCAATTACATAGTTACACATAGTGTAATTTATATCCTATTTAAAAAGAATTGTTAGAAGTGGTAGTCCGTTTAAGCGTTCTAACTTACTGAACTTACCTTAAGAAAATAAGGAGCATTAATATTGCCACATTTAGTACTCTCCGACCTTAGTCCTCCCACATCTTCTTCAAAATATGCAACTAAACTGGTATGGTATGAATGGTATGAATGATGATTTTAGATTACAAAAAAATAATAACGTTTTTAGAATAATTTGGAGGATTTCTATGTATTACTTACTCAACGAATCTAGCTTGGCTCCTGAGATGCGTCAAGTTGAACGGAACGTTAGAAGATTAAAATTTAAAAAAACAAAATTTGTGGCTGCTTGTTTTCGAGTTACAGCCTTTTAAAGTTTTACAACAAATTTTCAAAAATATCTCCACAGACCTCTAAACATTTTCTCACTTGTTTCAACTTTTGGGGCTTTTTGTCTTATATTTACGCGTACCTATAATACGCTCCTAGAGTTTGTTACGATCCTCCCGACGCAACCTTTAAAAATAGAATAAAATAACGATGAGATTTCGTAATTTTTGGTAAATTGTGAAAATCTCAGTGTTGTTTTATTCCGATATGTCTATTTATTTTCATCGAGTATTGGCCACATCCATCGAATTAATTGATTATTCGCTGTTTTTTATTCAGGCGGCACGACTGGGGTGAATACGCTTCAGTCACGCCCTTTTATCGTTTTTGTAAGAAATTAAAGGATTACGTTTTTAATCGACGAAATATAAATAAATTAAAGAGATATAAAGTGCTAATTTGTTTCATTATAGATTTTCAGAATGGTTCGGCTGGAGACTGTAGTGACTGATAGAGCGTTACATATACTTCAATTTTCGTACCGGCAAGTTATTTCATAATAACAAAGTATTTTTAAATTTTATTTACCTTCGACAATATTTCGTGGCTGAAGCAGGTGTGAATAAGTAACTTGAAAAGTACCCAGTAGTGGAAATTCATTTCGTAGACAATACTCAGTTAGTAGGTAGTTCAGGATTTAAGTACTAGCTTACTAGCATGAAATGAGACACTACACTAAGTAGTTGAGACAATACATATGTCACTACAAGTTATAAACAAATGCTTATATAATGATACAATATCGTATACTATTTATTATTATTTATATTTCTGTAAACACTATTTTTAATAGCAAAATGAACGAGTTAGGGTTCTTCGAGCGTTTCAAGTATTAGTTACTGTCCAAGGTTGACTTCAATTATTGTAGTATTAAGATCAGTTGATATATACTAATATAACATGAGACACAATTTGTTTGAAATTAAATATACTTTATTTTTCTATAGGAACACTTCTCTCTAAAACTACGAAGTTTTGTGCTTATCTTGTAAAGGCACTTCTTATAACTTATAGTAATTCTTATTCTATTAATTTCTACGTTTCTCATTTGGTATGGTAATCGGAAGATACACTTCAAAATATATACTGAAAGAACACATTAATTTCTCAACATAATATCTGATATTAGCTATGGTTTTATATAGACCATCGGGCATTAAAGGTGGAAATTTAGTTTCGTCGATGACAAAATTGCACAAAGTGTAATTGATGTCCTGTTAAAAGTAAAAGTTACAACTGGATTTCTTGCGATTTAACTTACCTACTTTGAGATAATAACCATCTTCAATATTTCCACACTTATTTCCCGACGTTAATCCTGCCACATCGTCTTGAAAATATTCAGCCATACTAGCTTGAAATCTTACAGGAAATCTACGATATGCGTTACTGTAAAGTTTGTACATTTGAACAACAATCTTAAAATTGAAGTGTTAGAAAAAGTATAAAACCCAAAAATTGATTAAAGTACTTCCTGTTTGTCTTGGACGTCTATCTTAAAGTTGAACGTAATATTAATTGCAGCTACGGTGCGGTTATATTTGAAAGTTACAATGCGCTGATGTCTGACCAATTCTTTATTATAATATTCTGATTCGGCTCTGTAATCTTTCATTCGGTAATCGTGCTGTTTAAACTGCTCCCAAAATTATTATTATTATATTATTATTTTTAGGAAGAAAGGGAGAAAGTGAAAGAATTTTTTGTATGGAAAACTGTTGTTTGCTATATCATTTCAAGAATCAAATTAATGTCGAGATTAGTTTACTATTTGAATATGTTTTAGACAACAAAGGTAAGATGCTGCGAGATTTGACTCCATATTAGTACGAAATTTATATAAATTAATGTAACTAATGTGTATACACATAGAGTTACCGAGGGTTACGTTATTTCATTGCCAGCTCCTTAGCATCACACGTATTAGGTATCGTCCTGATGTAGACCGATAAATTCGGTAATGTTATTCTCCAGACTGATGATAGCATCCCGACCTACCCTTATTCGAATATCGATTAGATGACGTCATTTTTGTAACAGTTGTTGCCGATAAAAACAGCGACTCCTGAAAAAAAATAACCACATTTGAACATTATCTTTTAAACGCACTTCAGTGCGACTTACAGCTTGATTTATTAGTGGCGCTTTTAAAAACGCCTCTTTTGTTCTGAAAATGTGTCTTTGAATAAGCTAAAAATGAGATCTAACTCAATTAGATCGTCTTTATTTTTGAGCCTTTATTTAGAAGGAACTCGACTTGACCGTGCCCTGAAATTTTATTCAGTTTCATTCCTTTGTCTCTAATTGGATCATTTTTGTAAGACTGTGTCAGATAACTACGTGTTACTGTTACTGTGTCAATTACGGTAATTTTGTAAATTATTTTAAATTACCTTACAATGTTTTGTAATCGAGGAAATTGTTCCACGTATACGAAATAGTAATTATTAGGCACAGTTTGTAGGTTTAGGTTTGTTGAATAATTTTAAATAATTTACTTTATTTCTGAACAATTTTTACCAAAAAGTTTAAATAGTCTTTCGCAGTGGTTTAAACAAAAATTGCAATAATGTTGAACAAAATTTATTTTTCGTACGACCGACTCTAAAACCATTCTTTACGCTTCGTGAAGTAACGCCTAAAGTCGGACATTTTGATCGAGTTTGTTTTACATACAAGTATATGATCGTAAAAATTATACATGGACAGGTATATAACCAATAAGGTACTTCACGGTTATATACTTTTTGTTTGATTCTGTCAAATTTCAATTTTATTCCACTAGATGGTGCACGCTCATTTGACAAAATTCAAACTTTGAATAATTATTTAGACAATTGAAGTCGTAAATTAATTACTTATTTAGCAAAATGCAAAATTGTGAAAGTATTAGTTGTACTTATAATTATAATACGAAAGATCAAAACTCAAAACAGTTATTTGCTGGAACAATTTTTAGAAACGTAATTTACGTAAAACATAACCTTACAAAATACAAAAGTTACTAATTTTATATTGCCGTCGTACGAAAAATTTTGTATGTATCTCGAGCAAAATGCGTTTTTGATGTTCGGTCGTCATTTAGCAGCTCAGCTCCGCTTCGCTGCTAAAAATTAGACCTCACATCAAAAACTCTCATTTTACGCTCTAGACACATAAATAACTATTTTGTGTGGTTACGAACAATATTTACGTAAATCCAAATGAATTTAAATATTTTGTATTAATTGCTCAAAGTGAAATCTGAAGTTTACTCTTAAAATACATTTTCATCTGCGTTATCTTTTCAGGCAAGGACTTCGTTGCTTCATTAGTACGTAATAAAATGAACAAGGTTGTTGGTATCAACAATCTTTGGGGCTAATTAAAAGTTTGTTGCATTCAAACGTGCTCTGTCAACGTAAGCAGATATCTTTATTAATATTAATAAGTTAAGGTAGTACAACTTTCGCATTGCTTCTACTGAGATTTCGTAGCCTACGGCATTTGAGAATATTTTTACGGGCGTAAACTCTCCCCCTCCATCCTACTACTCGTTTTACAGGTGTTTTCAGTAAATTTAGTAGCTGTTCGAAAATATTATTTTAACGAAACATTCTAGAAGCTGTCAATCGAGTATTTATATGATACAATTTATGTATTAACCCGGGGCTGGCATGATAGCCTCTTCAGAAATAAAAAACTTTGACATAACAAATTTCGTGAATAATACAAAATAAACGAAGGTTAACGTAGAGCCAATATTATTTCCCAAATAGTAAAATAAAAGGCTTTTTAGTAAGCCCTAGATGCTTGTTATAAAAACGTAATAGCTTTATTCTTACGATTAAAGCGTACACTGTAAAATAATATTACCTAATTCAAGAGTCGATGCATTAGGGTTAGTAGGCGTGGGAGCCACTAAATTGAAATGGAAAATTCTAAACTGTTAATTTTAGGGACAGTAAGTGGTCCTTGTACACTGAAGGGAAAAACATTTCACAAAAGGTCGTTACCTATAATAATTAATTATAATTAATAATTAATCTATTAGGCTAGATCTAAACGAATTGTGAATGGAGTCTAGAATGTAATACCGCAGTGTTATTATATACTCAATGGTAATACCTACTGTCTTTATTTTATGTTATTTTAAAATTTAGCACAGTACAACAGCACCCATACTGGGGAATGAGAGATTTTGCAAATACATATACAGTAGAACCTCGATTATCCGTGCGCGGATTATCCGTGCGGCGGATTATCCGTGCACTTGTTATTACTATTTTTTTTTAAATTTACGTATTCATAATATCATAATAATAATTATTTAACATTATGTATTAATGCTTCACAATCGTTTAGAATTTTTCTTCGAATTTTTGCTTACTTTAGAGATTTGTACTTTTATTAAATACAAAGATATCCTATTTGGTGTTTATGTAGATATAAAATTTCTCAGAATTGCTGTATAGAAATGGCTATTAAATTGATAACCGTGCCAATTGGTGTAGCATTTCTGCTTGCCCTTTTACCTACACACATTTATGTTTAAGGACTTGTTACATCTCGATTGTCTGATTTTTTCAAATAAGATCTTTGTAGTATGTACATGTACATTATTGTGGTAACTAAAAGTCAGTTACTATTATCCGTGTTTTTCAATTATCCGTGCAGAGCATGGTCCCAGTCGCCCCGGATAATCGAGGTTCTACTGTATAGAAGATCTGAACTGGAAAAAAGTCACGTCTGGTGTTGTGTAATGTAATAAGTTCTGAAACAATATTAATATTTTTTATACTAAATCAATTTACTTTTTAAAATTAATAATTAGGATTTAGGGAATATAACTACACCAACGTACATTTTTTATAGAATCTTAATTCGCATTTAAATCTTTTAATTCTAGTAGACTTTAAAAGACAGACTCCCAAGTTGAGCATTTATCGCAGACAACTTGATTGGCTGCGGATATAATTAAAAATTTCCTGATTAAAATTTTTTTATTTTATTTTTCCCGACTCGATTGCATTTCACAAAAAACCAAAAGGTCTTCTTTGTGTTTTATGTGTACTCGCGCATGGGTCTTTTGTTATAATTCCGTCTAAGGGCGAACTTTAAAAGAACTAAAACTAAATTAAGTAAGAAATTTGGTCCAGAAAAGAAATCCTATTTGTTTTTAAATATCTTTTCTTACCTCACATAAAATAAAATTAAAATCACCATAATTTCCAATTTTGTACCTACCTCCTAAAAAAACCAATCAAGACTTTAATAATAATTAGATAGAACCGTTAAAATTTACATTTTGATGTATAAATTTGTTCAAAATTTCCTAAACAGATATGAACAATTTCTTTTGCATTTAAAATAGGTAATGCGCTCAACAATTATTTTTAAAAAACCAATTCATATAGAGGTAGATAATTTTTAAGTTTCTCTACAACTGCTGTACAGAATGGTACGTATTTTTGTAGGTAACAAAGAAAAATGAGTTAACTACCTTTATTAGTAAACAAATTTTTAATGACAGGTTTCTCCCTAAAAACCGGCCAAGTGGCTAATCGTTCATTAGCCCCAGAGTATACTCTCGCCTCGTTGTTTATTGGCATTTTGTTGATTGTTAGTAAAGTCAAATTAGTTAACAATGTCATCATCAAACAGTTTGTTAAAGTTGTCGCCAAAAATTAACATTTTACTATTATTCTCTGCAGCCTATTGAGGCGAGTTCTTTAAAAAAGGTGCTCGTATAAAAGCCTCGTAAAACCACAAAAGCGATGCTTACTCCTTCAAAGTTTGTAAATTTAGTATTATAAATAATTCTAACAAAACGTTCCTAGTAAACAATCATAATTCAGTCCGTACTTACTACAAAGTAAAAAGTATTTAAATTGTTCGGAAGTATATAACAAAAGATGTAATCCCGTACGGCTGAATTACAGAATCATTTGTAGAATTTGAATCTTGAAAAGGCTTTGTTAAAGCTTCTAGTTACAAGTTTTAACCTGTAGTTTTTTTTGCAAATTTTAATATCTTCATCATGATTCTTTATCATATTTGAAATAAATTTAAATCTGGCACGTTATTTAAACGTTACTTTGCCAGAAGCGTTGACTGAAAAATAAATTAATATCTAGTATTTATTCAATACAGCGTGTTTTATGTAATATACTATGTTCATTTTGATAAATGTACGTTTTACCTCAGCCAAATGTCTATTCGGTCATCTAATGTCCAGCGACCACAAATCTCTATAATATCGGTCAAACGATCGGAACTAACGTAAACACCCTGTGGATTATCCACACATTTAATTTAATCTCGGCAAGTTTCTAATTTGCACTTTAGCTCGTGTTGATCGTAATTGTTTGATTCGAATATCAAATATCGAAACCAACTCCTGTGTGGCTTTAATTAAAACGTTTTACTTCGATATCTAAATATTGATTTGGTTGTTACAATGTTACAAAACGAATCGACTTATTTTATTATTTTTGTTTGGAAAATGGAACAGCTTGGAATCGGAAGTATCGAAGAATCCCTAATAAAATTCCCGTGTCAATGCTAATAATATTTTTTTGTTCAATATTTTGGCGTGTCTTCGAAAATAAAAATTTTATTAAACACAAAGCGTATTACTCGAGTCCTAAATATGAATGTTTGAAGACGTAATATAATACTCTAGCTCTAAAGAGAGTATTAATTTACTTCTTATACAATTTTCAATTAATATTAATATTTTGAGGAAGTTGTGGGCATTTGCGGTAATTTTATTCGGTATTGCAGTGAACATAAATCATATTATTTATAGTTTCTTGATAAATGAGTATTTCAATTAATTCATCTCATGTTATGTGCACAATAATGCACTACTACTAATCTTGTGTTAAAAATGAGTAATGGTTTACACTCTACACAACATTGTATAGTTCAAGTTATTTGTTAAGACGTTGCAGAATAGTAACGCAGTTCGTTAATGATGAATTTTCTGAAAAACAGCCTTTTAATGCACTTTTCCAACTTCCAAATTTATGTTCGTTCTTGGATTACTACTGGTTTAAAATGCTTTTATCGACGTTTTGTGTTTGGAACAATTTTTCAGCTTTAATGATAAATTGTGCTTTACTTCGTCATTCATCAAATAAATACGTTTCGAGTTTTTTGACGTTAGCAAAATTCGGAAATTCTCCAAACCCTACTCTTATTGTTAAATCCTTGTTTTTGTCAATGTGAAGTTTGATCTGAACATCATTTTAAAGCAAAGGCAAACAATCAATTTCGTTTTGTTTTTGAAGAGTAGAATAAAAAAGATAAAATATTTTCTAAAATACTCGTCTATAGCAACGGAAGGCCTTAAGCCTAATAAGACCAAGTTGACGTTTGATAGAATCTTTTCGAGCTCAATATTATTTTTTAAAAAATTTCTACGTAGTTATCATTTGCATGAATTTCAAGCAGATTCTATTACCGACATAATTTCAAAACTCCATATCGATTTACGATTTCTTCTTTTATCTGCCCAAAGTTTAGCTTCTGTGAGCCCAATAAGAACGCATAATATTTAAATCAATTGGCGAGTTCTTTGAGTTCAGCTTTATCAATTTTTTCTTAAGTTGATGGTGTAGCAGTACATGCATCTACCTAAACAATGTGCTACTCTTGTACTTCAAGTAAACTCCATGAGACCAACCCGTACCCGTAACTGAGCGAGCAAGTTGGCTTGTCTTGAGATTTTTTAACTTATTAAAAACGGTTTTTTACGTACAATTAATTATAAGACAAGTTACGGGTAACTTTTAAGAAGAGAGTTTAAAGTGGTCATTTTGGAAGATTTCTAAACTGTTTAACTGAAAAAAATCGCAGGTATAGTATCCGGAAAACTTAATTTTTTAATTCAATGCTAAATGCATCCACCGATACCTTTTATAAAATTATTACCTTATTGGAGCCATTGACGAATGTTTTAACCCTCTAGAGTCTAGAGTCTCAAGAGAACCTAAAGTTTTAAAATTTTCTATTGTCGCCAAAATCGTAAGCGGGTTGAGAAAGGGTCCTCAATATTTTTTCATTTCTTTTTTATGTAAAACCAGCAAAAGAGCAGCTTCAAAAAAATTTATTGTATAAGCGCGGAATAGAATTTTGGTCCAATTCACCTGAAATTTTGAAAAGTGTTTCCCTAGGAGTTTTCCGCAACTACTCCGGCCAATACCAACTTTTAGGTAACCCCTTAAACGTTTAAATTTTAAAAACCGTTCAGCTAATTTTATCGCTCTTGAAAAGGTGATTTGAGAACGTGCTAATATTTTTTCTGTAACTTCACAACAGCGTTTAGCGAAAAGTTAAAAAATCTTTTGCTTATAGCTCCAAAACCAAAGAAGATCACCATTGAGTTTTTCTCAAAATGAGACCAAGGATGCTTTACTCATTTTTCCATATCGAGTTCTTCATAAGAATGTTAGAAACTTGCCTACCCTGTAAGTAATTAAAATAAGTTAACTTGCTTGAAATTTAATTCATCTGAAATTTCACACTTGTAACAAAATATTGATGAGTAATTGTTTAGCACTGCTCTATATATTAAATTACAAACTATGCGAAATATTTAAATTAATTTCAAATTACGTAAACTTAGAGAAATGTAACATCACGTTTGCCTTGTTAATTTAGTATCTGACAGTTACAGGATGTATCCCATTGGGCTACTAACTCTACAGTGGAATATGCTATTCGAACTGTTGCTTCTGCGCGCTGCCATAATTTTTTTAGTAACTCGCTTAAATATATATGCCTTTGTTTTTAATTTTACCGTTATAAGTCTTTTCAATTTTTTAGTTTGAGTTCTAATTAGTCCCGAGTTAGAGGTGATGCCTCTAGCTTGAAGCTTCTAGATCTCTAGATTAAGTTTTTGATTCGTACAAAATCACACGATCTGTATTGTCTCTAATCGTATATCTAGACTATTTCTAACTCTAATATGTCCTTACTTCTCCTCTATTGCTAAGACGGTTCCAGTTTAGTCATCCCCATTCTGAAAGTTTCCTACAACTCTCCGTATCATGGTTTTTCTCAATAATAATTTAGGTTACCTACTATTCTACATCACTATGATTCTGGATGCTTTTCTAAGTTTTTTCTCTTTGCTGCTTTGGATCTTATTTAAAACATTCTTCTTAGGGTATTTAGGCTTTCACAACCGGCATCATTAGAGCTAGAAGCTTTAGAGCTACTGTGCTGTGGTTTTCGATACTTGACGTTTTGCCCACTTTTGTGGAAAGCATTTTCGAAGGGTACATTGAGCGAATTCTGTGCGGTTGGATCGAGAGTGACGCCAGATATCGCAAATCAAACATTTCGACTACGGCCCATTAGCTCTAAAATCACTACCGCTAATTAGTCTTAAGATTCTTCTATCTGTTGTTTCCTGATTTGTATTTTCCCACATTTTCAGCACTGTCCCGCTTTTTCCTTTCTTCCTAGAAAGGAGCTGTAGATGGTTTTTTAAATCTTTTTATCAATAAGCATGTCTTGATCACCGCAGTTTTTTTTATTATCAGATTTTACACTTATATTTTTGTTACTCGAAACTTTTGGCCCACCCTCTATAATAGATATTATAATTTGATTGAATTTCGTTTTGGCACAAAATAACAGTGTAGAATAAAAGTCGTGTTTCGAAAGATTTATAAACATATGGATACAACATGCCATCCCTTAAAACTTGAATTTAAGTATCCCGTTTCTGTGCAATTTATTATAAATGTGTACTGTTCGTGATGCTTTAATTTCCCGATTTTGGGGCGAATTGACACCGAAATAAACTATAAAGTAGATGTTATTTAAATATGGACAATTTTGTTCCTTTCTAAAAGTCAAATTTTTTGAACATTTTGAAAGGCATATTCGCAGATTAGTAATGAAGTTTTCAGATGATCAGATAATAATTAAATGAGGTTCGTATTAATTATTAATTGTCGACCTAGTTCGATTAAATGGTACAATTCGTTGAGCTTACACTCGCTTTTCTATAATTGAAAATAAAGTTATAAATTTGAACTGACGTGACATTTTCAGAAATTCGTTTTTAAAATTCATGAATAAATCAGTAATGACAATCACAACGCCTTAATACCATCAAAATTTTAATTTAGATGGCTTAGCAATATTGATAATATAACTCCAATCTATTATTGTAACAAAACGTACTTCACGTAGGTACTCCACTCTTATTGAATATTAGTAACTTGATGTGCCTGTGCCATCCAGACATCTCCCAATAGTGACGATTTTGTAATACTTTTAAACATTTTCTCCCGTTACAGTTTGAGAAACTGCACGTGGAAACCGGTATACGCCTTGAGACCTTTAGTGCGTCAGTTTTTTAGCAGTAATGACCCTATTAGGGGTTTCCAATTCTAAGCAATACTTGTTGATGTATTGGCTTCATTGTGAAGCATGATGTTTTTGTTTTCTTCAGAGGTTCAGTAGAAAGGCCCTAGCACTTAGGACAATCGGCTCTTTGTACAATCTCGGTCGTGTTGTAGGTCTGTCTCTTCATAAAAGACTACAAGCCTATTTAAATGGACTCTTGAATGTATCCACTGGTTTCTGAGCCGAATAAGTGGAGTTCACTGCCACAAAAACGCTTAAAATATGTTGGAAAGATTCGTTCTCTCCTCCGCAGCCTTTACAAGTAAAGCACTTTCGGGCACCTATAATCTATGTAAGATTTTGGAATGATGCCCCATTCACCAGAGCCCTGATCGCTGGAAATAGAAAATTTTTTACTGCTTCTATTATCAGCATCACAAGTCACAAGGAAAAGACAGTCCATCTCCACAGGGACCGTCAAAGGAGTTAATAATGCTGAAATGTAACGAAGGTCAGTTTGCTGCCTTAAAGATGGTATATAGGGGGTACCTTATCTACGTCGTCCGAGCGATTCAGTCAAGACCAAAATTCTCATAGGTCCTGACTTGTACGTACCTAAGGTTTAACACCGTAGGGTCGCTGTTTTTGCTCATTTCTTTTAGAAGCATTTTACTTAGGTTCACAATGGGTCTATTCCCATTCCGCCTTTTTATAGACAGACGTAAGATTACCCAGACGAGAAATATCATTTAAAATGACTGTTCATCAAACTGTCCTTCAAAGCAATTAATATTCCGAATCGTTAGCAGTCTCTCTCACTTTCATTTAACCTGACATTTGCAAAAATTTACAATTAATTATTATCTCAAAAAACGAAATCTGATCGATTCGTGAACCCTTACTTTCAGACATAAAACTTTCAGTTTACTTTAAATTATAATCGATTATCTAACTTATTCAATTTAGCTTTTTTAATGGAAAAATCTCCTCAACTGTTATTATTGACATTTAAGTAAAAATTGTTTGAATTAAATTTTAAAGCTCAAGCTTGCGGCTGTGCAGGCGTGTTATGGTTTGTTCCCAAAAATTATTTTACAGTTTAAACCCCAAAATTAGCATTTGAAAGAGAATATTTTCTGAATTTTTTTCGATTGAAAGAAAGATTACGCTTTATGCTTTATAGCAAAATATAACTTGTGTCTTTTTGGTGGTTTTGTGTAAATATACAGGGTGTTCCCTGAGGTAACCGACAAATTGACACCCTGTATTCTAGAGGTAATTCTGAACAATAAAGTTCTTATGAAGTATAGGTCAATTCTTTTTCAGTTTCAAGATATGAATAAAAGAAAAACTGCATAATAATGCAAATTAACAATTACTTAGAAAGTTTGTACTATTAACAATGTCAAATAAATGGTAACTAATCAACAAATGTCAATTTATCTAGTGCTTACTTATCTTTATACTTAAATTTGCATTATTATGCAGTTTTTCTTTTATTCATATCTTGAAACTGAAAAAGAATTGACCTATACTTCATAAGAACTTTTTTGTTCAGGATCACCTCTAGAATACAGGGTGTCAATTTGTCGGTTACCTCAGGGAGCACCCTGTATGTTTAAAAAATGATAATTGTTGCTGTCATTTATTACAAATGATATTTAATTAATAATTTCTCTATTGTTGATCGGAGTAGTAGTTGTTGTTGTTGTCTGTTGTTAGTAATAATTACCATTATTTTTTTTCTTGTCGTGTTATAATTTGAATGTTAATCATTCTTTTATTGAGTGCAATATATTAATCTGTGCACGTTTTATATCCAGATGGCGTGACTATACTACATTACAGAAATTTTTGGGCTAGATTGTTCGAGTGGTCGATTTTGACAATCTGAAATGGGTAGGTGCTCAAATGCTCCAATTTATCTGAAACAAGCTTCTACAATTTATTATTTATGCTGAAAATTGTAACTGGTTGTAACAAAATCGACTTACCACTTAACCCTTACGAGTATCGCGGATTTTTAAAACGCTTTTGCAGTGTGCCAAAGCAGCAAATTTGTTTACAAAAATTTGTGTAAATAATAACTTTATTTAGATAAATTAAAATAATATTTTTCTAATAAGACGTTCAAACATGGACTCGCAAACATTTACTAATAAAATACTTATTTTTATTAGCAGAAAAATTGCCTAAAATTTCCCTACTTTGTGTCAGGAAAAACATAATTCGCGTAAAATTGTCATTTATTTAAAAAAACAACCGTTTTGGAGAGCCAAACTACATTTCAATCGTCAGTGTAAACATCAACATAAAAATATACATTATTTTTATTCCTTGCTTATAAGCTTATAAGTTTCTCTATTGCCCTTATACAGTGTGTCCGGGGATAGGTGGAACACGGGCGATCTCGCTTATTAGCGATTTTAACAAAAAATGTTACTCTTTGTAAAAGTTTTTGCTTGTTCCAAAATTAATATTTACAATATCATTTCTGCAGATTTTTGTACAGGGTGGTTTTTATTAGTGTTTCTCTAAAATTATACACTAGTAAACTAGGAAAATTTTGAAGAGAAAAATAAAAAATTCATAACAAAAAGTTATTCGTACGCTCATGTCTTATTCAAATATAAAATTTGAAAACGATGCGGTACTTTTAATATTTTTAAACAATTTCGACATTTTTTTATTAACAAATTCATAAAAAATTTTTATCAGAGATCAAAACAAACAAATAAATAATAATTACTGCTCAATATAAGTGCTCCTTACATTCATACATCCTTACAATTCCTTGGCAAAATTCAAAATACGCAGCTTGAAACATCGTTACATCGAAATTTTTAAAAATATGAAAAGTGCCGTATCGGCTTCAAATTTTATATCTGAATAAGAAATCGGCGTAGGAATAATTTTTTGTTATGACTTTTTTGTTTTCCTCTTAAAATAAGAGTAGTTCAATGATGTATAATTTTAGAGAAACACTAATAAAGACCACCCTGTATAAAAATCTACAGAAATGAAACTGTCAATATTAATTTTGGAACAAGCAAAAACTTTTACAAAGAGTAACATTTTTTGATAAAATCACTAATAAGCGAGATCGCCCGTGTTCCACCTATCCCCGGACACACTGTATAAAAAACGAAATGAAATACTAAAAGAATAAAAGCAGTTAATATATTTACTATACAATAACAAAAAAATGTCTTCTTTAATGCTTCTTTGTTCGCTAATAGTATATTCGTTTCTCTATAAATGGTCGTAGCTAAATGCGCTTATATTAATTATTAAATAAAAATGAATTGAATTTTTATACTTCTATTTGTAACGACAATAATAATAATAGTTACGAAAATAGAGAATTATTGAGAATACTGAAATTATTGTTCAGCCAGTTCACTAGATACGTAGATAAAATGTAGAGAATTTTGGATTTGGAGAAATGGTGGTACCTAAAACTTAGAACACCAATTTTGGAGTTATACTTTATACCACAGACAAAATAGTTCCCACTTTATGGTGCATTGTAGAACCGGCCTTAAGTCCTGTTAACCCATTAACGCCCAATTCCAAAAATTTTAGAAAATCGTGTTTTTGTTGATAAAATTTTGTTAGTAAGGAAATTTTGTAAATAACTTTTCTAATTATTTTTTTAAGTTTATGAGAAATAGGGGGTCGTCGAGAGGGGTCCTATGATTCATCTCTAAAATGACTTAAAAATAATAATAACCATTTATTTAGCTCAATGCTATACATAACACAATTTCATACTAAAAATATACATACAATAAATACAACTTAATAACTCTCCTTGAAAAATAAATACAATTTATTTTTTATTTCCTTAAGAACCGTACAATTTCGTATTTCTAGAGGCAAGTTGTTATAGTATATTGCGATATAAGGTTGGTAAGTGCACTATAACAAAATCGAGAAAAAGTTTGAAAAAGCGAGACGAAGTCGAGATTTTTAAATTTTCGAGATTTTGTTATTATAGCACTTAACAACCGTATATCGTATTCTATTTTTCGCCCGATCAAAATATAATAGACAGACTTTTTTTTAAATTTTAAATTAATTTTTGCAAATGTCAAAAATTTAAATGTCAACAAAATAGTGATTTTGCAAGGAGTACCAACTTTACTTACCGCACGGAGTTAGGTTATAACCTTATAACAGCATTGTTTTTACTGGTCTATATGGAAACTATGAAGGTGTTGTAAATTTGATTTACACAGTCGATCAACAAGGCTTGTAAGTACGTTAAAAACCCCGATCGGGCGAAATAGTTATTTATGTATTAAGGGCATTAAGTAGATGTTTATACCCTGTGGGCGACAGTTTACAAACACGAGGGCCTCTGGCCCGAGGGTTTGTAAGTCGCCTGAGGGTATAAACTCTAGTAATGCCCGTGGTTCATATAAAACTTTATGTTTTACTAGTTCATTATAAATAAATAAATAATATGAGTGATTTCATTGACAAATTTTTATAGTAAGCACTGATTAAAGTCAATTAAAGTTGCTAAGAAACTACTTGTTTTATATTTGTTTAAAGTAAAAGTGCATATCTGTCATAATGGAAGAAACTAAAATTCCAGATGAAATTATAATAAAAGCTGAAAAAGCTACCGAAAAATTATTACCCCAGAAGTCTAAAGTCCTATACAATAAGGAATACGAAAAATTTCAATACTGGATGACAGAAAACAACGTTGACCAAATCAACGAGACTGTGCTGCTTGGATATTTCGGAGATTTGGCTCAATCATTTTCCCCGAATTCTTTGTGGGCTAAATACTCCATGTTGAAGAAGACATTATTAGTAAATAAAAATGTAAACGTTAAAAATTATTATAAATTAGGAGAATTTTTAAAACAAGGATCAAAAGGATATGAACCAAAAAAATCTAAAGTTTTGTCCAGAGAGCTAGTGTTACAGTTTATTCATAATGCGCTCGATGAGACATTTTTGATGGTAAAAGTTGCCTTGATTTTTGGTGTTTTTGGTGGATGTAGACGACAAGAATTGGTTAATATGTTAATTAATCATGTAGAAGACCGAGGCTCAGTTTTTGTAATAAATATACCTGAAACAAAGACTGATAAGAAGCGAGTTTTTACCATTATCGATGAAAATCAGATGAATAGTATTATGTTGGTAAGAAAATACATCTCTTTACGACCACATGGATGCTCTGAAAAAAGATTTTTCTTAGGATACAGACATGGCCGTTGTTTTGGACAGCCTGTGGGGAAAAACACGTTTGGAAAAATACCTTCCCACATAGCAAAATATCTGGGTTTAAGCGATGCAGATAAATTCACTGGCCACTGTTTACGGAGAACATCTGCAACTCTTTTGGCAGAAGCAGGGGCTAGTATGACTACATTGAAACGACATGGTGGCTGGAAAAGTTCTTCGGTTGCAGAAGGATATTTAGAGGATAGCATTTCTTCAAAAAATAAGGTTTCCAGAATGTTAGCTGGTGTGCCTTCTACCTATCACGATTTATTACCAACGTCAGCCATTTCTGTGAATGAAGGCGATAAGTTAATTACAAATACGGCATCGACATTCACAGCAGCCAATGTTACTATTACTGGATCCTTGTCATTTTTGTCATTTCAATATTAAGTAGACTTAATATTTACTTCATGTACTATATCAAACGAAATAAATATATATTTTTTTAAATTTGCATCTTTTAAATACTCGTTGGAATATTAAGATTTTTTAATACCCCGCGGGCGTTAAGATTCCTTAATGCCCGTGGGGGTATAATGACTAGTATAATATATCTCGTAACAAAGCAATAAAAAGATAATAATGAACTAGTAAAACATAAAATATTTTTAGCCCCCTATAAAACAACGATCGTTCTGTTTTGTCCCTTTTATAGCGCTCTATCATAAAATTGTATCCACCTCGGGTCTGATGACAATGTACCTCATTAACGAGTCTTAATCTGTCCGACAAGTATTCCGGCACTCTCTTAAGTTTAATCAGAAAAACATATATAACAGCCCTGTACATTATTCTTTGTTCTATGTTCATCAATCCCAATATATCCAACATATCTTTAATAGGGGTATATCGACTACATTTTAATATTATTCTCATAGCTTTATTTTGAACAATCTGTAATTTTTAAATTGTTCCTTATTTAACATTAGTAACATCGTCGAACAGTAATCCACATGCGGCGCAACAATCGATTTGTACAACAATAATTTAGCAAATATACCCAAATTCTTACCTATTCTACCAAGAAAAAACTTTTTTTTGACATTTTGTTTAGCACATATTGAAAATGATTTCTGAAAGTCAACCTATCATCAATTATCACTCCAAGATATTTAATTTCATCCACTCTTTCTAACATCAGATTATTTATGCAAATTCCTATATTTCTATCTTCTGCATTTACATTTCCAATGATCATATATTTTGTTTTTTTAACATTTAAACACAATTTATTTGCACATAACCATTCAAACACATTCCCCAAAATGACGTATTAAAATATTCTGCTGCATTCCCACAAAGTAAAAACAAACTTATAAAAAAAAGATAGCTTGCTTCAAGTTAGGTAGTTATTTGGAATGAGTCATAAGGTCATAAGGCATCTCTCCTGGTTTTGACTACAACCCTCGAGTTTTTTTGATAGTTCTTTACTTGACATGAGTGGGGCGTTTTCAATTCGATTATCCCGCATTGTACCAGTAGGTCACAATTTTTATTTTTTTAAATGTAATAAGTCCCAATTGGTAAAAATTTGTCAACCAATACTGCATGTTCTTGAGATTCATTTACACAAGACAATAGTTCTACAACAACTCGAGAGCCTAAATTGATTCCTTGGGTTTAATTTTTTTCCTTTCCCGTATAAAGGATAAATGTATAACAATAACCATTTGCTCCACATATAGAGCCCAAACTTGGAAGCCAAATCTAATGAGGTTTCCCGGCATAAATTGTTTTAATTCATTTTTTAATCCGTAAAATTTACAATCATTATTTCATCAATGGATCATCAATTAGTTGTAAAAATTCCTCAATCGTTCAGTTTTCTAATTTAAAATTAAAAAAATAGTTATAACAGAGGGCTGAACTCGCTATAGACGTATAACAAGTAGTGTCAAGAAGTACTGCATTTGCCCAGTGTCATATAAATAGGGCAGCAAATTTAATATCATTTTTATCAAACTTATAAACAATGAGGTACATTATTCTTTATCAATGTATCAACTGTAATACGAAACTAGAAACTGTTAAAAATTATCAATTGTTTACACTTTATTTAAATATTATATCTTGCAAGCCGCGAGTTACAATTTTGACTAACTTCAAAATTCTGTAGTGACTTTATAAATTCAAAATCTTATTTGTTCTAATTTTTTTATAATAAATTAATGTTTCTTAATTGCCTTTTCAGCAATAAACATCAAAAACATTTAAATCCAATTTAAAAAAAATTATTTTCCTGTCCTATAAATAGGACACTGGGATTTCAATTAGTCTTAATAAAATTCTTCTTTAGAAGTTATTTTAAGTTATCTGCCCTTTAATAAAAGAACCGATGTCCTAATTAGTGTACAAGTAAACGGGCTTCTTTTTACTGCTTATACTATACAAAAATATAAAATTCCTACCGCGGCCATTTTTTAAAATTGCGATTTATGCTGAAATTGTGTAGGTAAAGTGTATACTTTGCCCTTTTAATTAGCATTCTCATTAACCTATTTGTATTTAACTTAATAAATTTTAGGTGACATTACTTTTTGCTTATTTGTTTTAATGTTTCTTTTAAATTAAATAAAATAAAAAATTGTTAATTTGAGAGACGTGAGACTTGAAAGTGAAATGGCAAATTAATTCGCTAGCGTTATAGCAAATATCTAAGAATTTACCCGATGCAGTCTCCGCTCTTGCCTTAGGGGATTTTTTTAAATTGAAACTGTTTGCTCTTGTAAAAAAGGTTCAAGGTATTTTCGTTTCCTAGTTTTTTTAAAAAATTTTTGTCAGTATTTGTGGAAATGCCTTCCAAAGTTAAGCGTAAAATAATTAAAATGGCGCACTTTGAAAGGTGACACTCACAAAAGATTTTAAAAAAACACTATAGGATACAGAAATACTTTCAACCTTTTTCTATAAGGGGGAAAAGTTTCAATTAAGAAAAAAAAATCCATTTGAAAAATTCTAAAGCAAAAGCGGAGACTGCTAGCGAGTTTACAATTTCACTTTAGAGTTCCCTGATATTGCATAGTAATAGCTAAACCCTTCTTGAAATGGGAGATGTTTTACTTAAAAAGAAATATTTTGATAAGCGTGTAAAATTAGTTAATTGAAAATTTACGTACAAAAAATTAGCTTTTGTAGCAATTTTCCCGACCACTTTTTACAAAAATATTGAGGGTGTTTTATTTCAAATGAAAGCGTTTTAATGTTTGAGTATCACTGAGTATTTAGAAATAATTCTAGATAATGGGTATAAGAAAGTACTTACCCTAAATAATTAATTTGTTTTAAATTTTCACGTAACTTCTAATTTCTAATACGATATACACTTTCAGGGTGTATAGGTATGGAAGTAGTAAACTAAACATTATAGTCTACATAGGCATTGAATACAAAAAAGTGGGCTTTCGCTACAAAAGATCAAGGAAAGTTCTAATTTGGTAGATTTGTACAGTTTTGTGTTCTAATTAATATTTAGAGTTTGTGACTTTGAGCGACCGTCGCTCACGCCGCCGTATTGGAAAAATGGGACCGAATGGGACCAGTTTTTTCAAGAATATCTTCTCTCCAGCGCTAACCAGGTCAAAAATAGCTATTACAAAAATTATAGAGCATGAAATTTTCTGTGGCTTTTCTAAGAAATCAAGTTTTAGACTTCGGTGGATCTCCGAATCTTTGTCAAATTTCCAAAAATATATACGATTTAGTTTTGCTTTTCTTTTGGATTTTTGACAAAAGATCTGGAGATCCGTCGAGGATCAAAACTTGGATTTATTCGTGGGTCTTTTATATGTACAACATACCAACAAAATTATTACTATAGGTATCCCGTTTAGATTGATGCAAGGTAAATAATTTACACTATATTTATACGGCAAGACGATCGCCGATGTAGCGATTTTGCAAATTGTAACTGTAACTCGGGCACTATTTATCTGATTGAAAAATGTTTTTTATAAAAATTACAAGAAATTTCATGCTCTATAATTTTGATAATAACTATTTTTGAGCTAGCTTGCACTGGAGAGAAGATATTCTTGAAAAAGCTTGGCAAATTTCTACAATTCGCAAAATCGCTACTTCGTCGATTAGTCTTACCGTATGAATATAGTGTAAATTATTTACCTTTTGCATCAAATGGGACAGTTATAATTTTTTGGTATGTTGTACATGATAAAGACCCAATGATAAATCCGAGTTTTGATCCTCGACGGACCTCCAGATCTTCGTCAAAAAAGTTTAGTACAGGGGTATAATAGGGTTCGATAATCATGTGGCACAAGAAATTGGGTCTTTTAAAATAATTTTGTATATCAGACAAATTTTTAATTTCTATACTTTTCAATACTACAAGTGCTGTAGTTAAGGTCCTATAGTTAACAAGAACGAATTTCAGTTACAAATTTTAATAATTGAACATTTGAGAGTAGTACAATAATAATAGTTCAAGAATATTTTTTATATAATTTATGGTTATCGAAAATTTAAAAAATTTCCACTTTGCTATTATTTATACAAAACTCGATTTGTCTCGTTAAAATTGATGAATGATCTATATATAGATATCATTTGTTTCACTTCGATAAGAATTTTTGAACATTTGCTAAATGAGATAAGATTTTTGAATGGTATACGAAATACTTTCCTAATAATCATCGAATTAATATTGACGAATCGAATTTTTAATTTATCATAGTATATCATTGAACTCGGTTTGGTTAAGTGCTGTGTTCGCGTTTGGAATTATCTTCTGCCGTTTGGGACATTCTGCAAGAAGTTTTAAGTTCAATTGCTACTACTTTATAAGGTTATAGTTTTTTTACTTTACTACACATTTTAAGGACCATACTCCTTTTTAACTACTAGTTATACTACGCAATAAGACTGCGTAAGAAGTAAGTATGGTAGGATACGGTAGAAATTTGCCGCTCTTGATTCCACTGTAACTCGGGCACTATTCGTCTGATTTAAAAATGTTTCTTACAAAAGTTACAGGAAATTTCAAGTTTTCTAGTTTTTGTAAAAACTATTTTTAACCTAGGCGGCGCTGGACAGAATACATTTGCGATAAACTGGTCTTTAGTGCCATTTTTCTAATATGGCAGCGCGAGCGGCGCGGTTGCCCACTCGGAATATTAATTAGGACAACAAACTGCACAAGTCTACCAAGTTTCAACTTTCCTTGACCATTTGTAAGTCAGAACCTACCCATTGCCTGGACTAATAATATTATTTTGCAATAAGAAAAGGGATAATTATTTCATTTTTTAACGTAAGAAATTTAGATCCAAGTTTACACATAACACTGTGATGTTTGTACATTAATTTTTTGCCAGTTTTCTAATTTAATTTTATTTTAAGGCTTGAAATTGCCATCAAATTTAATGAAGCTTATTTTATTTTCAGTAAAAGTTTTTGTAGAGAATTGGAAGTTGTAGAGAATATTAAAATGTGACACAAAATAGACGCTTAATATATACTTAATTGTGTAAAATTTGTTTAAAATGTTAAAGATATAAAAAAAGGGAAGTATATTGGATTGTCTAGACTTCGGTAAACCTTGGAAAATGAGGAAAAAATTGTAATATACTAAGTACTATTATGGTTTATAATCGAGTTCTTAAAGAAATGGCTATAGAAGATTGCTTTGGGAACAAAAAATTATTAGAACCGTAAACTGGGGTGTAGTAATATGCGGACGTTTCACAAATGATCTCACTATTCAAAGTACAAACTAGGATTGAACTTTTGGCCTTTTGGCATTGATGGGTTACATGGAGTTTTAGGAGCAGATACTACGACTCATGCGTTAAAAATTAAGAAGATGCCAGTGCTTCAAGCTCGTAACCAAGTCACTGGGTACTGATGGGTATCTCATAACCCATAGTACCAACGCAGTAACTCACCTGAAATTTTTCCCTTATTTTGCAATAAATTTTGATGTCGAACTAATTCAAAAAAACGAGCGTTCATGATTTATTGCTATTGAAAATTTTCTTTACATTTTTTGTTCGTTTAACTTATAAAAAAATAAATGAAAACTTACAAATTACAAAGGTATATCATAAAAGAAGGTTTTCGGGCTATTTAGAAATAACGTTTTAAAGCTTGTTGTAAAGATTGGGAGGGGGAGGAGGTTGTAAATTTTAAAAAGTTATCATGATGAATAACCATATACTCAATGGTTTTAACGGCACCAATTCAAATGTTGTAATAAGAAAATCAATACAGTGTGTCCAAAATGTACGAAATGTGTTAATTTACGAAAATTAATTTTACAGAAAATGACTATTGCAGCTATGTCGTGAAATGATGAGTTCAGAGTTAAATTAATATAACGTTTTAATTAACTTAATCGAGATTTCCAATATTAAATTTATTTATTCACATTTCATTTACTAAATTTCGTATTGGTGTTGCGTCGAATTAATAAATTGAAGCTCCCTTTATATCTATTTTAAGCAGGAAATTTAATATGTTTGGGAGACAGCTTTTGATAATTAGCTTTTCTTATTGTTGATTTTGTCTACAAAATTGCTTTTGCGCCTAAAATAAAGTTTTACTTCGTCACAAGCGACTTTTAAATAAATTATTTATTTTCTACAAAAAATACAGGCAAGAATTATTTTGGCTTTTATCATTTTTTACTACTTAAATACGCAGTCTTTTAAAGTACTCTAAAGTTTTTCGTTAGACCTTCGTAAGAAGAAATACCTCCAAATACGGCCTTGTAATTACCGTAATGGCGGATTCGGTAAGTACCAGGACCTACGTCTTTAGTAACCGTCCATTCGACTACTGCAGTACTTGTACCAGCTATAATGGACGTGCGACTCCATTTAAATCTAAAAATTGAGGCTATATTATACAGTGTGTTCAAAAATCATGGAATATGGTAGGTACATATCTCAGTAAATATTTAATTAATAGTAAATATTTAGTAATCTTTAGGTAAAATAATCACAAGGTATCCCTATATTATACTCATTTGATAGAGTATCTCTAAAATTATTTAAATTGTTTACTAATAATCTGATGTATGATAGCCCTTATAGTTCTTAATGTGGTAGAAATAGTGGCTATCAAACCTCAGAGTAGTATTAAACAATTGAGATATTATAAAATGTCAAATTCGAGTAGAGATTTAACTCACTGCCATACACACTCACTAATAACCTACTTTGTTTCCCAATTCGCATCCGTTGCAACTATATCCCAGTCGTCTTCGGTCAACATTTTTTCAACGGTCAAAAAGGTTTTACCGTGCATGACGTTGTTTCTCGGATGACCAGCGATCTAAAATTTCTTCCGTATTAATTTGCTATTCTTAAATCGGTAACTTACAAAAGACGTGACGACAGTATCTCCCACACTTACGGTCGATGGTGGTTGTTTGACGCAATCGCCAAAATCCAGTTTAAAACCGGACCAATCGTAAATAACGGGAGGTACGAAGGAAATTAAATTTTTGCTTAAATCTGGTGGTGTTGGACCTACGTCGAACGTTTCGTTCTGCAAATTTAAAAATTCGACTACTCGTCTAAAAGGCGCGTAAACTCACTTTTAACAAAGCATCTGTAAGCTTGCTGTAGACGTGGATGTAGATCGGTAATGTTTGAGGTCCAAATATCGTCGAGGCGGCCTCGTATCGTTGTAACTAAAAATGGCCACTATCAGAAACGTTTTTTAAATTTTTGTCAGGTTGCTCACTTGGTATTCTTCTGGAGTAACGACGTAGTCGCTGTAAATGTTGCTAAGACCGGCTATTATTACTTTAGCGTCGTCGGTTCCCACGTTTTCTTTGATAACCTTCTGTAAAGCTCTCTTCATGCGTCGTCCTGCCATCGTGGTAAACTCGCCCGGTACTGCGGCTAAAACTACGTCGCCGAGTATGGCTACTTGGGTACTCACTATTTGGGGCTGCCATTGATAAGGAAACTTAATCTAGTAATAAAAAAAAATATTTTGAAATCTCCCCACTTTAATCTAGTAGAGATAAGCTATTATAGCCGTGTGATTCAGGTCAGTCTGAGAAGACGTCGCTGAAAAAGATGTTTGACTATCTTTCTAAATGCCTTTGATAGATTTTTTTTAAGTTTTTTATCATTAAAAAAATTAATTGCAGGAAATTGATATTCCTTTTAACTTAAACGATACTACGATACTCTTAAACAAGAAGTTTTGTTCATAACTTGTTAAAACTATTGGAAATGCCACATATAACCACGATAAACTCGACTTCCAATAATTATCTCCATACAAAAATCAATCTCTTGGGGTTGGGGTTAATTTAATTAAAAGTTACGAGAGCGATCCTTCTCAATTTGTACTATTAGGACAATTGTTAAGTAATTAAGCTCGCATACCCTTCCTGTTAAAAGTAGTATTGGTTTCGGATAATGACAACTAACGTCTTCCGGGAGCGGCGTGGCAAGCAGATTACGCACTAAGTTCCACAACATGTTGTCGCTCACGGTTCCTTGTTTAAAGTCGAATTCGCCGGGACCGTCAGTTGTACCTGCAGCAAAACTGTATCCCATAGCTGAAACACATCCCTTCAACTGAAAGCGTAAAATGTTACAAAAGTGCACTACAATAAAATTTAAAAACAAAACAAATGTAAGTACTTGGAAAATGTTAAAAGTTCAAGCTGTTGAAGTTTACCTCTCTTACTGTGCCATTTTCTAAAGTTTCTTCAACGACTTGATTTGGCATGTCGACGTACTGGTGTCCAACTTTCAAAGAACCTTTGACTTCTCTCTCTTTTCCGTCGTTTAACAGTTCCTGTGATGAAGATAAAAAGTTGTAGTTGATGTTAGTTTTTCGTATGGCTCAATAACTTACGACAGCCTTTGCGAATAAGCGCTCGGCAATTATCTTCGTACTTTCAAACATATCTTTGCCTGGACCCGACGCTACGCAAAGTTTGGCATTTCCATCACACGAACTCGTTACGTCGTCGCAACTATCGCCTGTATTCAAACAATGCGGTCCTCGTATGTTGGGAGATACGTCGCCCAAATTGGTAGAGGCGAAAGCTCCAACAAATTTTCCCTTTAAAAGTAAATTTTATATTTAAAATTGACGTTTTGTTTCTAAATACATTTTCTGTTTTGAATGAATTTTGTTCAACGTAAAAAGGTTTAATTAATTCGTAATATAAAGGCGTATAAATTATAGAATTTTGTAAAACAAAAATTCTTTAAATTTCTTCTTTGGAACAATTAAGCTCAAGATCCAATTAATTTATAAAATTCGTAAACGGAAAGCAATTAATAATACTAAACAAAAGTGTCTTTCAATATAAATAAACTTTGGCTTCTTCTCTATACAGTGTGCCCCTGGATTGTTTCATTATACTTAGGCATAATTGGTCAAAAATTTTGGAATTTCGTGTTAATATTTTAAGAATAAGAATAAGAAATTATTGGGTCATTTTGATAATCAGTATTTTGTGTCTCCAGATCGACTTCCCTATAGGTGTCTAGCATTTGGGCTCCCGAAGTATGCTCGCCCTACGCACTTCCAAATGTGGATGACACTAAAAAACTTTTTAACGTTACTTACTTTTCCGGGCAAACTTCCCTTATTAACGTGTTTTTCAAGCAAAATGGACGCGTAACCAACATTATCGGACGAGACGAGAGTATTGGTATTGTTCATCGAGGTAGGATGAACCGCAAACCATTGAATCGAACCCAATAGTTGGTCGACCATGGATACAAATTTAAGTTGCACCATCTCTTTATCCGTATCGAATTCGTATCTAAAATAATATTTTCGTTTTAAAAAATGAAATCATTTCAATTTTACCACAACTGACTCTAATCTCTCTTCTGCCGGATTTAGAATGTACGCTAATGGACTTCTATTTATATTTGAGTTTAGCAATTCTCCGGAATTTATGTAAATTTTTGCTTTTTGCATCGAGTTGTGTGCTTTACGAATGGCCTTTAAAGAGTTTTGTTGCTTTTAAATAAATGAATGTTTGAAAATAATAGGCATACTTACGTTAACTATCCCTTCAACTAGAGCTGTAAACGTTTCCCGTACGAATCCGTACGAAGTTAAATCAAATAAGAGGTCCATCATTGCGCCGCCTGGTGTGGAATGGGTGTGACTTGCGCTTATTATTAAGTTCTGTTCTGTATACGTTTTATCGAAGAGGTTTTCCAAATTATTTAATACCTTGGTTAAAAAAGAATTAATCAGTATGAAATAAATAAACTGTAGTAAGTATGTATTATGTACTTGTCTTTTAATTCCATATCCGACCATAGCGGCGTCGACGCTAATAAAGGCCATCCTATTTGATGAGTCGTCTTCTATGATAAACGCTCTTGCGAACTGACGGAGATGTAACCCAGATCCCTTTTGTTGAGATTTTGCGTATCCTATCTAAAACATAAGGTATTGGTGTGTTAGTGGAGATAAAGAGGCGATGATTTACTTTCAGACGGTTTGACCTATACTTTGAATATAGATCGCAACAAGCTTAGAACAACTATTAAAGGATATTAAACAAAAACATGCACTTGTTAGAAAAATTAAAAATTAGCAGTGCGAACGATTCTCAAAACAGATGGGACACGATTTTTATGTCTGCATTAAAAAAATGAGGCAAAATCAATTGATATAAGAATAGGTATTGGACAAGGCCACTCTTTGCTAGTTCCCTTGTATCCAATTTGATAATGAATGAGATTATCAAGAGAGTAGCCTGGGGAAGACGATTCAGACTGAAGTTTCAATCAAAAGACTGAAACGATAGGAAAGAATGAGAGTTGTAGTCATAAATCAAGCAAAGCATCTATCTAAGCTCCTACACTTCTGCAATAAAAACACCAGCATCTATAGAAGTCAGGGTGGTCAAACGAGTCGAGCATCTGATTCAGGTTAGGATGTTCTCAGTTTGAGACTGGCTGACATCACTAGATTTTTTTTTACCACCTAAAGCTGTAGGTCCCGTCTGTAAATAGCCTGTGCAGTTGAAACGGACGTTAAATACCACATATATAAAATAACACCAGCATCTCCGTTATTGTATAGAAAGGCATTCTGCGCTACTGTAGAATTTGTAAAAACCTGAAGAAACCTATGGTGCGGTATAAAATAGAAATACGACGTCCAAGAGAAAAGCCCATGAATGGATTAAAACGAGAAGCTACTGGCAGTGCTCTTCAGCAGCATATTAGAGACTCCCGGAAAGGGCAATTGCAGAAAGCTGTATGGCTCTTCAAGAAAGTAAAACTTATCGAGGAGATTCCTCTGAGTCTATTGCATCGTTTTAACCATCTTTCTAGCCCCTTGCATCTACAAAGAAAGTGCATAGTACAAAATGGTACTGATCTTTGTATTGAGATTATTCCCGAACTGCAGAACTAATAAATTAAGTAAGAGTGTTGTTTCAGTGATCCGTAAGCAGGATGGGGGTGAAGAGCTGTCAAATTTTTCCACGTTTCGTTGTCTAATTGTGTCTAACAACAAAAATTGAGTCCTTTTATAAATTCAGAAAAGCACTTGGTTAAGTTGCAATTTGTCCACAACCCAAAAGATCAAATCCGATTTTTTGAAAAGTGGCTGGCGTATAATAGGTAATTTTTACCTCGCGAATCGAGTCGAGTTACATTGTAGTAATTGGGTAAATCTAATTACTAGTACATTACTAAATTGTAAAATTGTGGACTTTCAACATAATTACATCAACGTGTTATGCCATTATAATTAACGGAATATATTAATATTGAAGAAACATTAGTTAAAGATACCGTAAAATTAGCATTAATCAATAGTAATTCCTGCCAATTTTCCAGATTCGCCACATTTAATTAATATTTAAATAAAGGTACTTTAATTACAATTGACTTTGAAGTATCTGACGCCTAATATCTGCATTCTACCTAACCCTTAGCTATATTTAATTCAAGCTTCAAAGTGCTTTGAACGTTAATTTAATTTATATTATTAGAAGAAAAATAGTTTAATTAAAATTTTTATGGCATAATTAACAAAATAATTATTGAGTTTTAGAATTATACTTACAAATACTACTTCAGCTATAGGTCCGGTAACGTCGGCTATTCCGACTCCTACACGATAAGCCGCTTCCACTTGTGCAACCAAACAAAAAGGTATAACGAGAATTAGATAATAGAGCAATTCACATCCTTTGTATAAAGTAGTCCATTTAGCCATTTTTTTAATTTATCTAAAAATGATTATAATAATTAAAACGGAATAATAATTTAAAGATACCTCTATTTACATAACTAAAACGGAATTATATAAAAATTAAAAATCGCTTTCACTTACGTTTTTATAAAAATAGTTTTTAAGTGTACGACTTTCCAACAAAGTACATCTCTTTTTTAACTTACATGTCGCATAAAAATATTACAACTTTTTAGAAGATTTTCAAATTTTGATCTTTATTTATTGGGCATTTTGCAGAGAGGCGAGCTCCCGAACTACTACAGTAAACTAAAAATATTATTATTGAAGATAGAAAGTTTTTTCTTCCGATTAATGGAAAGGTGACACCTTTCCGATTTATTAATTGGTCCGTAAATATCATCTGCTACAGTAGTGTGTCTCACGAGATTACGCCCCTGACAAACTGTATAACTTTTTTCCGCGTTACCTGCGTTGATCTGCATTATGAGCCGTTAAGAAGGTTTATATCGCCTCTCTTCTTAACCCACGCATGGAAGAGAGATGCAAAATGACGGACAAGGTGGAAATTTATCAGTTATTCGGTTCAGCAGACCTCTTTTTTACGGAGCCGTGCTTACTTTAAACTCGCCCAACTTTATAATCAAAAAGTTATTGTACTCGCACAACGCAAACTTTAGGGTTAATTAAAATTGTTTAAGAAATTATGAATTTAAAGTCGATTCGCTTCATTAAAAGTATAATATTCGATGAAAAAATAGTGTGGGTAATAGCATAAGAAAAATAAAGATTCCAGCGATTATTGGATTTGGTTGGTTCTTCGTAAAGCAATCTGCCACCATCGTCTAGGACAGCTATTTTGGAAACAAAAGTCCCTAGGACGTAGCCTAATGTTTATATTACTAGGCCTGGAAAGGGTGCTCCTGTACTGGTGTTTAAAAAAACGTATTTGAAACGTTAAGGACAGACATTACTAATAAAAAGAAGACAAAAATTTTCCTTAAACATGTAGCGCAAAATCCTTCCTAAGAACGCTATTATAACCATTTCAAAGCTCATTATTCAACTCTCATCGTCAAAGGGGATGTAGCTCTCTTAGAAAAGATTTTGCGTTACGTGTTTATGGGGACTTTTTGTCTTATTTTTATTAGTAGCTTATGTCCTTGGTGATGGGGATTCTATCTTATTAACACCCTGTATACCGTCAGGATTTAGAAGTGGACATCGATCCGGTAGGAGATTGTCGTTTAGTTAAGTAGAATTTTTGATTTCTGTTTACGTTTCAAATAATTGGTGCTATGCGCTTCTGCTCATTTTAACCAAATGAAAAATAGATGTCTAAGTTAAAAGTTAAAACCTTGTTTGGGGTAATGTTATGTCTACTACTATACCTTAAAAATGAACGAAACTTGTGTGCTTCAAAAGTCCAATATCCAATAAAATTTGTTAACTAATTCAATCCACATTATCCGCACTAGTAACGTAAATTTAAAGATGTAAAATTACATAAACAAGCACGTTATCTAATTACACCACATACCAAAAGAATAACTTTCAAAACTTTTTTTTATACGTTTGTTAATGAACTCGATACGCTTAAGAAGTGAATGTATCAAAACAAACTATACACTACAACTAATACGGATTATTTCTTCCAAATATGTATAACGTACTACACACACATCCACGCAGAGAAAGGAACAACAAAATGACATTGGTGCTTACTGATAATAGCACCCAACAATCTAGAGATACCAAAATTATTTATGTAACACGAAGTAGGTACCTAATACTAAACTCTTTGTGTATTTCAAAAAAATCAAAATTGGTATTACCTATTGTACTTTGTGTTTAATTATTTTGATATGATAAATTTCAACAAGTAAAGGCCAGTTCCATCACAAGCATCACAACTAACTATATCACTTCCTTCTATTTACATGAATCATTCAACAAAGAGACACTTTACAAAGTCAAGGCAAAATAGTTTAATTTATTTTACGTACATCCTAATGAACGACTATGACCCTCATTATTCTTTTCATGAACGATGAACTGAGCATTTAGAAACTATTACTAATAGTCTGCTTCGAGTTTATTTGATGGAAACATTTTTGGGGAACCGTTGCACGCTTCAATTAAACAACAAGGTCGTCGGAAGAGACAAATGAGTACGGACGCACTTAAATTAACCTACACCGTCTCTAATCTGCGGTAAACTTGATAAAAGTTTTAAAATGTCCTAAATCACTGATACAGTAATACTTAACATGGCCTCATGTAGTAGGCCCAAAGCGGATATGTTTGTCATTATATCCTGTACAAAAATTCGTGGTGGGCGAAAGAAACAAATATATTGGTGACACTATCGATCAAAGTGATGCCAAATTTCCAAATTATGTCAAAATGTGACATTAATGATGGGTTGAAGAAAAGTATAATCAGTAATCGTTATCACCTGGGGTCGTCCTTTCTTTTTTATAATTTTTTTAGGTAAAATTTATAAAAAAATGTGTCAAGTGTCTATTTATGATTGTTTTCAATCCTGCTCCCCGTAACTAAAATTACAAAGTCGTTTTGAAATGGCGTGGAATAAACAGTGCAGTGGCTACCGTGACCTACTAATAG
Organism: Malthinus flaveolus; assembly: GCA_950108345.1. Classification (NCBI taxonomy): domain Eukaryota; kingdom Metazoa; phylum Arthropoda; class Insecta; order Coleoptera; family Cantharidae; genus Malthinus; species Malthinus flaveolus. The sequence continues at coordinate 33,708,528 of OX467286.1, read as the reverse complement.
GTAGGTGGGCAGTGGGCTACCTGCAGAAAATTATATTTGTCCGTTACTTATATTACATTACCATCGAAATTACTATTTTTGTAATTTTTAATCGCTATTGGGCCAGCTTGTATTTTTCCCCAGTGGTATCTCTATAGTGTGAATTCCGTATACATTGTGTTTCTTATTCAATTAAAGTATTGGAATAATTAATTATTGTGAAATTTACTTGAATTAGTTAATTATTTCATAACCCACATAAATAATCAAATAAATTTTAGTACCTACCTACTGTGTAAATTTAAGGTAAACTAGTTGAATAGTTGAGTAGTACCGACTCACTGAGCCGTTTACTCTTACAAAAATTTGAATAATACTAAATAAGTTAATCGGCGTAAGTTGTTTTATTAGGTCATTTTAATTATTGCAGGTGTTATAAATAGTTACAGTAAAATAGTGACATATTTTTAATCTCTAATTATTTCGTAACACCTCTTTCTTGCTCAAATTGATAACTATAAATGGTAGGTCATACATTGCAGATTTTCTGCTGCGTAACATAAGCAGCGGCTTTACCGTAAAAACAAATACCATTATTTTTAATTAATGCAAATAAGCCGCACCTGCTTAAACGCTCTAGTGTGATAGGAATGGATTTAGGTGAGAACAGCCTAAAATTTTTTTTGCTTATCTTTCGTTCAAAGAGATGTAGAAAGGTATCGAGAAACTGCAGACTACACCAGGAGAGTTGAAACGGTTAGAAGAAGGGACACAACTGCTTCTGGACGACCACTTCCTTACTCTTGAGTATTTAGAATCAAAGCCACGACTGCATTTAGTAACTCTAACGAGTCGCATAAAGTACGTGGAGTAGCAGTTAGTGGAGGAACTGTAAGAAGAAGGTCTTAGGAACACGATTGAGGGAAAGAAGACCCGCAAGTGTTCTGGAGTTGACCAGAGAACATCGAATGAAGAGAAGACCAAAACTAGAATAATAAAGAATGGATGCAAATCCTTTTAGTGACAAGTCCTGATTCTGCCTAACATCTTCGAGACGTCCGTCAAAGAATACGATACAGGGCTAGTGAAAGGATGGCATTCCTCAATATTCCAGTCTTGGTGTTCAATGGAAATTATAGGTATATGGATCGAGTTTTGTGCCTTTGAGTGTATTCAACAAAATATAAAATCAATTAAACATTTCAGTGCTTATTGCACATGTAAGTACTTATTGTATTGTAGATACCACCGATCTTTCCGATCGGTCCGATCGGATCGATCCGAGGTTTTCTAAACCTCTCAGTAAATTATCTATGCTACTAACACCAATTTTGAGATTTTTTTGTTGATTTCATATACTTTCAAATAGGAATAGGTATAATAATAATTTAAAAAAATTATTGTCAATTATTAATGTTACATTACAACTTGAAAAGAAAAGATAAGATTTAGGTTTAAAGATACAGCCCATTCGTATAATTTGTATGAAACATGACATTTTCATATTTAATCCAAGAGGCAAGTCGAGCTACTCTACGTAGAAAAACTTCTGAATAGTCTGGTTTGGGATAGTTTGGAGGTTGAGAAGTATAAATGACTATCCTAGATTTGCACGGTCTAATTCTATGTACCACACCTTACAGAGACGCGGATAATAAAGTTTGGCATACAGCCATTTATACAATACTTTCAGAACTTTCAAATTTAGATCTATAATAATCCAATTAACGCAAGATCTAGCGGCATTGACCGTAAATATATAACTTTTCAACACTCTAAAACTCGTTAAACTTCATAAATACAAAAAACATGCAGGAGCTCGCCTCTAATTCGTCAGAACTTTTGGTATATTCATTACTAAGCAGACTAAGCACCTATCAGTATGTGAAATTTCAAAACTATTGGATTTTTTGAAGGTGAGACCCTTAGTTAACAACTGGGCTATACCATATCATCCAATTTTCCGTCGCCAGATTGATATTTGTATTTCGTTTTGGTTCCAAGTCATGATGAATTATTAGTTTATTATCGCTTCCAGTAAAACATTCTTTCCCTGGTAGTTTACTTCTACTTTTCTTTTAAAATCAAATATTAAAATTGAAAGTTGTAAATCAGCTATAATATGCACCGGCGTTTGAACAGCTTCGTCTTTTTTAATTTTACCGTCTCCTTAGGCGTATGCTTCATTAAATTAGAGTGGAAAAATCGCCAATTTTCATTTTTATCCTTCGGCCTCCGAAGAGGCCGCCGAACATTTTGCTCTGAAGTTTGTAGAATTCATGTGCGGAAAGTATAACCCCCAATCCAAAGGACATATTTTTAGACGTAACGTGAGAAAATTCTTATGCTTCTTGGACCGTTTCTTTTAATTTTTACTTTTACAAAAAGACATAGTAAAGTCGTGATATTATAAATTTCCTTATGGCTGGAGAATTGTAGGTTGTGTACAGTTGTACAGGTTATGGCGCGTAAAAGTATGCATGCAACTCAATTAACATTTTCGGTGGCGTCTCTTACTTTTAAGTTTTAGAGGTGTGTATCATGTAATTGTCTTTGCTACCCGCCATTTAGGCGTATTCTGTAGCATAACCTCTAAAAATAGTGGCATTATATGTCAAAATTTTGCCATTTCCCATCATAACCTCAATTAACATTGAGCTTGTGGGGAAATCTTACGTCGTCCTCAGGGCATAGGAAACACATTTTCTTTTAAATCTATTATTATAGATATATTCTATATCATATCCTCTATGGCATGACATATTTCATATCGTTCTAAGTATTTATACGCAACAGAAAACAATCAGTTTAAACGTACTATAATTAGCTCACCATACGCCAAGAATTAGTGACCATTCTATAATAACCATCGAAGTAGGTGGCCAGAATTTTAATATTAAAACTAAATTAACAAAAAAATGCACAAAAGACTACAATGCAGATAAATTTCAAGAGAAATTAATTAGCAAAGAATGGAACAGCGCCGTGGCAGATGTAAATATACTTGCTGAGTCTCTGGATCGTACAATTCAAAGTACGTTAAGTGAAATGTGTCCTATAAGAACTGTAATTGTACCAAGTACATATATACAGAATAAATGGATAAATTTTGAAATTATAAATCACATGAATAAAAGAGATGAAAAATATAAGGAAGCAATGTATACAAATAATAGGATGGCATGGAACGAATACAAAACATTAAGAAATAAAACCACATGTTTGATTAGACAAGAAAAACAAAAATATTTTAACGAAATTATTGATAAAAATAAAAAGAATAGCCAGATAATGTGGAAAAATTTAAAAACGCTATTGCCCACAAAGATACAGGAAAGTGACGACACGATAGTGTTCAAGAATATTGTAAGTAGCGAGGAGAAAACTATCTGTGAAGAATTTAATAAATACTTTTCTGAGAGCATTCGGGAAGTCGTAAGCAACATTCCTGAGATAAAAAACTACGACATATTGGAAAATGTGGAAACATATGGAACAATGCAAAAGTTCGAAAAGATAGAAATGAAAGAATTAAATAATATAGTTGGGTCACTAAAAAATACAGGAGGAACAGATGATCAGATATCAGTCAAAATACTTAAAGATGCAACAAAAGTAATAGGAAATCGTATACTAGACGTCGTTAATTTATCATTGGAGAAAGGCATATTTCCGGAGGGATGGAAGACATCATGCATAATTCCAATACAGAAGGTGTTAAATTCTAACAAGTGTGAAGATTATAGACCTATTAATACGGTTCCTGCTGTAGAGAAAATATTAGAAGTAGTAGTGAAAAAACAGTTGATAAATTATAGTGAAGAACATAAGATAATATCTCCAAGACAATCTGGTTTCAGAGCTAATCATTCGTGTGAATCGGTGTTACTAAAGATTAGTGATCAGTGGTTGAAGGCGTTAGATCAGGGTTTGGTTATCGTGGCAGTGTTCCTAGACTTTAAAAGAGCGTTTGAAACAATTAATAGACAGGTGTTGCTAAACAAATTTAAAAAAATGGGTATTGGTGGGGATGTGCTGAGGTTTTTTGAGAGTTATTTCCAAAATAGACGACAAAAAGTTAAATTTAAAAACAGTGTATCGTCGACATTGTAAATGAGGACGGTGTGGCACAAGGTACAGTTTTGGGCCCAGAGATGTTTAAATTGTACGTTAATGATATGCCCAAATGTGTAAAAAGATGTGAAATAGAAATGTTTGCCGATGATACTATGCTTTTTTTGATCGGTGAAAACATTAATGAAATGTCTGGCATTGTGAATGATGATTTGGAGAATGTCTTTGAATGGTTATGTGCAAATAAATTGTGTTTAAATGTTAAAAAAACAAAATATATGATCATTGGAAATGTAAATGCAGAAGATAGAAATATAGGAATTTGCATAAATAATCTGATGTTAGAAAGAGTGGATGAAATTAAATATCTTGGAGTGATAATTGATGATAGGTTGACTTTCAGAAATCATTTTCAATATGTGCTAAACAAAATGTCAAAAAAAGTTTTTTCTTGGTAGAATAGGTAAGAATTTGGGTATATTTGCTAAATTATTGTTGTACAAATCGATTGTTGCGCCGCATGTGGATTACTGTTCGACGATGTTACTAATGTTAAATAAGGAACAATTTAAAAAATACAGATTGTTCAAAATAAAGCTATGAGAATAATATTAAAATGTAGTCGATATACCCCTATTAAAGATATGTTAGATATATTGGGATTGATGAACATAGAACAAAGAATAATGTACAGGGCTGTTATATATGTTTTTCTGATTAAACTTAAGAGAGTGCCGGAATACTTGTCGGACAGATTAAGACTCGTTAATGAGGTACATTGTCATCAGACCCGAGGTAGATGCAATTTTATGATAGAGCGCTATAAAAGGGACAAAACAGAACGATCGTTGTTTTATAGGGGGCTAAAAATATTTAACACCTTGCCTCTAGAAATACGAAATTGTACGGTTCTTAAGGAAATAAAGGATAAATTGTATTTATTTTTTAAGGAAAGTTATTAAGTTGTGTTTATTGTATGTATAGTGAAATTGTGTTATGTATAGCAGTAAGCTAAATAAATGGTTATTATTATTATTATTAGCCACTTTTCCGGATTTTTTTGTTACTTTCTAATACTTTTTTTAAATTTAAAATTATGTCATACCATAGAATAGCTCTTTGACTAGACCCTACAAAGACCTTAGTTGTATCTGTTGAGTATTAAAGCTGTTCATAACGACGTAAGATACACCCTATACATAACCTATAATCCTCCAGCCTTATACTAACTTTAGTAGGCATCCTTATAAGCAGGTTAATGAAGTATATAAGAAGTGGGTTCATGGGCTTATTATCTTTTATACCCCACATACGGCACTACATTAAATATAAATGTTTATGCAAATTTTTTACGCTTCTTCCCACTTCCACCCAGTCGATGAAATTTGGATAGTGTTTGTTATCAGATGGAACTAGCTGCTTTCTATAAGTCATCATTGTGGGGATTAAATCGCTGGTATTCTTTATTAGATTTACTATTCTCTTAGCGATTGCTCCGGTAAAAATTATTACAGCTACACTTTTGTATACATGGTCCACACTAAACCTTGTCCTCAGGCAGTCTCTAAGATACGTGCTCTTTTCACACTTGGAACGGTCATCTTAATCTTAGGTAACTCATCCTTCTAATAGTTGTTTTGTCCGAAACCTACTAACGTGCCAAATTGTCTATTGCTTCGTAAGTTTTTGTCACGCTTGCAAATATTTCGGAAGCTAAACAGATTGATGTGTTGTATCGTAAGCTTATTTTGGAAAACCGAGATAAATACCTCTTTTGGATTCTTTTTCACGATTGACTGTTACTACAGTGCTATAAACACGAAACATTTAGTAACTTTGGAAATGGCGAATTGGTGAATACTTATCAATAGTTATAGAATTATGTATTTCGGCAATTAACTAACTAGTAACTAGTATAACAAAAGACACTACTGTCTTTGAATTCATAGAACTTTGGATCTTCTCAATCTTAAACTCAGTTTTTACATTTTTTATTTTAAATTAATATCTACGGCCTTGCCAACTAATAACTTTACTAAACAACAAGCAAAACATTATGATAAAATAGAGCAGTTAGAACATCTAATTCAATTTCCACTTTCGTAATCAGTCAGTTTTTATTTATTTATTTTTTGTATTTATTAGCCCAATTTGTATCCAATACGAAAAAGTTTTCAGTCAGTCGCTATATTAACCCCCATTCAAACTATTCAAAAAGTCTTTCGTTTAAAATTTTCTCTGTTTGCTCTATTATAGGCTTTCGATTATATATTTTTTATAATTTATAACCAAAGTGTATTGCACCGAGTCCAAGTGACAATTTTCTGTACGTAACTTGAGAAAAGCCTGCTCTTTCGATCATCTCTTTCAGTTTTTCCTATTGCGGAAACATATTCAAACTTGAAGGTACAAAATCAATTATACTAACTTTAATTGGCATATCCTCATATACTTTACGGTAGTAAGAAAACGGTTCCCTAGTTTTCCATATTTTATACCCTACGTACGGTACTACATTATAAAATAAAATTCTATGAACCCTGGAAGTAGAAAAATAGTTTAAATAATATTATTTTTTTACATAATAAACTTACCTAGCAATAAGAGGATTATCTATGGGACTAACATCTAAGCAATAAAATCGACTGCCTGGTTTCAAAACACGATATGCTTCAGCGAAAGTCTGTAAAAAGTATGTTAATTTCAAGACCAAAGTAAAAGTGTGAAAAACGGCTTGTAGTCTGAGAGTTGGGGGGGTTTGTAAGCTCGCCTAGCCTGGTATAACAACAGACTTTTATATTATTCCGACCATGGTACTACACAGTCACGTTAATAAATGGTAGAAGTCGATGACATTGTGTTAAAAATGTCTTAAAGTAGGTCACTAGTTCTCCGAATTCCCAAGTGATTACTTCCGAAAATAAATTTTCTTCTGGGGTTGTGAGTTGTAGAAGCTATCAATCATCGTTAAGTAAGTTCATAATTCTTTCTCAACTCTCGGACTAACTACTGCATTCTTTAAACTCTCGACAATCGTTAACCACTCCCCCCCCCCTTTCTTTAATTTGATACAGATATTTATCAAAGCAGCAGCGACCGATTGCATTTTTGTATTTACTTTATTAATATCTATGCTTCTTAAACCCATCGATATTATATACACATTGAAAGTTTCGTTATCAAACGGCAAATTTTCTACGCTTCCTTCCACCCAGTCGATCAAGTTTGGTTCGTGTTTTTCAGCTGCGACCAGCAGCTTACCATAATTCATCATTGCGGGATTTAAATCACAAACAGTTACACGAAAATCCTTTTCAACGTGCGCATTCTTTACTAACTTGAGTATTCTCTTCGAGATTGCCCCTGTAAAAATTATTAAAATCCCACTTGTGCGTACATGGTTCACAATTAACCTTGTCCACCGGCCGCATCTAAGATATGTGCTCCTTCCACAATTGGAACGGCCAACTTAGCTAGCTCGTCCTTCCAATAGTTGGTTTGTCCGAAAGCAGCAAGCATGCCCATTTCTTCGTAAGTTTTTGTCACATTTGAAAATATTTCGTAAGCTAAAAAAGTCGTGTCGATAAGTTTAGTTTAGGCTACTTTATTATTTCTACGTAGGTCGTACATACCTCTTTTGGATTCTAGTTCACGTTCGGTTGATCCAGTACTGAAAGCACAAAAACATTTAACTTTTGATACGGCTAATTGGAGCCGATAAATTTTATTTGTTAATGCGCTCATTTTATCAAAAGTTTTTTGCTACGAATGTAATTAATAGAAGACAGAGGTATTTATTTAAACAGTATCGAGTTGCTTTCGTTATAGAAAGTGAATAAAGCGAACAGCGTGATGGCGTGATGACAAGTACATCCCGGTATCATAATTCTGATAGCTAATAAATACTTGAATAATAATTATAAATAAATTGCTAAAACAACATACATGCAATCATATTCCGTTGGTAGAATAAATAAAAATTCAAAAAAAATTTGTTATCTGGTTGGTCGGATACCGAGGACCATTGTAAATCTAGTTAGTAAAATATAATCTACCATGGTACCATACTCAAAAAATAAGAATAATTATCTCTTCTTAAAAAATTTGTCAACTATAGCTTATTCCAATAAGATAAGCAGTTGCTCTTAAAAATGAATAGTTTCTCGTGTCAACAAAGATCTGACCGCCGTCTAGAGTAAAGCGAACGGAGTGAATGAGTTATTGATACAGCACTGCATCAATATACTATACTATAATATAATATTATACTCCAAGGTATGGTAAGTTTTCAAATTCACATTGTCTGGAATCTAGAATCTTGAATCTAGATATACTACCTATTGGTGTCAGGAAAATAGAACTAAAAAAGACGTAAATCAACTCAGGCAACACTTTGAAAGTCACTTTCAAAACCTCACCGACCCTAGATGCGCAGAAGAGGAAGTGAGAAAGCGGTAGAAAAAGACGCCCAATTCGTGTGTTTAGGTTGGTGTGTGACCTTGGTTACGACGTTGTACGAAATTGGGTTTTATGCGCAGTCGGTGAGATTTTGAAAGATGTATAATTGGTAACATCATTGTAAGTACGACCCGTGGGAAATTAATAGCAAATACTTTGAGGCCCTAAGTTATTCCTAGTGAGCCTAGTGAGTAGTCACTGCTTTTTGAGTTTCGACTTTGGTTGTTTAAAAAAAAAGAAAGCACTTTACCCATCTTTTGTCATTTTGCTACAAAAAAATTGCTACAGCCTTTTTGAAGTTTTTTTTTATATCGTTCAACAAGTGGTTACTTAGAATATTTATTTTATTTTGATTATGTAATGTAATGTAATTTTTAAATTATAATTCATACTAATTTCAGTTTATTGCTCCAGGATTGGCTATGGCTATCCCCCAAGAACTCGAGTTCGGCGCCAAAACATCCTTTTCGGTATATCGGTAATCTGGTAAGTGTTTTTATAAATATGTTAATCACTTTTACAATTGCTATTTATTTTGTTGTCCTGCACGAAATGGGAAAAGCGCAGTTTTATTTGTATAAACTGTAATAAATGTAAATAAGTATTTCGCGTAACGGAAATTGTCGTCTGTTGGAAATGTCGTGTTTTCGTATGCGATCAACCGGACGTTTATTGTTTATTATTAGTGTATTATGATGTAAAATAATAATGCGAGATTGTCTTGTTTTCGGACTCGATAAATACAGTAAGGGTATTTTGTACTCAATGGTCAACGGTTGAGACTGTAAGAAATACAGAGTGGCCCAAAAGTAGCCTCACAACTCGCGAGTTCGCGAGAGGCGATTCCTCCCATCATAAGTCACAAGTCATAATATGAAAGCACTTAATATGACCCATGGTCTAAAAAAACGTGGAGATTCTTAATATAAAACCTCATACAGCTTTAATAAATTGTGTCCAGCATTTCAACTACAATACTGTGTGTCGCAATATATCACGATCAAATTTTATCCGAATTGAACATTTTTATTAATGAATAATTTTCATGTAGAAACGAAATCTATCGAGCTTGGCGTATTCAGTACTGAGAGTACGACCCTTTTTGAAATTGTTGGTACCCCTAGTTTGAGAGTTGAGGACTCGAATTTCTGCCTTTGCTGGTGTGTAAGCGCGAATTTTTGTAGGCATGTGATCGATCACAGGACTGCGTATATGTTTCTTAAAATGAGTAGTAAAAGTGAATGAAATCGCATTAAAAAAGCCATAATGTATCTCGAGAAGAAATGAGTTCTCCGATTTATCGGTCTCGATAGCTCTTGATGATACATTTTCTTCTAATCGCCAAAGTATTTTTACAATTTTCGCTCTACAAGTTCACAATTTTGCCTCATGCACTACTAAACAATCTCTCACAATTTGTTTTGCAATTCTTTTTTCTCTACTCTCATGCTATTCACTTTGTTTTTCATTTTTAACTATTGATAGGCGCCAACCCCTATCCCTTCTCAATTTTAGAAGAAAAGAAATGGCAACTTTTCCACGCTTTCTTCTACCCAGTTGATCAAATTTGGATTCTGTTTCTCGGCTGCAAATAGCTGCTTTCCATAATTCATTATTGTGGGATTTAAATCGTAAACAGTTATACGAAAATAATCCTTCTCAACGCCTGCATTCTTTACTAACTTGAGTATTCTCTGTAAAAAATACTAAAGCTACACTTTAATGTAAATGGTTCACAATCAACCTTTTCCTTCGGCTGCATCTAAGATATGTGCTCCTTCCACAATTGGAACGGCCAACTTAGCTAGCTTGTTCTTACAATAGTTGGTTTGTCCGAAAGCAGCAAGCATGCCAATTTCTTCGTAAGTTGTCACATTGGAAAATCTTTCGTAAGCTAAAAAAATTGTGCTGATGAGTTCAGTTTAGGCTACTTTATTATTTAGAAGGCCTTACTAATTCTGCGTACCTCTTTTAGAGTCTATTTCACGCTCGGCTGGTCCAGTAGTGTAAGTGCGAAAACGAAGACACTCGACTTTTGATAGGGTTAATCGGAGCCGAAAAAATTTATTTGTTAATGCGCCCATATCGTTGGAATGAGAACTGCTTTTTATTTTAAAAAATTATCCTGCTGCACTACTTATATTTTAAGCAATACAGAATTGTGTATAAAAACAAAAAATTGTTGTTTACACAATACACAGGGTGTCCTATAATTAGCAATTTTACATAATATTGTTTTACTGAATTATCTACAGAATATTAGTTAGTTTTCGGGATGTGTGGCGTAACGGAGTCTATCAGATAACAAAAAATCTTATTAAAATTTTTTGTTCTAAATATTATGAAGAATTTATCTACAAATTATTTTCACCTAATTATAAATCACCCTGTAACTCTACTACTCTACTACTCTGAAAAGTAACTCTAGTAACTGGTCCTAGTTAGGCTAGGGACAGTTAGATGCAAGGGTTTTACTCGACGTTTTACCTGCACAGTTAAAACGTTGTGTGTGGACGGTAAAACCATGGTTTTATAAAAACTTGGCAAAGATTGTGTGATAAGACTAGCGCAGTTTTATCCAGCGGTGTATTATTCTATGGATAAATAGGGCAAAACTCATTAGCTTCTATTACTTTTGCTTTTTGCTACCCTCTAAAAGAAAATGCAAGCGCCAATTATTGAAATGAAATATTCATCATAGTAAGATCGATAACAATATTTTCGTATATTGTTTTAGTTTATATTCTTTGAACTGACTCAATGTTTAAGTATCTGTCTAGCTCTAATTTTAGTTTACATAATACAATTCAATACGACAATACAATAAGGGCAGTATTGCAAAAAATAGACCTTCGCCGAAACCCATTACAGTGAAAGCTCCCATAAGAGGACACTCATGGGTTAAGGGGAAAACATTTTATTACCTATTTTTGTTTTTAAGTTATACAGGGTGTCTCTAAAAGGTCTGTACAAAACGCTACCACATTCTCCCGAGACTAAATAAAAACGATTTAACCAAATTTACCTCAATCTCGAATTGCTCCGTTAAGTCGTTATCGGATCCCAAAAATCTTCAAGACATTTATATTTTTTTAAATAACAGAATTTAAATTAGAAACATGTAACAGAACCTTCTTTAATAACAAAAACTGAAAGACCAGGGTGGTCGAGCGGCTAAAACCGTTGGATACAAATCTAAAGGTTCTTGGTTCGAATCCGGAAGACACCACGACACCACTAGATTTCTCTATGTGTCTAATACCTTGGTTCAGTTGGTTCGGAACCCACCTAAAGCTGTAAGTAGGTTCCGTCTGCTAATAACTAATAATCGCAGTAGGTTGATACGGACGTAGAATACTACATGTAAAAAAAATAACAAAAACTATCCAAAACGGAAAAGCACTAAACTTATTGACGTATTTAGGCCCGTTTATGGGAAATCTTTGTCTACTTGGATAAAGAAATGTAGTGTCCGCGTCCGTTTACAAGAGCGTCCGCTTTTTGGAAAGTAATTTACATAGAAAACCATAAGTAAAAATTTGGTTACAAGAAATTTGTCCGTTTAAGAGAGATGTCCATTTATTAGAGCTGTTTGCAAAGAGAACTTTCACTGTATTGCTCTTGGGATATAATGGGCTAAGAGTCAAAATGTGGTCCTAGGTTCCTAGGTAGTGTTTGATTACGCAGATTTCTAGGAACAGTAAATTTTTGGATTAATTTTAAAATTCTAAAGAAATTTAATTAAAAATTTATTTAATTTACCTTTACGAATATTATTTCATAAATATGAATTAACATTTTTTTAAAGGATAGCAAGAAGCAAAAGTAATAAAAGCTAATAAGTATTTGTTCATAGGATAACACTGCGCTAGTTTTATCACGCATTGCTAAATTTTTTAAAACCATTGTTTTATCGTCCACACGTAACGTTTTAACTGCACGGTTTTAGCTGTGCAAGCCAAACGTTGCGTCTAGACAGACTTAAATATTTATTATTTATAACCCGAATGAAGCGCACCGAATCCAAGCGATAAACTTCTGAACGTAACTTGAGAAAAGCCTGCTCTCTCGATCATCTCTTTCAATTTTTCCTATTACAAAAACACGGTCAATCTTGACGTTACGAAAATACTGATACTGATACTAACTTTCGTTGGCATATCTTCATATACTTTACGGTAGTAAGCGAACGGTTCTGTAGTTTTCCATATTTTATAACCTAAGTACGGTACTATATTATAAAATATAAATCTTTGGACACTAGAAGTCAATCAGTGATTAAACAATATTATTCTAAACGTAAAAACTTACCTAGCAATAACAGGATTTTCTATGGGACTAACATCTAAGCAATAAAATCGACCACCTGGTTTCAAAACACGATATGCTTCAGCGAAAGTCTATAAAAATTGTGGTAATTTGAAGGTAGTTAAAGTAAGTAGTGAAAGTGAAAAAACGGTATTCGGCAAACGGTCTAAGAGTTGAGGGTTTACAGTTTACTCCATTACAATAATTATAAAGGACTACACGGTAATGACGGGTGGAAGTTGACACAATAATTGTGTTAATTTCTCATTAGAACAAATTAGTTCTCCAATTTCGCAAGTAAATACTTTTGATGATAAATTTTTTTCTGAGACATTTTTTAGAGCTATAGAGTTTCATTTTTTATACCAGTTAGATGTCATTAATTTGCTTATTTCAAACCTTAATTAGTTTCAAAGTAATTTCGGATTAGGTAACTACTGTTTCTTTAACTTAACTTTTTCGGTACTGGCACTACTGTAGATTACATTAAGATTGCATTTTTATATTAATTTACTTTGTCAATATCTATGCTTCTTAATCCCAACGATATTATATACGCGTCAAAAGTTTTATTCGGAAATGGCAACTTTTCCACGCTTCCTTCTACCCAGTCGATCAAATTTGGATTGAGTTTCTCAGTAGCGAATAGCTGCTTTCCATAATTCATCATTGTGGGATTTAAATCGTAAACAGTTATACGAAAATCCTTTTCAACGCGTGTATCTTTTATTAACTTTAGTATTCTCGTAGCCATTGCTCCTGTAAAAACAATACTAAAGCTACACTTTTGCGTAAATGGTTTACACTTAACCTTGTCCTCCAGCTGCATCTACGATACGTGCTCCTTCTACACTGGGAACGACCATCTTAGCCAACTCATTCTTCCAGAGGTTGGTTTGTCCTAAAGCAGCAAACATGACCATTTCGTCGTACGTTTTTGTCACATTTGCAAACATTTCGTAAGCTGAAAAGAGCATGCTAATAAGTTCATTGTAGAAGGCCTTATTATTTCTATATACTACCTCTTTTCGATTCTATTTCACGCTCGGTGGGTCCAGTAGTATAAGCACGAAAACACATCGTTTTGGAAAGGGTTAATTGAAATCGGTAAATTTTATTTGTTAATGCGACCATTTCATTGAAAGTTTGTGTTAAAATAAATTAATAATGCTTAAGAACTTTTATTTAAAGCAATTTATCTGTCGTAAAAATATTTATCTTAGTATAATGAAAAGTTGTAATATGTAAACAAGATTAAGAACTAAGATGTATGTATTGTGTAATTGTTAATTTTACTATTTTGGATACGCGATACGCGTTTATCTCCTTCTTCTTCTCGTGCTAGTTTAAAATGATTGATTATGCTTACTAAAATGTAAACCAACTTCGACAGCAACATTTTTTTGTTTATTCGTAAAGAAGTAGAAACCACTAAAATTTGCGTACTTTTTTAACAATAGCATTGCTGGAATTTTACAGATTCAAGTTTTATCTAGTGGACTATTTTCATCGAACTAAAACGTAGTTAATTCAAACTTACTATTTAATACATTAAAAACAAGTATTTCGAATTATTAGGCTTTCCCATGTTAGTCCCTATCTACTCAAACCGGTACGACAGACGATATTGGTATATTGGTAAAGGGTATTATAACTAACTGTGTAAAACATTATGGCAGTCCAAGTGTTGTCTATTAAATTCGATACAAATCAGGTATCGACTCAGACATAATATTAGTCTAGTCAATATAAGCACAAAACTGCATAAACTGGAACAAATTAGGAGAAACTACGTATTTATTTTATGTAATTGGATATAAGAAATCTTTATCGTATCTCTAAGTTGTGAATAAGAAGCTTTCGCTAATGAGAGAGACAAGACTAAGTTCATTGATATGCTGTTTCTGAAATTGAATAGGGAGGACATTGAAACAATAACAACTGAGAAGGTTGCTGATACTACCATTGAGAAATGTAGACTTCACAAAGCATCATCTCTAATCTATAGCAACGTTCTTGTTGAACTTTCACCGTCATATGTTCGCTGAAATTAATCTCAACTAAGTTCTTTGCCGTACCTGTACGTTTTTGCTCAGCACGAGCAAACTGAATATGACCATTTTGGTAGGAAAGTTTGTCTACTTAAACTTTGTATAGTAATAAATTTTCCGTATGGTTGCTAGTTGCGGAGATATTAGCAAAAAAGGAGAGAAAGTATTTAAACCGCTCCTTCTCATCCCACTCGTCACCCAACTTTCGGAACTTTTAGTATGTTAAACTGCAGGTCTCAATTTAATAATTTTCAAAACTTCTGGACTATTTTCCCTCAATTTGGCTAATTTGACTAGGCTACAAAATCCGCGTTTTTTTCAAAACACCTTTATCCCCTTCAATTATTGAATACAATTAGATGTAGAAAGGTACTGGATCGAATTTAAAAATTTTGGTACACATTAACGTAAAATTTCATGCTCTACAACTTTTATTTGATGAGTTTTTCCCTTAGGCCGGTCGTCCATTTATACGACATGTCGTATACGACATGTCTGCGACATGTCGTATCATTTTTTAACCAAGAAAACAAGAAATAATTTGTCTGTCAAGTGTACGAATCTCAATTAATAAACACAGGTTTAAAAATGATCTGCGACATGTCGTATACGACATGTCGTATAAATGGACGACGGGCCTTAGAGTACCGATTTTCAAGCTGCAGACTCATAATATAAAGAACTATATTCCAGTTTGTGACCAAGTTGGAGAAATTTCTCAGTTTTTGACCGTAGTTTTAGACCATACCGCTTGACCGAATCATTAAGTGGTGGTACCCATTCGACGTAGAATTTGATGCTTGATGATCCTTAATTTGTTATACAGAAAATTTTACTAGGGAGCAGGATGCACAGTTTAGGAGTTATAGAAGAAAAAACAAAAAAGTCACAAACGTCTGAGGTTTTTTGGCTGTAATGGACTACCTTCAGTCAACAACCCCATAATTAAAAATATCTAATAATTATTTTTACATGTTTGCACCCATATACTATACAAGTTAAAAAAACTTCTACAACCTTTTTTTGCAACATACGAGGTTCTCTACTGATTAGCCTAACGATCCTTATTCAAATTATGTGTACTGCCCATTTTCTAAACATTTTATTGCGGTTATTGTTTAGGTAACCGAAAGTTACCTATTATAGTTTATTTAATTTCAAGATGCAGTGGACATAAACCAATACACTCAGACTGCACGTGATAATGGCGGCTACATGGAAGGACTAGTATATTGAACAGAGGCGGATTTAGGTAGTAGTGAGTGGGAATGGGATAGTAGGCTGTAATATTACTAAAAAAACTTTTTTTAAATTTTTTGTTGTATAACTCTAACCTTTGTGTAATTAATCTTAAAGGATTTTATAATTCTTTCCAGCTTAGAGACATTTCGAAATCCCATCACTAACTAAATATAATCCATCTGAAAATTCTCACTCAGAACGGCTATGTATACCTATGTATCATACGGCCTAGACTTTTAAGGGGTGGGACTAATACCTGCAGCCAATTGCAGTCGAACACGATGCTAACACGTAGTGATCACGCAATGATCACTGTTGACATTTACTGCATCTTGAATTTAAATGGACTACCTATATAAATAGTTACAATTTACATAATATATAATTTACAATTTATAACCAGAGTGTATCGCACTGAGTCCAAGTGACATACTTCTGTACGTAACATGAGAAAAGCCTGCTTTTTCGATCATCTCTTTCAATTTTTCCTATTGTAGAAACACAGTTAACGTTTACATTACGAAAATACGGATACTAACTTTAGTTGGCATATCCGCATATACTTTACGGTAGTAAGCGAACAGTTCGGTGGTTTTCCATAGTTTATTACCTATGTATGGTACTATATTATGAAATATAAATCTTTGGACACTAGAAGTAGAACAGTGATTAAACAATATTATTTATTCTAAACGTAAAAACTTACCTAGCAATAAAAGGATTCTCTATGGGACTAACATCTAAGCAATAAAATCGACTACCTGGTTTCAAAACACGATAAGCTTCAGCGAAAGTCTATAAAAATATTTTGTTAATTTGAAGGTAGTGAAAGAAAGAAGTGGAAAGTGGAGCATTTAGTCTGAGAGTCCAGGGTTTACACCATAGAACTAGAAAATAAGTGGAGGGTTGATCCGGCAAAGAACATGAAGCTCCTGGCGAAGAACAAGCTGTCAATTGAATGTATGATGTAAACCAATCCTAAACTAATTACCTAGTAGCGCGAAAAACGTTTTTAGGAGAAAAATGTTGAACGACCAAACGCCCCAGGAATTGAACCCGAGTCTGCAATATCCGGTCGCATGTACGGACCACGTACGCCAAGCCAGACAACTGTTTATCTCCCAAATTATGAACGTCTCGATCTAAACTTTAGAACAACGAGAACGCGAAATATTTAATTACAAATTAAATTAGATGTTAAGCAGCTACTATTTTATAAGTTACGTTATCTGCATGTACGCAGCGTAATTTAAATTACGCTGCGTGGTCGTACATGCGACCGGATATTGCAGACTCGGGTTCAATTCCTGGGGCGTTTGGTCGTTCAACATTTTTCTCCTAAAAACGTTTTTCGCGCTACTAAGTGATTAGTTTAGGGTTGGTTCACATCATACATTCAATTAATTATTTCTACCCTAGTGTATATATTTGAAAAAAATATTAAAATTTCACGTATAATGCTGTCAGTTGCATAAAGAAATTCCTAGAATTTCGTAGTAGACTTTTAGATACCCTCAGAGTAGCTTTTTTGTCAACCAGTTTGTTGTCATTAATTTGCTTATTTCAAAACTTAATTATTTCCAATGTTATCTCGGACTAATTACTGTTTTTTTAACTAGGTACTGATAAACTTTAACCGGTGTCTCTTCGGTACTGGCATTATTGTAAATTACGCTATCGATTGCATTTTTGTATTTACTTTGTCAATATCTACGCTTCTTAACCCCAACGATATTATATACGTGTCAAAAGTTTCGTTAGCAAATGGCAACTTTTCTACGCTTCCTTCCACCCAGTCGATCAAATTTGGATTCTGTTTCTCAGCTGCGAATAACTGCTTTCCATAATTCATCATTGCGGGATTTAAATCACAAACAGTTACACGAAAATTCTTTTCAACCCGTGCATTTTTAACTAACTTGAGTATTCTCCTAGAGATTGCACCTGTAAAAATGATTAAAGTCACACTTTTGTGTAAATGATTCACAATGAACCTTGTCCACCGGCCGCATCTAAGATATGTGCTCTTTCCACAATTGGAACGGCCAACTTAGCTAGCTCGTCCTTCCAATAGTTGGCTCGTCCGCAAGAAGCAAGCATGCCCATTTTTTCGTAAGTTTTTACCGTATTTGCAAATAATTCGTAAGCTAAAATAATTGTGTGGATAGGTTCAATTTAGAGGCGCACCGCACCTTCTTCTTTCTACGTACCTCTTTTAGATTCTATTTCACGCTCAGTTGGTCCAGTAGTGTAAGCACAAAAACGCATCATTTTGGAAAAGGTTAATTGAAATCGGTAAATTTTATTTGTTAATGCGGCCATTTCATTGAAAGTTTGTGTTAAAATATGTAACACAAATGTGTAAAAAAATATAAGAAGTCTATCTCAATATATTATCAAGTGATTATGATATAATCTGCTTTACCGAGACCTGGTTAAATCAACTCATTAGTAGCTCGGAGTTGTTCCACGGCGGCTACCGAGTTTTTAGAAGGGATAGGAGTTCTAGTAGCTCAAAAAAGTCGCGGGGTGGCGGTTGTCTCGTTGCGGTTAAGGATTCGCTTAGGGTGGTTGAGCGTCCTGAACTGTGTAGTGCTATTGAAGACTTGTGGGTGACTATAACTCAAGCTAATGGTTCACACATACACATATGTTGCGTGTATGTTCCACCTGCAGATGCGGACGCCCTTTCAATATTTATTGAGAAACTTGAATCTATACAGGCTCGATTGAATAATGATCACATTATCATAATTGGAGATCTCAATTTGCCGAATTTGAGATGGTATTACTGCAGCTCCAGCGGCCATCTGGATGCCCATGCGACAAGCGATAGGCTGTCGGGCGACTTCATGAATTGCTTGTCTCTTTGCAGCCTCTCGCAGTTTAATTGTGTAGTTAACGATAACCAAAAAACTCTAGACTTAGTTTTGTCTAATTTCACTCGAATTGACGTCGGAATGTGTTCAGACCCTATCACCGTTGTTGATCGTTATCATCCACCACTTGATATAAAAGTACATTGCCAGCCTCAGGTAGCGTCTCCTACTCTGTATAGTGATATTAAGTGTTTCAAAAAAGCTGATTACGACTCTATAAATAAAAAGCTCCTTGCTACAGACTTTGACTCGCTCTTCAGTGGTTGCAATGCTGAGACTATGGCAGTAAAATTCTATGTAGTCCTGAATGATGTCATCGATAAGTATGTGCCTGTGTTGAAGAAATCGCGAAATAGGTACCCGGTATGGTTTGATAGCACCACTAAGTCATTATTAAAAGAAAAAGAAAGATTGCGTTCAAAATACAAGAAATATGGACTGGAATGTTATTACCATGACTATAGTGTGTACCGCAAAAAAGTTAAAGCCAGTATAAAGGTTTCCCATAAGAAATATTTAGTGGACATTCAAAAGTCAATAAAAAGTGATCCCAAAAAGTTGTGGACATTTGCCAAAACCAACAAAAAATTAAACTCTTTTCCACCTATGATGAACCTGGGTGATGATATTGCTACGACGTCTCAGGAGATATGTAACCTGTTCGCGGATCATTTCAAATCCGTCTTCTCTGACTGGTCTGTGGCACGGGCGGACGAAGATGAAACGTCGCACACGAGTAGCGTCAATTTACACAACATTCAATTTACGGTTGAACAGGTGTCAAAGGCCATCGAGGATCTTAACAGCAACAAGGGTGCGGGTTCAGACGGTATCCCAAGTGTATTTGTAAAATGTTGTTCGTCTTCACTGACGGAACCTTTGCAGATGTTGTTTAATAAGTGTATGAACGACGGACATTGTCCTACAATGTGGAAAACGGCTTTAGTGGTTCCGGTATTTAAATGCGGCTCTAGAGAACGTATTGATAATTACAGACCTATATCAAAACTGTGCATATTAAGTAAAGTTCTGGAATCTCTAATTTATAAAACAATATTTGATCACACCAAAAATATTATAATCAATCAGCAGCATGGCTTTCACACAGGTCGCTCGGTCGAGTCTAATCTTATGGTTTATACGGACTATATTCTTGGTTCTCTGGGCGAGCGTGTGCAGGTGGATGCCATCTACTCTGATCTGGCCAAAGCTTTTGATAAGGTTGATCATGAGCTGCTTCTTGTCAAGCTCGAACAAATTGGCATTCACGGTACTCTTCTCAGGTGGATGGCATCCTACTTGGGGGCGCGCTTGCAGTGTGTGGTTGTTTGCGGACACAGATCGGCTCCTTATAGGGCAATATCGGGAGTGCCACAGGGTTCCCATTTGGGACCTTTACTGTTTAATCTATTCATAAATGATGTTGGCCAATGTTTTCGTCACTGTCAATTTTTATTGTTCGCAGACGATCTGAAAATATTCATGAAAGTGCAGAGAGTTGACGACTGCATTAGGCTTCTTAGTGATTTTGAAAGGTTCCACGAGTATTGCCTGAGAAACAATTTGTTGTTGAATTTAGATAAATGTTTTGTTATTACTTTCAGTAGAAGCACATATAAAATTTCATACAATTATCTGTTTAATAATACAACTATAAAAAGAGTAGCTAAAATAAGGGACCTTGGTGTTATCTTGGATAGTAAGCTACTGTTGAGCGAGCATATTGATAAAATAGTTGGCGGAGCACTGAGTACGATGGGGACCATATTTAGGCTGTGCAAATCATTCAATAGTATCGACTGTTTAAAAACGCTATATTTTTCTCTAGTGAGAAGCCAACTCGAGTTTGCCAGTATAATATGGTCTCCTCATTATTTTGTATATCGGGACAGGCTGGAGAGAGTCCAGAACAAGTTCGTAAGGTACCTTAATTGGAAATTCCACACAAACGTTTCTTTCAGGTCTTTGAGCCTTCGTCGTCTAGAAAGGGACATGATTTTTGTTTTTAAACTTTTCAATGCGGGAATTAACTGTCCTGACCTATTGTCTTCCTTTCCAGTTAAGGTGCCTGCAAGACCGCTTAGGGCGTCTGGATTGTTTGCGCCCAGGTTTGCTGGCTCTAGCTACACACAGAACTGCCCAATTAACAGAATCATGCGTACATTCAATAGGTTCAGTGAGTTTGAGCAGTTCCCGGATATTTTTTCGTCGAGCCTGTCGACTTTCAAACGTTTTGTGCTGCTCCATTCGGGCACTGTTGATGCTATGTAGTGATTGTGTGTAATGAGTAATATTTGATCTTTTTAATGGTTATTCCATATAGTATGTAGATACATTTTTGCCAGTCACACTATTATTTTAATTTTGTACCTGTGTTTGAAATTCTTAAAAATGTATTGAATCAGCAAAGCATTGTACTATTCTCTTTTTTGAAGTATTGTACGTGGACAACTGTTATTGGGTGTGCAATCGGCGAGCTAACGTGAGGTGATTGTGCACCTG
The DNA here is from genome assembly GCA_950108345.1 of Malthinus flaveolus. Taxonomy (NCBI): domain Eukaryota; kingdom Metazoa; phylum Arthropoda; class Insecta; order Coleoptera; family Cantharidae; genus Malthinus; species Malthinus flaveolus. The sequence goes on along the minus strand of OX467286.1, from coordinate 33,687,035 downwards.
TTGTTGTCCCAAATTTGTAAAATAAAATAAAATAAAATAAAAATAAAATTAATAATGTTTAAGAACTTTTATTTATTTATCTGGTCGTAAAAATATTTATCTTAATAGATTTAAAAGAAATAATATGTAAACAAGATTAATAACTATTAGGTATATATTTATGTATTGTGTATTTTGCAAAATTCCGTCTTAAGCGACTTTGCCCTAAGACAATGCGATAATATTTAATGATAAATTAAAAAATTTATGCTCTCGTAATTTTATCTACGATAATTTCTAAGTAACCGGTAATGTTTGCTTCAGAGACTGGTCCTAGTTAGGTTTTTCATAATTTTCATAATATTATTTATAATTTATAACCAGAGTGTATCGCACCGAATCCAAGCGACAGACTTCTGTACGTAACTTGAGAGAAGCCTGCTTTTTCGATCATCTCTTTCAATTTTTCCTATTACAAAAATACAATAAACCTCGACGTTGCGAAAATACTTATACGTTGTACATGGTTGTACTAACCTTAGTTGGCATATCAGCATACACTTTACGGTAGTAGGAAAACAGTTCACTGTTTTTCCATATTTTATGCCCTAGGAAGGGCGCTGCATAATTAAATAAAACGCTATGGACACTAAAAGTAGAACAGTGGTTATTGTATACTATTATTATTCTGAATTTATGAAACTTACCTAGCAATAAAGAAATTCTCTATGGGACTAACATCTAAACAATAAAATCGACTACCTGGTTTCAAAACACGATACGCTTCAGCAAGAGTCTGTAACAATATTTGGTTAATTTGTAGGTAATCAAAGAAGAAAATTAATGTGTAAACAACAGCTTGTAGTCTAAGAGTTGAGTACCTTTGCCTAGTATAATAACGAATTTCTATTATACCATTAGAGCTATGATGGAACTACAATATCTCGGTAATAAGAGGTGGAAGTCTACGAAATTGGATTAAAAGCGTCTCAATGTAGCTCAAAAACAAATTAGTTCTCTAACTTTCCAAGTGAGTACTTCTGATGATAAATTTTCTTCTGGGGGCCACTGTAGAGGCTATCTACCATCCATGAGTATTGAGTAAGTTCACAATTATTATCTCTTAACTTTCAGACTTTACTACTGTTTTTTTTATCTCAAACGACCTATTCTATTTTTGTATTTACTTTGTCAATATCTACGTTTCTTAAACCCATCGACATTATATACGCATTTAAAGTTGCGTTCGAGAATGGCAACTTTTCCACGCTTCCTTCTACCCAGTCGATCAAATTCGAATTGTGCTTCTCAGCTGCGAATAGCTCCTTTCCATAATTCATCATTGCGGGATTTAAATCGTAAACAGTTACACGAAAATCTTTTTCGGCGCGTTCATTCTTTATTAACTTTAGTATTCTCCTGGCGATTGCTCCTGTAAAAAATGTTAAAGCAACAGTTCTTAGTAATTAGTTCACACTCGACCTTGTCCTCCAGCTGCATCTACGATATGTGATCCTTCCGCAATTGGAACGGCCATCTTAGCTAACTCGTTCTTCCAATAGTTGGTTTGTCCTAAGGCAGCAAGCGTGATCATTTCTTCGTAAGTTTTTGCCACATTTGAAAATATTTCGAAAGCTAAAAGAGGCATACCGGTAAGTTGATTTTAGAAGGCCTTATTATTTCTACATATATACCTTTTTTGGATTCTATTTCACGCTCAGTAGGTGCAATAGTGACAGTAGTGAGAGCACGAAAACTTACCATTTTAGAAAAGCCTAAATTGAGCCGAAAAATTTTGTTTGCTAAAGAGGCCATTTTATTGAAAGTTTGTGTTAAAATTAATAATGTGCATAAGCTTTTATTTAAAATATTTATCTGGTGCTAATAATAATATTTTTATCTTAATTAGAATGGAAAGTTAAACACAATGAAAACAAGATTAATAAATATTATTATTTATTTATTGTGTAATATTGTCTATAAAAACAATTATTGTTGATTAATTATAAGTATACCTAATACATAATAATATTTTAAGGGAATGTTCTAATGTTCGTTATTGGAATCAGGGTCGGCCTAGTATGTTTGGGCCCCGCAAGCATGTTTTCTTTGTTGACATGTCAGGCTGTACCTGATATGGGCTGGAACAAAGTGTTCATAAAACTTGACGTCTCCGTTGGGCCAGCCCTGATTGGGATGTAAAACAATAACATAATAAATACATATATAGGTAGTAAAGTCGTGTAACGTTAAAATCCGGAGAGATAGTGGAGGTAGAGCTCGTAACAATGTTTTGGATAGGGTAGTGCCACCTCACTCTTGATACAAGCAGCGATTTTTAATTTTCCGTTTGACCGTTTTGCCTTTGAGTACCATCGCCTTTAAACACGGATAATGATGTTTTGATGTTTTGCAAAATAGCTCGGTATCTTTGAATAACACGATAATATTATGTCTATCGCCGTTGATACGGTCTATCAATAAAGCCTAATTTTAACCATTCTGTCGTGCTAATGAAAGTTGTTAAAACGACGATTGTTACAATGTCTCAAATAATGAAAAGAAATTATGGATGGAACATCGTTATATTGACTATATTTCGAAAGATGCTATTATTTCAAAAGTTTAGATGACTCGGAGGTCCAAAGACAAAACGCAGATTCCAAAATAGAAAGGCACGAAAAAAAGACTGTATTTTAAAAAACTTATATCAAGGACAATTTTGGCCTTGCAGGAATAAACGATAAAAGAAATGAAAGAAGCTTATACGATTCAAAAAGGGTATGATTGCATTTTTCACTAAAACTACAGGGTGTTTACGGTCTTCTCTGTAATATTTTAAGTGGTAATAGTACAGGTCAAAAGAAGTCGATAAACCTTAAAACACCTTAGCAAAAGTTTCCTCCTAAGCGAGATAACAGTTCTATTAATTTTTACAATAAACGATTAATTTGTTTAAAATTTAGTAACCTACTACACTGTCCACTTCAACTATCATTTTTTTACTATTTACTAGTACGTATTTGTACAAAAGAAAAAGATTACAAATTTTTAAATTTTTAAGGTTAATTAATTAGGTAATTCTAATACGTTGCAAATGAACCCCAACATACACACATAAGTGAAAAAACTTTAAATGAGAAAATTTGTTTTCCACCAAACGCCTCGGGAATCGAACCCAAGACTTTGCTATTTCCGGTAGCACGTCTATACTAAATACGCCAGGCGGTCAACGTAATTTTTCTAGCAAAGTCTTGGGTTCGATTCCCGAGGTGTTTAGTGGAAAACAAATTTTCTCATTTAAAGTTTTTTCACATATGTGTGTATGTTGGGGTTTATTTGCAACGTATTAGAAAGAAAAAGAGGTTCCAAATTATCACTACGTTGTTGTATTCCACAACGGGCTCGGTGTTCCCACGGCTCCACGTAGTTCTCAAGACATAAACCTTGTTGACGAATTTCCACCGCTGCTGCTTGCGCCCGGCTTCGGAGATCCTGGATGCTGAAAATTTCGATGTTGAAAACCATGGTCTTTATACAACCCCAAAATAAAAATCCAGCGGTGTTAGGTATAGAAATCGAGGACAGGAGGATTAATAAGTAGATTACTAGATTTTCAAAATCGTTTATTGTGAAAACTAAAAGAATTCATATCTCGCTTATATGAGGCACCTTTTACTAAGACAATTTAAGGTTTATCGACTCCTTTTGACCTGCACTATCCCCTTTAATAGGGCACTTATTTTTGAAATTAAGAAATTAATCGTTTATTATAAAAACTAAAAGAACTGTTATCTCGCTTAGGAGGAAACTTTTACCAAAGTGTTTTAGGGTTTTTCGACTTATTTTGACCTGTACTATCACCCCTTAAAATATTATAAAGAAGACCGTAAGCACCCTGTATTATTTTTTTTTTAATTGGGCAAAAATACAGTTTTCTTTCAAGTTGTGGAAAGCCCTTGGACCATTTTTTTAGACATTCTTCAAGAGTGTCAAATTCTCTTTGCAGTTTAATAACAAAAACCAAAGCAAATGATCTATCTACTGAGAGACTCGTAGAGGTCTGTCCTTGCCTATTATTGGGGGTCTCCGGTTTTCTCGACCCTTACTAGTGGTCCCAGCCTCTGGTTCGATACAATACATACGCATTTTTATAATAAGACTGCGACGTAAAATAAATAAGTCGAATAAGATAAATATGTAGCGTAGGAATTTTTTATTCCTACATTCTATTGACGTGAATTGACAAAATAAACCAAGACGAATTATTATGTTGTGCTAAGAATATCAATATATTTATAAAGTTTGTAAGAGAAAATATCGTAAACTTTTACAAAAAAAGGTTTATCTATAAGAGTCCTTTTACAAAACTTCCTAGTATTTTATATAATGTACATTGCAACATTGATAAAAAGTAGCAAAAATGTAACAAAATTACACTCTGACTACTTGACAACGTTCAAGACTGCTAATATCGTAGGTACATGGTACTGCTAAAATTTATCAAAGGCGACTGAGACGTAATAAACAGCAGAGCCCAGAGCGCGAGCCAGAGCGCGAGCACAAACAACTTATAAAAATGCCTGTGTAACTGGGCTTTTAGAATTGAAAGAAAATTTAAAACGTCAAATACAATTTCCGAAAAATTGCTCAATAAACTTGAGTAAAAACTATATAGTGTCGTGATCTCTTTAAAAAAATACTCAACAACATTGATAAACTTTTCAATCTCTTATCTCAGGGGTTTATTTATCTTTCACCAAAGTTCATAAAAACTGCATTTTTATATTGTGATATGGAATGTAATTTTATTTTGACAATTTCAATAGATTCTTACAACTAGTCAATTTCCAATAAATTTTTATAATTTCAAATAAATATTTCACAATTTCAAAAGGTTCTCTCACCAAGCTCTTTCTCGTTGATGGAAAATTTCAATTTTTTTTCTTTTATTCCTATGCATAACAATTTACTTCAATTATGAAATTTATTGCATCAACGAAAATTCACCTCGTAGGTATGCCTTTTTCCTTTATTAACTCTAGCCTAAATGTTACTAACCCTTTTTTTATGTTTTTATCACTGTTATTTACGCTAATGCATGCATGCGTTAAATCCACAGCTAGCAAGCCTTTTTTCAATTTCTTCTATTTTCCAATCTTCTCCAAAAACTATTTTCTTTATCCAACGTCCAATACTTCGTTTCTTTATTTTGTTCCTACTTTCTTCCTAAATTGCCTTTATCATTTTTAGAATTCAACTTCTTGTACATCTTCCATCCACTTTTCCATGCTGACTTTATTCCGTTCAACCTTGTTTTACTCAAAATTACAACTCTTCCCGTTTCTTTCCAATATTGCGTTTAACACCTTTCCAATTCTTTTAAATTTTAATTCGTGTCTCTTTGTTTTTATTTATCGAGGGTCTTTGTCTAACTTAATTTTTCTGTTACACAACCGACCTCGGCAAGTCTGGAATTGGAACTCTCCTTTTGTGTTTCAATTTATTTTTTACATCACTTAGGAACTTCAATTTTTTGTTTTTTTATAAATTACCACTAGTTTACATATTTATTAAATTTAAATAAAACGCCTAGTTTCCATATCACAACAATAAATAATAATAATAATAATAATAAAGCTTTATTTAATTCCATGCATAAACATTATTAACTTAACATAAACTTCCTAACTTATAAAAAACTTAATTACATTTGATACACTTAGATGAGTTAGATTTCTAGATTATGGATTCTATTTTGTGAACTGTTTAAATATTGACTGCTTTAGTTATAGTTTACTTTAATTGTCACTAGCTGATTATTTGATGCATGGACCCCTTTCGGGTAAAAGCCTCCCCCAAGGAACGCTATCCTTCTCTGTCTTTGGCTCTGTCTAGCCAACTTCTGCCCGCGCACGCCTCAATTTCGTCTGCTCATCTGGCTTTTGGTCGATCTCTTGACCTGGTGCCTTTTGGTCCTGACCACTTTACTGACCGTAGAGTCCATCTATCGTCCTTGTTGCGGGCTACGTCAACAATAGTCTAGTCAAAATAGACAAAAAATCGTGGAAAGTTCGGAAAAACTTGCATAGAGCTAAAAATTGGTACAGAATTTAAATACTCTATTATAAATGAAATGTCAAAAGTCCCCATCGATCCCACTTCTGCTAAAAATTTTATTCAAAGTCAAAGTCGAAAAATCGGTTTTTCGCAAATATCTCTCAATATTAGTCCAGTCAAATTAGACAAATGGGTGGCATTTGAGGGAAAATCATCTAGGAGTTTTAAAAATTGGTAAGGTTATTCGTTATAACCTGCAGTACAACATACTAAAAGTTCCGGAGAGTGGCGTGCAAGAGGGGGAGGAGGAGCTGTTTAAAAACGACCTTTTCTATTTCGTGCAAATAACTCGCCTTCTTTAGATCCTACGTTGATGAAGCTTATTATGAAAGTTATAGAAAATCTTATTAGCTACAAGATTAGTTATATGCATTTTTTCCATAAGTTTAACCCTTTTCGAGATAATAACGCGGAGAAGGGGTTACAGTAAATTTGTTTACGGAATGGCGCTATATAAACTGCGGAGTAAGACGCGTGAGTTTTAGGTAAGGAATCAGCCACTCACTCATGGATAATCGGGCACTGCATGAGGTAGAAGGTAAAGATGTAATTAAAGAATTTTAAAAACAAAAGTCTCATTGGGTTTTATCTTTACCTATTTTAAAGAAATTAAAAATAAAAATTTTTAAATAAAATTGTAGCATTTGTGAGAGTTCTATTGAACTTCAAAGCTTCTTATTTGCAAGTTGGATGTCTATTTTGACTGGTCTAATGCCATTTATGTACATTTCTTAGTTTATATTTATATTTTTCATATAACACACGTACTTACTATACATAGTATAATAGCTTTTCTTCTTGTTATTTAAATTGTTTGGTAAGAAATTGTGATTTTGAAATGAAATAAAACAAAAAAGTTTGAAAACTAAAAATACCAGGTGAAAATCTGAAACCATCAGAATTTCTTAAATGATATTATTGGTACCCTTTATATCGAGCATAAAATTTAGTTATAATCCAGCAATACAGCATTATCTAATTATTAAGTTCAAGTGAGTTATACCACTAATAATTAAATTCGTTGTAGTTGCGGTTGGTTGCCAAGTAGGATAATTTAGCAGGTTCTGCGAAAATTTGAGATAAGTGTCTGAATTTTACTAATTGGTCTTGCGAAACCGAAAATTAACTACTTAATACTTGTTTTAATGAAGTGAAGAATGTGTTTAATAACTCTTACGCACTCACGTTCTTTGCGTATAAATTCGTTATTCGTTCGCTGTTAGCGTCGATTAAATTACAAAGGGCAGAATTTCAATAGGTACAATGTTATGGTGCCCTTTTTTTACCACTACTACCTTCTGTATTATAACAACAATCAATTCTAAAGACACCCCACTAGTGTATGATAAAGTCTAAAATTTTGGCCACGTCAAACTCTAGAATAACTCAAATCCATTAAGAGTCTTCGGGAAGCAACTATATTTTGTACGATTTTTATGTTTCGGAAGAGAAAGCACACACAAATGCAATTTTTAGATTACCAATTCAAATCAATTGGACTCTCCAGTGTCCAGTGTCTGCACAGTAAGTAATAATGAATATTATGATAAGTGCAAAGTAATTAACAGAAGAGGATTTTGTAAAAATTTTAACCTCGATATATTCGGAGTTTGTAACCTATTAATCTTATTTAGTAAAATATTATGACGTGAAGTGAAAGACTTTTTAAATAAGTTGAATGGTTTTAATTGAATCGTCGTTCTTGTGCTCTTCACAACAATCGGCTCGAATTAGGCTCATCGGTTTACTCTTTTATGCGTCGAATTTTAATTCTCTTGGTCATTAATGAGATTTTTTGTGAGTTTGATAATTAAATATTTGAATAAGAGCAAAAGTGTCAAAAACTCTAATTAATGAAATTCTATATTAAATATTCAAATCATTGTATACCAATTACAGAGTCTATTAGTGAATATAAATAGTAGTAAATGCTTTGTTTCAGTAGGTAACGTCCTGTGAACTTACATCCTGAATTGCCTTGTTTATTTTCAATTTACAGGTATTAAAAACGACTTTTAAAAAGCGTGCTCTTAATTAACTGGTCGCCTCAATGATAAAATCACTTAAAACGTTTCTAATTAAACAATTGGCGCCAGCTCATCGATGGCGCGGCAGCAATTGGATTGATGCAAGTTGCATTAACGTGTATAGTGCACATTGCACATCCAACTTCTTACGGTCTTGAAAAAGGTGATTTATTGCCCTACTCGACTAAAGTTGCGAGAAGAACTGACTTTTTCAAATTTTAAATTCAACTTTCTGCTACGACGGTCTGATGTAATGTTTGCGTTTCATATTAAATCCTTTTTCGTAAGCGTATATTGTAACCCCGAACTTTGTCGATGGGTTATTCTGCCAGCGACTTAGCTCAAGTCGAAGACGGGCGAGTTCAAGGAAAAAAAATAAAATTGATGGAGAGAAAAAAAAATTGTTTATTAATAACATTAACAAAATAAAAAAAAACCACGAGAGACTTACACAATCAAGTGCGATAGCTTGGATTCCACAACGGCTCAATAAGAACCACTGCGGAAAACTACCACAAGTGATTGTAAGGGAAGGGATGTCACTGAGGGGTAAGAAAAATTAATTGAAAATTTCGTGACACAAGGGACGCGAGAGCCTGACCAGTTAATACGGAACTCCCTTCTCCAGAATCTCGCACCTCTATTTATAACTTCACCACCACTGTACACGCGCACCAATCAGAGCGAACCCCGTGATGGCGGTACCAGTGGGGATTTCGAAGTTATCTAAATAGAGATGCAAGGGAAAATTTCTAGGGAGGTCAAAATTTGGGAAAACTAATATTGAGACGAGAAGCGCTCTTAAAGGGGGACCACGTGAATATAAATTTTAAAATTAAGGAGCAATAATTAAGAGCGGAGAATAATTAAATAAATGACAAAAGATTAAAGACTAATGACTAAAAAATTAAGAGGGAGTGATGACGCAAAAATTACAAGGGCTGGCTAGAAAATTCAAAAAAACAAATTAAAAATTTTAACGTTAACTAAAAGTGAAATTAAAATTGAATTACAAGCGTGCAAGGTCGCGAGTAAATCTCGTATCGACGCTTACACTCGGAACGATATCTAAAACACGGTGGAAGTTAGTTAAATTTAAATTGAGACAAGGGAAAAAATGAAAAAGAAGACAAAATTTAGATATCAAAAAGGATTTACTGAATTAAAAAAAACAAGGAAAATCTCAGTGACTATCGGACTACCCCAGAGATAGCGTATAAACGGTGCTGATTTTGGTAGTTCGGAGCCAGAATCTCAGGATTCATAACTACTCCGAACCATCCCAAAATCCACATCGTTACACAGCCTTACTCTCCGGGGTGTATGGGAAAGATAGGGGGAAGCGAAATTAGATATTACCCGTCTGTGGCGTCTTCAGTCTCCTTTCTACCCACTCGGCCTTTTTACGTAGATACGACGGCTTCGTGTATCGGTTGGAGCGTCGCCTGGGCTTTGGTTTCCAAGAGCGAGACGTCCCAGAAAGGATCCTGGATGGCGTCCACGAGGGCTTCATCACCACCAAGGACATCAGTGGCGGCGGTGTTGGTGAATATGGTTGAGGACGAGGTGAAAAGTATGAAACTTCTCGAACCATTCTTTTTGTCGACACAGAGGTAGACGTCTTGGGCGTGGCAGACGTTCTAGGACGTTGGAAACCAGGGGAGGTTCTCGCTTCGAGATTGGACCTTATCTTTCGGAGGGGTTGACTTCTTGACTTGATGAAGGGGTTAGGAATTTTCAAATCCATAAGCCTAGGTAGTTTGGTCGGATCCACTTGGGGAAACGTAGACCTACAACACGTCGGTGTCTTCCTCATCTTAGCAGGTTGTTGTGGCTTCACGGGTGATGCTTTGAGTGGTCTGGGAGGAACGTGAAGTTTTGATGAGGGGGGTGTTGCGTCAGGCTTCCGACGAACGACAGGCTCTTCTCGATCCGTAGGGCCAATAGTACGGTCGACTTCCATAGGATCGTTGTCTGGGAAGTTGTTGGGGACGCATGTCTGGTCTACTGCAGGGTTTTGCGGGCTTAATGGGAACGCGAGAATACCCAGGGACGAAGGTAACTCTACAGGGTGCAAGGGGATGAGTACACCTTTCAGGGAAAGCCGGTGCGAATCCATTGAAATAACGGCTTCGTTGGCCCTTAGGAGATCCGCTCCTATCACGGCTTCTTCAATTAATTCGGGGAGGGCGTTCCAGCGGTGCCTGATAGGAATTGGTCCGACTGCAGCTTCAAAAGTGTAGGAATCCTTTAGGGGCGTAGTGCGTCCATCAGCGAGTTGAACACTGCTTCGGGAGGACGTGGTGTGCACAACAGGAATTTGGCGGGCAATGTCTTCAAGAAGGTCCACACGCATAAAGGATTCGGCTGCTCCTGTATCCACGAGCGCACGAATTTTCAAGGTTCCTACCGTCATCTGAACCTTGATCCGGTAGTCCGTATCATCGGCGGGTATGGTGACAGGAGGCTGTAGCGGCGTTATCTCATGCACTGGTTCCGTTGAGTGGGAGTTCTGGCGGCTACAGGAGGGAGTAGCCACGCAGACGGGCAGCAAGAGACTATTGTAGGACGGTTGGGGCTCCGGGGAACATGGACCACTCTCATAGGCGGCCTCGGCACTTTGCAACCTCTCAAAATCTCGGGTTTGTTCCATTAACTGGTCGACATTGAGAACTTCGAAGCGACGGATGTGATATTTATACTCGACGAGAAGCCCATCGTATAAAATGTCCAGCTCTTCGTCGGGGAGTATGGGAAAACCGGCACGTTGCATGAGCACTCGGAGGGAATTAATATACTGGCCAGAAGATTCGTTGGGATCTTGCCGTCTGGAGTAAATTTCTCGAATGAGCTCGTATTGATCGAGCACTGGGGCATATTGTCGTCGGAGGGCTGCTTTAAAATCGTTCCAGGTGGTGAGGGTGCCTCGTTGATTTCTCCACCATTGGGAGGCGTCGTCCTGTAACAGTTCGGGGATGACACAAAGTAAGTCCTCGAAAGAGAGCCCGTAGGTATTTCCCTTCTCTTCCAGTTCTTCAAGAAAATTGTTGCAGTCTCCTTTTCCTGCATAGATTAAACCCCATTGGCAAACCAGGTCGCACACCTGTGCGGTACGAGAGAGGGTGAAAGTCTGCATAATTGTAGAGGGTGAGGACAGTAGACGGCTGTATCGAGACGGTGGGGGTTGACGACGAACTTGGGGTTATTATCTTGAAGTGGTATCAAGTCAAAATGCAGGGAGTGAAGGTAGAAAATGTTGGGCGCCAGTTGCAAACCCGAAACGGGTTATACAACAAAATTTGTACGAAGGGTGTTTAAAAAAACTGACGTGGGAAAAAGTGGGACAAAATTTTGCCAAAGTTTTGGTTGATAAGGGAGTGTGAAGGCAAATTTAAAAAAAATAGCCCCACGTTGGGCGCCAAATGTAACCCCGAACTTTGTCGATGGGTTATTCTGCCAGCGACTTAGCTCAAGTCGAAGACGGGCGAGTTCAAGGAAAAAAAATAAAATTGATGGAGAGAAAAAAAAATTGTTTATTAATAACATTAACAAAATAAAAAAAAACCACGAGAGACTTACACAATCAAGTGCGATAGCTTGGATTCCACAACGGCTCAATAAGAACCACTGCGGAAAACTACCACAAGTGATTGTAAGGGAAGGGATGTCACTGAGGGGTAAGAAAAATTAATTGAAAATTTCGTGACACAAGGGACGCGAGAGCCTGACCAGTTAATACGGAACTCCCTTCTCCAGAATCTCGCACCTCTATTTATAACTTCACCACCACTGTACACGCGCACCAATCAGAGCGAACCCCGTGATGGCGGTACCAGTGGGGATTTCGAAGTTATCTAAATAGAGATGCAAGGGAAAATTTCTAGGGAGGTCAAAATTTGGGAAAACTAATATTGAGACGAGAAGCGCTCTTAAAGGGGGACCACGTGAATATAAATTTTAAAATTAAGGAGCAATAATTAAGAGCGGAGAATAATTAAATAAATGACAAAAGATTAAAGACTAATGACTAAAAAATTAAGAGGGAGTGATGACGCAAAAATTACAAGGGCTGGCTAGAAAATTCAAAAAAACAAATTAAAAATTTTAACGTTAACTAAAAGTGAAATTAAAATTGAATTACAAGCGTGCAAGGTCGCGAGTAAATCTCGTATCGACGCTTACACTCGGAACGATATCTAAAACACGGTGGAAGTTAGTTAAATTTAAATTGAGACAAGGGAAAAAATGAAAAAGAAGACAAAATTTAGATATCAAAAAGGATTTACTGAATTAAAAAAAACAAGGAAAATCTCAGTGACTATCGGACTACCCCAGAGATAGCGTATAAACGGTGCTGATTTTGGTAGTTCGGAGCCAGAATCTCAGGATTCATAACTACTCCGAACCATCCCAAAATCCACATCGTTACAATATAAGCTTCTGGTTGAGTCGTTGAGTGAATAATGAATATGCATGACGTTAATAAAATTTATGATTATAAATAAACAAACTGAAATATTTCAACATACAAAACGCATTTCCGGAAATGCACACTTAGAATCAAATAAAATGAGAAATGAGCGTTCTCTTGTCAAGGACGACTCTTAAACTTATAAAATGAATGTTTTTCCCTATTTTACAAAATTTAACATGTTCGCGTCATTTGAAGGGTTCTGTTAGACTTTTATAAAAGAAAATACTTAATATAAACGTCACAAACATTTTAAAAAGAGTCAAAAACTCCAAAACTGTAAAGCGTATAAAATCTGATGCTGGAATTTATTGCTTCCCTGTACTTCACCAATTAATAGGTGGTAGGTGTAGGTATAGTAGGTAATAAGTACAGTACGTTTTTAACTATAGTTCTATTAGGACCTTCTTCTGCATTTCCCACGTAGAACACAGCCAACCGATGTAAGCTCACCATGTATAGCTTGAACATTAATTTAATCGCTTAAAAATAAAGATTTTGTTCCTCTTTGAAGACGTCGAAGCGGACGTAATGGGTCTGCTGAAAACAGTATAAAGAAGGCTCATTTAATGATATTGACTGTGGACTCGTTGAAAAGCTTATTATGAGCGAGTTAGGAAAAAATGTCAAAAACGGTATTAAAAATTGCATTTACAAAAAACGTTTCATCATAAAAGTCTTGTGACAAAATTAAATTTTTGTGTAATCATCCCTTCTCTCAAAGATCTCGCCGTGTTTTCAATCCCTTATTAAACTCGAGTTAAACGAAGCTGATTAAGATTGATGAATAATATGATAATTTTGTAATTATAAAAATACGCCGTATTTACACAATAAATGCCTAATCCATTTACATCTAAATTTAAAAATTATCTCGGTGTTTCAAAAGTTTTCATTGTGAACCTTTCAATAGTTACCACTTAAAAATTTTAACGATTGTAGAATAAATATCAGTAATACTACTATAGGTAATAGTAAATAAACCAACAAAAAGTCTTGTCTTAATCCCACTTTCTGATTTTTTTTTAATTTTGTTTCTGACTAAAAATATTGAAATTTAAATGCATTCGAAATACAAAACGAATTCAAATTTACAATTCAAATACGTGTTTGTTTACTATAACACTATAATCTCCATTTCAAATCTTGAGAAACGCTTTTTACCAGTTGCAGTAGTTGCAATCGAATTACGCCTTTAGCCTAATTTAATAGAGTATTTATGAAATTTGTTATTCAGTTAAAATTTCCAATTTAAATGAAATTGGTTTGTTTTCCGCTTATGTAACATTTTCACTAGTGCTTCTAAACGTCTTTACTAAGAGAGGTATATTATTTTTATTCAAAACATGAGAGCTGGTAAGAGGTATACGACGACATATGAGCAGTAGGTGGTAGTAGGTAGTAGGGGGTTCACAACGTAAAAAGAAAGAGGCACAAGTCTTACTCTGGTGAACACGGTATGTGGAATGGCTTCTAAAGAGGATCAGAACGCATTGAGACACGGGTTTTCTAATAGTATTTGCGGTGGCGGATAAAGCGTAGTATTCCAATTGCGCGTAATGCTCAATAATATGCTAATATTGTCTATAAATAATTGATAATAAAGGATAAAGCCATTTCTACAAAAAGTCGAATCTTTTTTCGACGTCACGATGGAATCGTTATTAAGTCCCAGAATGCGTTTCTCGCGCCTTTTGAGAATTTAATTGAACATTTTTAATTCAAGTTAGTCGCCCACAGACTGTGTTATTATAGCTTGTTGGTTGTTGGTCTTATTGTGTTCGAGTTTGAAAAGAGCCGATTTAAAAGTTGCCACAAAAAATTATTTCCGTGTACGTGATTCGCTTCAATTTTTCCAACTTGAAAACTCGATTGGAATTTAAACTAATATCCGAAGGCTTCTTTCAATTTATTTCATTGTTACCGAGTTTTTGTTCGTCATAAAACGTCTAAACGTTTACGTAAGAACGTAGGTAATGTAAAATCGATCGTGACTTCACTAAAAATTATTTATGCTTATTGAAATGTATGTACGTGGCAAGATCGAGACCTTGGTAATGCTTCTCATCAGTGTAATTAAAGTTATACATATTGCATCAAATTAAACAAGGTTAATCTATTGCTTCTGTTTGAATGAATTAGCAACGCAATTACTGTCTCATGTCTGCTGTCTTGAAATCGAGTGCTTGAAAGGAATAATATATAAATATAGAGTGTGTATTGAGTTTACTATAGGTTATAGGTTCACTCGAAGTTGGAACTCATCAATAGTTTACGGAATACTGGAAATTGGAAATTTAATGTTACCAAGGACCATGGACCAATGGACCAAGGACGAAGAGCGAAACTGCAAGATTGGATTGGAAAAAGGGGTCTAAATGGAGTTAGTAGTTAAAGTGGAAATCTGGGAATCGTCTTTTAAAGTGATTACCTTAACTCAGAACTCACAATAATAGAGTAATAACTAATAATTTTAGTGCTTTACACTAATTTTAATTGACCGCAACCCACAATACTCCTGTGTGTCGCGGTAACGAGTCGACATATATTTAGTTCAGTGGTCGACATACTATGAATATGGCAGCACCTTCCGGAGTAAAAATTGAACCGGACACTGGACTGAAGTTTTAGGAGGTTATGTTTATGTATACCCAAAACAGAACACACCATCAATATTGAAATGAAAAGCACAATTTCAAACGTTACAAAGTATGGTCGTAGGTATTTTTAATTTAGAAATTAGAAAACATGAACGATAAAATACCATCAAAAGTATTAAATAAAGAAGAGCAACTCTGTTTGGATTTACAAAATAGCCGATTAGTAAGTGACCACAAGGCTAAACAATTAGAAGAGAATGCTCCTAAACATTGGGATTTATTTTACAAACGAAACGAGACACGTTTCTTCAAAGATCGACACTGGACTACTAGGGAATTTACAGACCTATTAAATGAAAACGTAACGAAGGAACAACCGACTGTTTTATTTGAAGTCGGTTGTGGTGTGGGCAATTTTATATTTCCGTTAATCGAAGAGAAGTTAAATTTTTTTATATTTGCCTGTGATTTTTCACCGAGAGCTGTTGAATTTGTTAAGCAAAATAAGTTGTATGATGAAGAAATAATTAAAGCGTTTTGTGCCGATGTAACGACGAACGATATCTTTGGCAATGTAGAAAAGTGTAGTGTCGATATTGTAACATTAGTTTTTGTTTTGTCTGCTATTCATCCGGATAAGTTTGACACGGTTTTAGAAAACTTGTATCAAGTTCTAAAACCTGGTGGAGTTATTTTATTTCGTGATTATGGATTGTACGATATGGCTCAACTTAGGTTTAAAGCGGGACATAAAATATCGAATAATTTTTACATGAGGCAAGATGGAACAAGGTACGTTTTGTTATTGTGTAAAGCACCTTAACAGAAGTTAATTTTTAGGACTTATTATTATTCGCTCGAACAAGTTGAATTATTATTTACTAAAGTTGGCTTCGAAGTTGTGAATAATGCGTATGTTCATCGCAGAACTATTAACAAAAAGGAAAATGTAGATGTGCCAAGGATTTTTGTGCAAAGCAAATTTCAGAAACCACAATAGAACATGTGGACACAAAACTGTGATAAATGATTGTAACAAAGTTATTTTTTTAGTACAAATTAAATGCATGGTTTTAAACGCATAAATATTGATTTTGTTCAGCAAAAACTATACATGCTGAATAAACATCTTGAATAGACGAGTAAAAAAACAATTATTGTCCAGTAGAAAAATGAATTTTCTTTTTGAAAAGCTAACCAAAATTACTGTTTAAAAACTTATTAAAAAACCCTCCAAATAATTAACTGCAATACTTTATTAACAAAGTTTTACACAAAATAACATAAATGACACATTGAAATTAACAATAAATTACGTTTTAATTAAATTATTAATTATTTATTAATTTAACTATGTTTATAGTTATGGTCAGTCTGAAATACGAAAAATTATCTAATGCTTTGCTTCAATATGCTAGGTTTGGCTTTAATTTGTCTCTCTTTATTTTTTGTTGGATTT
This sequence comes from Malthinus flaveolus, assembly GCA_950108345.1. Taxonomy (NCBI): domain Eukaryota; kingdom Metazoa; phylum Arthropoda; class Insecta; order Coleoptera; family Cantharidae; genus Malthinus; species Malthinus flaveolus. The sequence continues at coordinate 33,670,379 of OX467286.1, read as the reverse complement.
TTCAAAAAGCATTTCCACAGTCTTAAAGTTTCATCGGCCCCGGCAGATAGTATAGTACTACCATCAGGAGATAGTGCCAAATGTAGCACTCTCGCAGTGTGACCCGTTAATTCGGAAACCTTTGTCATAGCAGGATATTTCCATATTGTAAGCTGATTATTAGCAAAACCGTGCCCGGACGCAATTTCTTTATACGTATTTGACCACAATAAGGCACAGACTTGAGATTTCGTATCGATCGAATTTATACATGCTCCAGTATGGCAATTCCAAAACCGAATATGTCTGTCGGCAGTACCTCCACCGCTCGCTAAAATGTGAGGCTGCCAGGGACACCATGCCAAAGCTTTAACGGCCGCTTGATGAGCAGTTAAAGTATACAACGCCTGTTGTTGTGTGTGATGATTTCCTCCAGTCGCGGACCACACGTTAAGCACATTATCGTTACCACCGCTAGCTAAATATTTTCCATCCGTCGACCATTTCAAACCACAAACTTCTTGAGTGTGACCACTTAAAGTATGAATCAAGTGGTTCGCTTGACGTACATCGTGTTGAACAATTTGACCGCTACGACTACCGCTGCTTAGTACGTACGAATTCCAAGCCAAAGAGCCAACTCGAGCCGAGTGACCGTTCATAGTACGCAAACGTTTAGTGCGGGAACAATCCCACAATTCCACCATACCTAAACTCGTACCGACGGCCAAGTTGTCGCCTTCTTGAATCCAAGAAACCGAACACACATAGTCGTTACCCTCGAGCTCTAATAATTGTTCGATTTTACCCGTACCCGCATTCCATAAATAAACGCTCGATCCTAATGCGACGGCGAGAAAATTGTTGTTGCTCCAATCGACTAAATTTAAGTAATAGTCGTCGAGAATATCTGGAGCATCTAAAATACGGTCTGGGGCTTGAGGTATGTATCGAGAATTAACCTTAGTCGAAGCTGGCGTCTTAACTTGTGTGTACAGGATACGATTAGGATTTTGAAATCCTTCGGGTGCCGAAGGAGCTTTGTTTAGATACGAAAGTATACGTTGTTTATTAATGTCGCCACCGTGTAAATTTTCTAATATGTTGCGTTGAGTTTCATTCGTACCTGGACTCGAAGTTTCATTTTCGTCATTTTGGTGTAATTTATAATGCGCCAACTCGAAGTTGCTCGTACTACGAGATGGAATAAAACGATCGCCTCCATTTGGCGTTTTTGCTGCTTTGTTGGGTGTAGGAGTACCAGAACGACTTGGCGATTTACCTTTCGACGGTGTTTTAGAAGGAGTTTTTTTCGAACGTATAACGTCGTTACCGGTACGCTTACTTGGCGTTTTAATAGTACTAATGTTGAACGATTTTTGTTTAGAGGAATTTAAACTAATGTTTGTCATCGAACTGGAATTTTCTACACCTTTTTTTTGCCACCTCGGTGCAGGTCCTTTAGTTAAAGGACCGTCGATGCTTAATAAGCTCTTCATTTCGTTGGCAAATTTAAACTGTGACATCACTATAAATTAAACACAAACAGTTCAAATTAAAAACGTTAATTTCGTCACGAATTGTTTAAACTTTAAATAGTAAACACTAAATAACCGTTAAAACTACCAGTTTTTGAAATACAGGTGGAGAAGTGTGATAAGCGTTGTGTATAGTGTAATGTGTCAGATATGGAGATATGTGTTGGCAGTACCGGACGCCGGACCAATGTCAAATGTCACTAAACAACTAAACAGCCAACTAAAGACAAAATTGTTTGTCAGTGGCTTACCAAATTTAATTTTATTAACTTTAGGTCACATTGTGGCTCTAATTGAACTAAAATTTTATCGTAATAAATATGAATTATAAACTTCATAATTTGTGCTCATAAATTTGTATCTTAATAACCTTTCAAGTTAAGGAAGTTTGTTAAAAAGACCTTGTTTAGTACTCCACTGTTTGTCGACCACACGTCGTGTGCAGATATCTTTCAAATGTTCTATTAATCAAAACAAAAATTTTTCAAACCTAGAACTAGAAACACGATTTCTAATTCTAATCTAATTTACTAAGAAATGTCAAAATTAATTGAAGCGTTAATTTTTTGTGTATTTTGAATGAATGCCAATTTACAGCCATGATAGTAACTATCCATTTTTTATTTTTATTAATCCAACAATGCATAAAACAATATAAGAGAGAAAAATTCAAACAACAAGTTAATGAGTTGCAAGAAGACTACGAAAAAGTTATCTTAGAAGACTGTATCGTCGATATCGAAGCCAACTTATGTTTCGATCCACCCGTTTACAAGCAAAGGTACGGTGCCATCCAATCTATCCTTCTTAAAAATGACTGGAATAACGATATTAAGAAGATAGTCGATTTTGGATGCGCTGAATGTGGCTTATTCCAATTCATAAAGAGACTGTTTAAAATACAAGAAATTCTCGAAGTCGACATCGACGAAGATTTGCTTCGAGACAACTTACTTCGGCTTCGTCCTTTGACAATAGATCATATTAGTAGAAGAACCCAACCTCTTACAGTACAAGTATTAGCGGGAAGTATTAGTGATCCCGATGTTAGGCTTCTCGACGTGGATGCAGTTATTGCGATTGAAATGTAAAATATGAAAATTAGTTGGATTATGTGAGACGCATTATGAGTTTCTAATAAAAAGCAGATAGTGGATGACTTAAAATGTACTCGAGAAATTCTATGGGGCTTGGGGTACCCAAAATTGTGAGTTTTGGTTCTGTGATGGTATGCAAATTGTCACTAGATGCTTCTATATCTGATGGTGGAAATCAAACCAGAAGAGCCACAAAATGAAATTTTTAGAATCTCTGGCTCAATAGAACTTTTTGAGTATTTTTTAATATCTATCCTTATCTATGTTGTTTCTGAAAAGTAGTACAGTATAGACCCTTTAATCCGAACTGCTAAATGTAAGAGGTTGTTCGGATTAACGATTTGTTCGGACTACTGGATTAGTATGGTTAAGTGTAAATAATACCAATTTAAAACATTTTCATATTATGCTTTTGTTGCAATCTTGAATCGAAAACGGAAATGCTTATCACAAAGAAGTTAAAACATCTCAGGTTTCATAAGTTTTCTAAGAAGCACTTGTTTGTTAAGAAAAAGTTTACCACTATTCGGACTAAAGAGTATTCATTCGGACTAAAGAGTATTCATTTGGGCTAACCTAAATTTACCCCATATTCGGATTACTGGAGGTTCGGACTAACGTGGGTTCGGATTAAAGGGTCTACACTGTATATCAAAATGCGTTTTACACGATGAGATCCAACTGATGTACTGTACCAAAATTTTACGATTTTTGTTTTAGAATTGAACATTTGTATCCAGATACTTTAGATGCGTTGCCTTATAATATTTTTGGCTTTATAAAACCTAAACTGGCGATATTTACTACACCTAATGCGGATTTTAACGTTCTTTTTCCAAACTTTAATGGAATTCGCCACTATGATCACAAGTTTGAGTGGAGTAGAGATCAATTCGAGGCCTGGTAAGCTTTCAGGATGATTTGTATCCACTTGTAAAGCAAGCTTTCTTTTTATAGGGCCACAAATATCACTTACAGGTTTCCTAACTACTCGGTTTCTTTTGAAGGCATAGGAGAAGGACCCGAAATGACAAAATATCTAGGCCAGTGCTCACAAATGGCCATATTTTTAAAGAATCGGTGTAATTCTCCCGAAAATAGCGTTCACGCTGAGGGATTAAGTTTAGATTACTGTACTTGTAAAAGGTGTCAACCAAAATCGTCTATCGGTGTTTGTACTTATTGCAGTCACACTGAAATCGTTTTAAATAGTTTTAATTTATCGAGGAAGCCTAAAACTCAAGAAGAAGCAGTTGAGGGTTCTCACTATCAAATAATTGATATAATTAATTATCCCTACGAAGTGGACGATAGGACGCCAGAAGAAAAAATTTTGGATAATTTAAAGTACAAGATGCACTTAATGGATAGTATCGATGGGAGATTTTTCAATGATGACAAAGATAGAGTGGAAATTCCTTTAGTTGAACTTATCTTTGATCAACATACTAATTTTACCACCATAGAAGAAGCCAGGTAAGATAATAGTTTGTGAAATTATTTTTGAGACGCTCCAAATAGTCTCAAACTCATCAAATATTTTTTATAATTTTCTAAAAGTCAAAATTTTTTGATTTGGTGACAGTAACACTTTTAAGTTTAATTGTCAATGTCTAAAACTCCAAATTATTTGTAAGAAATTCAAATTTCGGTAATTATTCTAACTTTTAGCACAATTCTTAAAAATGATGGGTACAAAATAGAAGAATGCATGCTCTTTGAGGAATTACAAATTTGTGTGGTTTACCAACTCGACATGGACAATAATAGTTCTCCCCCTCTATCATCGGTATCCAGTACGACCCAAGAAAACCCACCTTATTCAGAATGGACCACCATATCGGACAACGGAGAATTAGATTGGGGCGAAGACGAAGACGTACCGAACATCACATCACCGTGGTTAGATCATATCGATGAGACTTCTCAAACAGAAAAAGTCGAAATCGAAGTGGCCGAAGATTCGAACTCGTCTACAAGAACTAACGACACTCAGACACTTTCACACGTCACTGGTAAATCGGTCGATTCTGGTTACACTAATGTAACCACCTCGACTCCGTCGTGTTCTGAAACAATAGATGCGGATAGTTTAAATGATGAATTTAAAAAATCCGACCACATAGCTGAAGTCAAGTGTGTGCTCGATGACATTATAACGACGTGCTGTGATTTAGAAAAGCCAAAAAGTAGTATAAAGAATTTTAGGAAAAACGAAATTAGCCCTTCAATACCATCCACGATAGTGAAACCTCATTTGGAATTTATGTTGGAGACGAAAGTTACCAAAAATAAAAGGAGTCCAAGTAAAGATTTTAATTTACCAGAAACTTCGTTTTCAAGAAGAAGAAAAAAGATAAAATTATGTGAAAGCGACGACGAAGATAATGTTGATGTTCAGCATCATGTCGGTGTGGAAAAAGGGCAAGTTAATGAGGAAGATGGACACGAGAACGAAATTGTCGAAGTTATGGAAGTTGTCGAGAATGGAGATTTAGCCAACAATAATAGGGACTTGGAAGGAAATAATTATCCTAACGCTCAAGAGCAAAATCTCGGAAATGATAATGAAAATATAAGTAAGTACAATGACTAAGTGTAGAAAAAGCGAAGTTTTTTGTTAGTATTCTTACAGGACAACGAAGAGCTACCTATAGATGCAGATGTAGAAAACAGAAATATAGATGAGGAAGAAGACGCCAGCGTTGATAAAAATCAAGTCGGTGTCGAATTTGCTAGTCAAGAGGCGTTATTTGATCCGAATTCTGAAGTTGACCTCTTACAGGATTACGATTTTCATGCAGATGCAGTTTTACCTATCAATCCTGGTTTGTCGTACGACGGTTTTTTTCGTCCTTTAGAACCTCAAGATATCGTAATTCGTGGCATTTCGATGCTACCTCAAGCTAACAGCGACGGCTTAGGTATTTAATTAGTGACTACGTTAAATGCGTAGTAAGTCTAGTTTTATAGTTTTACCCGTAGCTAATGTCGAAACGTTTCCGCAATGGTTGTTACAACTTCTGAATGCAGAAGAAAACGGTGACAATAGAAACGGCCACGTTGAACCCCATTTTTACTGTCAAGGGGACGGATTAGGTACTTTTGTGATAACAAAAAATTTTTAAGCAAATAAAGTATATTTTAGGAGTTCACCCATCATTTTTGGATGGTGAACCGGACGACGAATCTACTGATTCCAGCGCTGACAGTTCGACGACTTCTGGGATTAGCACCAACGATGCTGCCGAACCGTCTGTTTCCGAAATAGAAGCTAGCAGTTTACCGTACGATATGGTTGAAGTTGGATCCGATCAGAATGCATCTTCGACGGAAAATTTTGTGAATTTAATTGTAGTTCAAGGAAGTTCTAGTGGTGCGGAAAGTCCGGATGAATTTTTTGATACAGTTGATGAACTCGAAATATCGCCTAGAGCCTCTGAATTCGAAATATCGCCTGAAGCCTCTGAGGATAATTGCAATAAGAAATAATTTTTTGTTCTAATTTTTTATTGCGTTTTATAATTTTTTAATTTTTAAATATATAATTTTGTTTCTGGTTATTGTCTATTACTAGACTCTTAGAAAAATAAACCCTAAAACTTGCCTTTAAGGTTCACACTGACGCTTCTGTATAGATTAGTAATGCAAGAAGGAACAAGTGTGTGAATAAGATGATCGTTTTAGCTGCTGCATACCGTCAATTGCTTGGCTTGAATAGAATCAAGCTTTGTCTAAATTTTGTGCGTGTACACGCTCGTCGATCATTTAATTGTGTGTGGGAGTTCTGTTAAACTTTTTTTATTGCTAATAACGACTGTAATAAATCTGCTCTTGAAGTTTTAGATAATAGTTTTATAGATTTGTATAAAGACAACCCGTGTCTCGTGTCTTTGGAGAGTTAAGTTCAAAGACTACTCCAAGAAACTGAAAGAAAATAAACTTTGAAGAATAGAAGAAGACTGGCGGAGAAGGGAGAAGGTCTTGTTAGTTGGACAACATTGAAAGGAAAATAGGAGAGTCTGTGTGAGGTGTGAGCCTTAAGAGCAGATGGTCCGGCGTCGAAGCAATCTATAAATATATAGAAATTTGAAGTTGGTTTGATATTTTAAAGTTATAAAAAAAAAGTTTAATAGATGGCGCTAGGGAACGTAAAGTTGAACAAACAGGTTATCTTCGGTTTGTGTTGTGTCAGTTGTCAGTTTGACAAATGGCTGGTAGTGTTGTGGTTGTTTAGTTTGGAGTGCCACAATTTGTAGTTATTTTTGAATTTTGAACTGTATTTATATAAAATTATGCTAATTAAATTGCCATTATATAAAATTATTTGTGATATTGTGTTAAAAAAAATAATTAAGGTAAGTTTTTAAAAATTTGGACTTGGTAACTAAACTTAAAAATATTTATATTTAATTAGTTCTAGTTTTTTAATATTGGTCGTGAGTATAATAGTATAATGTGCTTTTTATAATATCGTCTGTAATTATTAATTAATTATTTTTAAAATTAGCAGTACTTAACTCGAGACGTAACTTTTATGAGATACCTGCTTTACATTTTACATTTTTTTTGTTGAAGAATTTCAATTTCGTTTTATATTAAAAAATGTTACTCGAGTAACTACTAGCTTTATTGCGTTTATTTAATTAATTTAATCTCGAATTGAATTCTATTAAATTCACGGTTATTAAAATTCTTCACCACCACCTAGCTTAAGCTTACAGATATTTAATTGCATTGATCACATTAATGAAATCGTTACATAAATCTACCTTCACCTATTACAAATTCTTTACGACTAGAGAATTAATAGTTTATAGCAGCCTTTATAAAATATGGTTAACTATTTAAAAAGCTTTTTCGTAGTTCGAACACCTCTTCGAGATGCCAATATTTGCAGAAGAAGATTTGACCAAACCGAAAGCTGTTTGTACATTTATCGATACCTCAACTCAAAGTACTATGGTACTTGAAATTTACTTATCGACACTCTTATTAAGTTGTCTTATTCTTTTTAACGATACAACATACAATAAAGTACATATTAAGACATCCATCAAGCAGCAAAGAAAAATTTTGACAGGTACAAATGTTCACGAGAGTGTTTCGGAAGTAAAAGGGAACTATTAAAGGTGAAATAAGTGGGTTAATCGTTCTTATAGAAAACTTTTGAGTCGATTGTACTAATCCAAAGATAATTCTATGGGTTTCTATACGCAAAGGCTAATTTAATCATATTTTAGCCTTTAATTTATATGCAAAAGTGATCTCTCCAATGATCGGACCGAGGATCGAACGAATGAACGCCCTAGAATAGTCAAAATTAGTAATAACGTGTATAATTTTCCTTTAAAATCGGAATCCATATCAATTTCTAATATTTAAATGAGCTTGTGCTCGATCCATACATTGTGTAACTTTATACCTCCATTATCTTTCTTCATTACCACATTAAAGGTAATAAATTATAATATTTTTTTAGCTTTCTTGTGAATGATAAAAATGTTTTGAAGATAATAAAGCCACGTTTTGAAACAAAAATATATAATGACGCGTTTCGCCCTAAGGCTTCATCAGATAAAAAATAAAAAATTACAAAAAATTAAAAATTAAATTAAAAATCCTTTACAGATTTTTAAGCTTTATTTTTAATTTTTTGTAATTTTTTATTTTTTATCTGATGAAGCCTTAGGGCGAAACGCGTCATTATATATTTTTGTTTCAAAACGTGGCTTTATTATCTTCAAAACATTTTTATTAAAGGTAATTGGATTTTAAAAAATTTAAACTCGCGTTAGCTTTTGTTACTATGTGGATGTTGGATATAGGTACATACACACTTCGTACGCCTATGTAATGTAAACATTTTGGTGTAATTAAATTTTTTGTGTGTAAATTATACATTAAAATCGTCCAACAAGCAGTTTTGTATATCGTGACAAGTTTACATTAATTAATTAACATGAATTAATAGAGTTTGTGTAAATAAATAGATACAAAAGACTCGGAACTTTTTAATTAAGTTGATTGAAGTCATTTCGAATTAATTATTTTGATTGTTATCGATATCGATTGCGCTTATCTATTAAAAAAAGGCTGCGAAGATAAGGTTCAAGACATAATAACTCGCGATTTATTTGAATTAAATGTTTGATATTTTGTAGTGTCTACGAATAACATACCACCATACGAATCTTTTATAGCGTGTCGATGATATTTTCCACTAGAATAATAGGTCAACAAAGTAGTTATTGAGTCATGCTAAGGGTAACTGACATTTTTGCTTGAAATTAATTCAGTTAAAACTTTTGTTCGTTTCTACGATTTTCAAAGAGCCAAATAAAAAAATGCGGGAAGCTGTATCATTAGTTACAAAGTATCCACAGATTAAGATGAGGTTGGGGATAGTTGCCAACACTCCAACACAGCCACAGGAAGCGATAAACGTCCAGATAACCTACACTTATTACTTATTACATGTAAAAGTTCTAAAAAAGATTAATTTGTGGTTAAGACTGAGACCCGAGACTCAATTTGGACCTCAACATTGAGCATTGGACTCAAAATGTAGCTTTTTCGATGCGTGTTGTGTTTACTGTATTGTGTTTCTTCACGAAAATTGGGATATTCTGTAGAGAGACGGATGGTTGTACATTTCTATGGTTTTCTTGATACGTATTTCTGCCAGAGAGTAACCAACTTTCCACCCTGTGTCTCAGACACTAGTATGTGCTCAATTCTCGCACTATTTCGTATTCATTTTGTAGTTCGGGAAACGAGAAGGTACAAAAGTTTTATCAGAACGCACGTTTTATCACTTTTACGATTTACGAGGTGGCAAAGTTGAAAGTCGGTACCTCCAAAGAACATAAATGATGCGTTATAATGAGTCATTGTTTGTGTAAATATAATTTTTAAGTAAGGAAATCTCTTGTTAGAGGCAAGATAATATTATATAAGCCTATCTCTGTTTGTTACGCACAATCGTGTATTATTTTGCTCAGACAATTTGTATAGGAAATATAATGCACTTTTTAAAAAAACACTCTAAACTCTGCCTCTCTCTTTCTGTCTGTCTAAACTCTTTCTAACTTTCTAAAAGTGCGTATTAGTTTTCGAGTTATAAGCGATAAACTAAAAAAATTAGTTTTTTTGCCGATTTTGGAATTGTTGTGAAACTTCAACGCGCTCTAGCGCCTAAACCGTTTGTCTGAAGAAAAAACTTAAGAGGCGTAACTTATTAGAAAATTGTATGTACTTTATTATTGTATAGGAACACTTTTCTCTAAAAGTGCGTAGTTTTCAAGATATCAGCGATAGCGATAAACTAAAAAAAATTTTTTTTTTGCAATTTGGAATTTTTGTGAAACTTTAACGCTCTCTAGCGCTTAAACCGGTCGTCTGAAGAAAACAGTCGAAGAGATATAATTTGTAGGAAATTTGATGTAGTTCATTTACGTATAAAAGCACTTTTCTCATAAAGTGCGTAGTTTTCTAGTTCTAAGGGAAAAACTGAAAAAAGAGCAAAATGTTCGAGTTGATAGCCACCAGTAGCTTGTGGGAAAATTGATAGTCCGCTTTAGCGAGAAGTTCAATTTGAGCTACTTTTCTGTTTTATATTCTAACATAAAATGTACACGAGCAGCAGTTTTGAGTAGTTAAAGAGCACATCATGCATCGTTGCCTGATACACAGCAGTCCCAGTACCAAAGAAAGAAAAAACAACACAAAAGCTGAACTGAAAAGCATCGTTTATTATACTCATTATAGAACTGCATTCAACAATTGCATGCTTATTGCTATTATTGAGTGGGTAAACCGACACCACAATTTCGCGCGTTTCTTATTTTGTCGATTAAAATTGAGATTAATAACCGCAAATCTGCTTAAACGATATGCTAATAATTATTATTGATTATAATTATGTATAGCAAATTCTTTTTCCACACTTTTTTCATTTTTTGGATAATTTTACTAATTATGAGTACAATTTACTGCATGTTATCTTAACGACTCAATACATCATTTTGTTGGTTATTGGATTATAAATTATTTAATAAAAGTAGACGTTCTAATTATTTATAATTTAACTTTAATTTGAAATCAGCTTTAAAATTAGATATGTTTAATTTTAGCACTGATTGAAATTGACTTGAAAAAGTTTTCTTGTAAGTAATAATAACGCGCGTAGCGAAATTTGTCAACACATTTTAAAATTAACGTCTCGATTTATAAATATTTTGATTGATTTTTGAATTTTTGAACTTGGGCCAAGTGTTGGCCCTTATGTAAGTATAGGCAATAAGTTTGTTTATAATTTATTTGTAAGTCGCGCGTGTCGAAATGCTGAAAACTGCGTCTCGGTTGGTGCTAAGAGTGGCGAAACTCATTGCGTTGATAGATAGTGAATGATTGATGATTAAAAAAATAGGGTGTCAATTTGAAAACTTTTCACCTCCAATATCTTCGTATTAGTATAAAAATATTGTAATCCCGCGAGACACGTCAATTTTAATACCGAGGGGGGCACTTTTATCGAGTATTTGCGTTCTCCCTAGATCAACCCCCAGCTTGGGGTAGACTTAACCCCTTAAATCTTAAATTGAAAGAGGGGTTAAGTTGCACATTTTCTAAAAGCTCTGTCAATCCTCTCTACAAAGTTATAAAGGACTTTCAGAGAAGATGCCACTCGCCGATTCGACCCTCTTCCCATTTAAGATTTAAGGGGTTAAGTCTACCACCTTTGGGGGTTAGTCTAGGGAGAACGCAAACATTCAATTGTTTGTGTTCCCCTCTGTAATAAAATTGAGGGGTGTTGCGAATTTGCTATATTTTAGGAAAAGATCTTGGAGATGGGAAGTTTTCAAATTGACACCCTGTATAACAAATCTCTAAATGAATGAAAAACATCTAAATGTCATTCTTCTATCTATATTATATTTCCAAGTTCAAGAGATGAAAGTAAAACTGAATTTTACCGTTTCCCTTCAGGGACGTCACTGAAAGGAAACGGTTTGGTAAAATAATTTATAATGGTTTCTCGTGATTCCCTTTCTGAGAAATTTTAATTATTAATTATTAACTCTGTGCGTGTATATATCTAGAATACACTTTCTTCCCCAAAACCTTGGTCAAGTCAAATTAATCATTTTCTGGGCATTCTATTGTTTCTATAGTCTCTAGTGTATCAATAGTCTATAGGTCTATACTATACTTGAATTGAACACACCTCATAAACTAATTAATAGGAAATTCGTCACCTGTAAGGGTTTAGAAACTTCATGAAATTTAACCGATTTAATTAATAATGAAAGTCAACGAACCTTTAAATTTGCATCATGTAGTAGGTAGTTATTTTTATCGGGACCCTACGAGATAGATATTTCTTTTCAGAAAATGCAGCGAGTTGTGATATTTTACCAAAAGTAAACCTTTTTCTTTTTTTTGCAACTTTCTCAAGGAAATATTAGTGGATATTTAATTTTGTAGAAGAATTGTGGGTAAATGTACGTTACTTCCACATTAAAAATAATTGAAAGTGTTTAGTTTAAGTGTTAATTACTTCGTTACGAACTGAAAAGAATCCGTTTTAATGTTTTAATATTTTAATGCAAGTTCCAGAAGAAAAATGCTCGTTTAGTTTAATGAATAATGAGATACGATTTGTCCTCAAATGTTGTTTTGGTATCAAACCTTTTTTGGAAAATATATCAATAGCAGTCGTCGTCTTCGTGAGTAAATTGAAGTCGAATTTAAATTAATTTTAACCGCAGTCTTCTCCAAGCCTCACAAACTAAAAATTTACCTTTAAGTTAAATAAGGAAAATGCAAATCGTTTTCCACTCAACTGAAGATTCGTATACACCTCGTTGTTGTTTCTGGTGATATTAGTTGGGCGAAGGTGTATACTCTGCGAACTAAGTTTCGAAGCTTCTTAAAGATTTTGGGTGCGGATTTAACCGTTGTAATACAATAAAATTTAAAATATTTCCAGACTCGTGTGCTAAAGTATCAAAAATGCACATCACTTGTGTCTAAATGCTTGCCTATCATATATATGCTATTATGCATTAGTTTAGTTATTCGAATTTTATGATTTTACCCTAGAAAAATTTTAATACTTTCTATTCAAATTACAATTTTTGAACGAACGTCAAAGCCGAATTGAGAATTTATTTATAATTTAAGTTTAATTCTACATATTTTCGTTAGTTTATGTACTACATATTTCCAAAATAATATTTATTGGTAGTAATAGTTCGTAATAGAAAATGCCTTTGGCATGCGGAAGAATTCAGAATTGTTTAATAGTTGTATGTCATGGCGAAATTGAAGTGCATTTAAATTGTTTAATTTGCGGACTAATTTGTATATCCTTTTTGCTTATTTTAATAACTTAATTATGGCATTAAATATTAATTATTTTACAGCAAACAAATTTACAATGCTGAAATAATTTAATTTCTGCTTTCCTTCGAGAAAATTCGTTTGTCTCCTAGGATATCGATGCCAGTGACGCAGTGGCGGTATGCAAAACGCTCGGAAAATATACAACAATTAGGACTTCCTTTTTCATAATTATTTATCCGTTAGGAGCCGAGGTTTTAAATTTACTTTTTCAACTTGTAGCTTATAAAGGCGGTGGGCTTATCGTTAACTTCGTCACACTTTGGGAAACGTAACGGGCAAATTTGAAGGGGTATTTTTGTAATTAGGGCCGTACGCCGTACATACTAACTTATAGCCGAGTATAAGTAATGCGAGTCAAGATTTTCTGAAATGCCCACGACATAACTCCATTATTTTGGGGTATCGATTGTTATGCGTAGCCCGACTTTTGCAAAAATATTAATTTTGTAGATATATCCTTGAATTCAGAGAAATTAAATTTAAAAATAAAGTTTACTTTTTCAAAATAGACGAAGTCGACGTAAAGGTAGAGATTTGAACCTCATCAGTGTTTGTCGGATAAAACTTTTCAAACTTCTCGTTGGGATCCGAAAATGGAAAAACGATAGAGTAATTTGTGTGGGTTCTACGTTGAGTTTTCGAATTAATATTGCCTGGAGTAGGTATGTAGGTACCTACATAATATACGTTTTTTGCTTTGAGAATTGAAGGGTGGTGCAAACACAGTATGTCAATAAGAAAGCAAAACGTGTATGAACTCCTGCCCAATTCCAATTTTAAAATGCTATTATCAGACTAATAATAATAGTGTTATTGCCCCTTTTATTATGTAAATACGAAATATACGCGAATATACGCGTAAATATTTATTTGTGTATAGTAGGCAGTTCATGAACATTTAAGATGTCGTGTGTGTAGGTTTAAAACAATAATTATAATATCAGAAATTCATGGAATGCGCTGCGCGCCTCGGTGCAATTACAAAATACGTCAGAACCCCTTTATGTCGAGAATCTTCTTTTGTGATCATATTCAGCCTTTTTGCCTCGAGGGTTTACGATTCAAAGCACTTTAATAATAGCTTCGAATGAGTGAAAATAAAGAACATTTTGATTGGTGATAGAAAAATTCGCGTCTTAGCAGATTGAAGTTTATCTAAATTAAATGGTCGGATTCTGTAGTTCAAAATCTTTAAATCCGCAAAGTGTCAAATCACGACCACAACTAACTATAGTTCCTTTTATTTTTTGTTTGCAAATAATTTTGCGTCTAGGCAGCCGTGACTACTCAAAAATGTTCCCAAGCACTCGGGTAATAAAAAAGTTATGTGATGTGTGACCCCTGCTTTGATTTAGACCTGGTATATTAGAAGTTTTAGGGTATGGAAGGCAGCCGTTTAATCAAAGTCAAAGTCGAGATGTTTTCAGAAAATTTACACCAAAACTTGGGTTTCCAATTATTCTCTCTTGTCTTAGGTGCTCCTATTAGATCAGTAGATCAAAGCGATTTTACCTTGATACAGTTGGTTTTGAGAGTGTTGTAATTTGTAATGTAATTCAGACCTTATAAATCTGCGTGAAAAAGAGCGTTGTATAATAAATGTAATTTTAAATCACATCATATTCATCAACCCCTTAACGTGTCTCTCGTGTAAAAATGGCGCGTGTGTGATGTTGTGAAATCATTTGTAAGTAATCTACTTGTGGGTGGCAAAAGAGCACCATTTATTATGAAAATGTTGGAAGAAGAACCTAAAGAAGATTATTCATTAGTAAGGTATTTTACGTTATTATAAGCTCGCGTTCGCCTACCCACCAACCACCAACGATTTTTGTGTTTATTTTTAATTTTCAAACTTTGGTTCTTTTACATTAAAGTTATTTTTATTTTCCACTCCACTTTTAAATGCGGGAATTGCTTTTTACTTTCTAAAATGTTATGGAAATACATAGTATAGAGAAGATCTTATACATTTTGTGATGGAATGGAAATTCGGCGTGTAATTAATTGCAATTAATTGTTATCGATAGATTGAAAGTAACTGATAACTGATAACGTATCTGAAATGAATTTTCACCTTGATATTCGTCATAACTATAGTGGGGGACCTACCCACAACACCTCGCTCTTGAACTCTCAAAAATATCGAGATTGGCCCCATTTTGGGTTGAAACTTGTAAGGGGTGGCTTTCGTGAACGATTCCAGTGATGACACGATCGATGGCGCACTCTAGCAAATGGAATATCAGTAGTTTAATCAACCGCCCGAGGTTTCAAATAGCTTAGTCGTGCAAAACCTATCAAACTAACTCGAGGCTAGTTTTTGAAATTTTTATAGGTCACTCGCACCACAGCAACCTGAAAAAATAGAACTCCGCCTATGACCGTAGACTATTAGTTATTGTTTGTGTTAACGGAAAATAAAATTCGATTTTTCCGTATAGAAAGGTTTTCACGTGACGTACTTGTGTGCATTTTCACATCCTTCATACGTGTTTCTTTTTTTCTAGATGAATAGAGTTTGATTAGATATAGCTTGCGTGCACAGAAAAGCTTTTTTTTTCTCGAGCAATGAACATAAAAGAAGCGCACACGTCATACGATATGAATGACACGAAAAAGCCGGGTTTTGTTTTAGTTGGTTAGTGGGCGAGGTTTTTTAAATTGCACAAACTTTCCTCGGCCAATTTTCAATTCTGTTGAATATTTATCGTTTCGCCTTTTTCTCGCAACTAGCGTTAGATTGCTTCTAGAATTTTATGATATTAGTGGCGCAATTGCGTCATATATAGCTGCACCCCTTGTCTGAAAACGGAGAGGTTCCTTTTTATATTAATCTTATCTAATAATAAGGTAAAATTACGCAAATGAGAATTAATCTGCGTGACGAAGTTCAGCACGAATGGGAGGTACCTACGTTTCGAATATAATTACTATTTTTAAATGAGATGACGAATTCGTTTGTGCGAATGACGGAAAAAATAATCTGAATTTATGTAAATGGTTATTACGTTTATTAATGTTTGCTTTTGCAAAAACAAAAGACAATCATTTGGAATGGTTCGTGGAACTTGTAAATTATTTATTCGAGGGTTCAATTGTCAGTAGTCAAAATTTCTAACTTCCAGTATTCTTGTGGCTTGAGGCTTATGTCACCAAGAGGATTTAGGGGTAAATTTACTTTGGGCTTGAAGATTTAATGGGCATTGGGATGTTTGTATTAAATACTTTATGAAAAAGTCATTAGTAGCTTTGTTTCTCTATGCGTGGTATAGATTTGAAGCTTCTTCTTCTACGATAGCTCTACGAGACATCCTGCGTATTATCAGTATTATCTTCGTACGCGTACGAGAAGCTACTTCTCTGTTTCTATCTATCTGGATAGTTTTACACACATATTTGCCAGTTTTGTTTTTTAATTGCTATTACATATTGCATCTGTAGGGCACACCAATAATTTTTACGATATCCTTTCTGATTTTTTTCATCCTGGTAGTGCTTGTTTAGTGATTGTTAGAGCTTCATTGCTTCATCAATTTCTTTGCTCATATTTTTTTCTTTCATAAATGTTTGTTGTGCCTACTTTTAAATAAAATTTATTTCGAGCTATTTTATTCACAGTATCTATTAAGAAGCTGAATGGGCTTCTCATTTATTATCAATTTATATTCGATTTTTACGTTTTCTAAAGGTTTTTAGTGTTTTTCCTCTTTTTTATGTGAATAATGATTTAATACATAATTTATAATAAAAATGTTGCTTCGAGTTTCACCTAAATATATCAGAGATTGGAAGTAAACGATAATGTTGATGTAAATATTTTTTGTATAGTAGAATTTTCTTTTTGTATTTAGATTATAACTATTCTACACTAGTCACAATAATTGAAGGATATTAAAAAAAAGCCAAATTTTAGGGCGATTTTCAACAAAGGATAACTCGGCGAAAAATGGTCGTACAGAAAATTTAAAAAAAAGAAAATTGTAGTCTCAAGTGTCTAGTTTTCAGATCTGAACAGTAAAATTTTTTAACGTGGACGGTTTTTACGTAATCATTCGAAAACCAACTAAGAATAATTTTCCAAATTTTTTTTCGTCTTTGAAATGGTCTGTGGACTTCAAAAATTTTTTTTCATCTTGCGACCATAAAACTCGTTTAGACAATTTAATCAGCTTTAATTTGACCTTATAATGAGTTGCGTACGATTTTTTGCCGCGAAGTAATCGTCGATCAAAGCAAAAAAGGCTATTTTAACTTTGACAATCCATTACTCGGGAACTAATGATCGTATAGAAAATAAAGGTGGGTTTTTGGAAACTGCAAGACATTCTCTATAAGACGCAATCGGTGATGATTGATAAAAACATTTTTTAAAGCGATGATGAGGACAGAAAAAAAGTTTAAAATTTACGAATTTAAGGATATTTGGAAAATTTCGTATAACTTTGGATATAGTGGATGAACAAAGGATATCGTCGGTAATTTTTTACCCTCAAAGTGTCTCTAAAAAACTTTTAAAGTTGCAAAGCTCTGCGACTTTTTTTCTTAGTGCCCCGAAGGTTTAAATTTATAGTATCGGCATAACAAGCAATTTTTCGATTTTTTTGCATTTTTTCGACTTCAATATGTTTTTTTTGGCAACAATCCATATTTTTGGCATAAAAACATAACACCTTGGACAAAATCGAAAAAAAAATGTACGATTCATTAGTTCCCGAGTAATCGATTGTCAAAATTAAAATGGCCTTTTTTGCTTTGATCGACGATTACTTCGCGGCAAAAAATTGTACGCAGCTCATTAAGAGGTCAAATTAAAGCTGATTAAATTGTCTAAACGAATTTTATGGTCGCAAGATGAAAAAAAATTTTTCGTCGTCGACAGACCATTTCAAAAACGAGAAAAAATTTGGAAAATTATTCTTAGTTGGTTTTCGGATGATTACGTAAAAACCGCCCACGTTAAAAAATTTTACTGTTCAGATCTGAAAACTAGACACTTGAGGCTACAATTTCCTTTTTTTAAATTATCTATACGACCATTTTTCTCCGAGTTATCCCTTGTTGAAAATAGCCCTAAAATTTGGAGTTTTTTTAATATTCTTCAATTATTTATGTGCCTAGTGTATTTAAGAATTTTACTTCAAAGCTGGTTAGTATAATTTATATAATACACCTAAAGCAACTTATTAATTGTATCAATTTCGTTACTTTCTAAAAATGCTATTAGTTTTTTTTAACAATTCAAATATTCCTTTTGCCTTGAAGAAAGAAATGTTTAATCGTTTTCTTTCCTATTAAATTAATTTGAATTTCTCCATAATTGAAAAAGTAAAAAAAAATGGTTTAATTTTATTAAAATAGTTTTCAAAGACTGTTTACTTGGCAATTTCCGGTTTAACCGGGAGGTTTTTAAGAATAAATTAATTTGTCAACTCGCAATTACTAATTTCATTAAAAAAATTTATTTTTGATATATTTATATGTAATATTATCTGCAAAGTTACAATAAAAAAACTAGAAAATGGGACAATCGTTATACTGGCCGCCATTTTGAGTTTTAAAATTTGAAAAGATATTTTTCTAATTAGGACCGATGTGTACTAACTTATAGCCGAGTATAAATACTGTGGGTCAAGATTTTCCCAAATGCGACCAAAATAACCCCCTTATTTTGAGCTTAAAAGCTCATTTTATCGATGAAATTTTGTTTAAAGTGGCTGAAAACAAATATCTTTAAAATCGCTTTGGTAGTTTTTCTTTTAAGACGTTCCACACAGACAGACTTTTTCAAAGGCGAAGTCAACGTAAACGTAAAATCGCGTAAAATTAATTTAATAGAAATGCGTTAATATTAAAAAACTGTAATTAAAATTCAATTAAGTAATTTTCCTATATTATACTTGCCTAACTGAATAATTTTCCCTTCGTCTATTAATTACCCATTTTATGATGAATTTGTAACTTTCAATTAATTGAAATTGGGATGTTTGTCATTGAGCGGTTATTTAGAAATTATGTACTCGTATATTGATTTTAGCTCTTACCAGTTAGGAAGGGTTATTATTTCTCAATAGCTTAAGCCAAAAAAGTTTTGAAATTGGTGGTTATTCGCCTCAAATGACTTTGTGACCAGGACTCGCTGTCGTGAACTCTCGGAAGATTTTAGGACGTTCTCAAAAATTGTATGTGCTTCTCAAATGTTGTAGAGTTCTGGAAGGTTTAGTTTTATTGTTTTGAAAAATAAGTGCGTTTTCACCTACTATAATGAGAATTTAACCATTCACGGCCTGCGTCATTAGTGCGAGTGGTTTCTGGGCCGAGGTTCTTTGAGATTGCTGCCATGGCAAATATCTTCAAAGGTGTTTTATCCTGTGTGGTAAAGGTCGAAGAGATCATGCCGAAGGTTCATGAGCGAGTGATGTGTCATCGTGAATCGTGAATCTTGATTAGCTTTGAAACATTGAAACTGTGGAACTGGGTTCATTACTTCTTCATCGGCTGGATCTGAAAAGATAGAACATGAGTAATTAAAATTACAGTAATAATGAAGTGCGACCGAAGTCGCTGACAATACGCGTCTTACTTGGTTCGACGGAGGCGAACATTGATCGTTGTCGGTCTTGGTGGACGAAAACTAGACTCTGTCCAGGACCAACTTGGGTCTCTTTCGGAGTCTTGCCTCGTTGATGATGGGTCATGGCCGGGCGTACCGTTATTTATGGTTGGTGGTGTTTTGTGGGTTTTGTGTTGTGCTAAGACTGGGAACCAGATTTTGTTTATTCGTATTGCTTCTTCTTTTTTGTTGAAGTTATGCGGATGTTTTAGGATTTCAATAGCTTCACTTTGTAGTCGACAGTAGCAGTAATGGGTTACGGTCTAGAGTACTTCAGTTTTGTCGTATATTACGCGATGGTCTGTTTGGATTTGTTCTGCCACTGCGGATTTTTTCGTCTGAAGTAGCGACAATTTCTTTTGTCTGCGGAGATCTTCGTGTTAATGCTCCTTTGTTTGACTTCAATGTATATTTGCCCACAGGAGCAAGATCCTCGCGTTGGCCGAAGGTTCTCTAGCGTCTTTTACCGTGCGCAAAGTTTCCTGGATTTTCATAATCTGCTTGAAGATAGTTTTGATGTTGTGTTTGTCTATTAATTTGCTTATGCGGTCGGTGACGCTTTTGATGTAGGGTAGGAACACCTTGCCTGTCGGGGCCGCTTTCATTTCAGAGGTTGCGTCTGTATTTCTACTGGGATGCAGGGTCCGTTTTATCTCTTGTGACGAGTAGCCGTGACTTGGTAGACCTTATTTAGATGTTTTAGTTCTTGTAGATATTGGGGTTGGAAGATTGTTGTGACTCGGTATCTGAATATTTTTATAATCCATGGTTGGTATGGTATAATTGTGGGCCCAGTCTTTCGTCGTTTTGCCGTATCACAAAGACTTTAAGGAATGCGAGCTGCCCGTCTTTCTCTGTTTCTATAGTGAACTGGATGTTCGCATGGATGTTGTAGGAAACTGTCTAGCTCTTGCTTTTTGCTTTCCGTGGCTCCATACAACAAATGTGTCGTCTGTTAGCCACATCACTTTTGGTTTTACTATGGCTGCATTTAATGCCGTGTTTTCAAAATGTTCCATGTGGAGGTTGGTTACTACCGGACTACTATCTACTCGATACTACTTCGATCTACTTAGTTACTCGTAGTTCGTGAGCGCCACAAATATTTCGAGGAAATTTCTTTCGAGCAATCTAATATTTTGTTTATCTTCAATTATTATGTATTGTGGTTGAACATAATACATACGTATGAGCATTACATATTATTTTGTTGAGGTCAGGGACGTCGTTACTGTAATTTACCGGTAGTTTATGTGTAGCATACAAATATTGCGTGCCAGTAATGGATTATTAATTATTTTTGTTTATGTTTTACCTAAAGGCAAAACGCATTTATCGAAGGCATTACTACGTCAAAATAATACTTTTATTTAGTACCTACTATCAAAAATTTATGTGATTGATATGATACGTAATCATTCAAATAGCTTTTACTTAAAAAACTTTATTTTTAACCCTATATTCCTGAACTACTTTCGTGTAAAGACGTTTTTGTGTCGTTTTAAAAACAGTTCTCATGACTAATTCAAATTCATTTACTAGGTACTACCCTTTTTGAACATCTCGTACGCCCGAAGGGTTTTATTGTAGCTGAAGACGGTAAATTCTCGTTTTATTTATTTTATAGTTTAAAATCTTTCGTAGAAACCGAGTTTTCCTAAACTAAAGCAAAGTGTATTGTTTAAACAGTGGATACGCCACTGGTCCACTTGTAATTAAAGTCGTTTAAATGTAACGAACGATCTCGAAACGATCGTTCCCTGCACAACCAGTAAGCTCCAACTGGAATAAACCAAAACCGACGCATACTATAGCGGAAACGAGAATGTTTTCAAACAGGAAATTCCATATGGAAGTACTCATTAAAGAGTAATTATTTTTTATTTTCAAGATGTTGCTTTTTTGTTCGAAATTCTAAAAAATGTGCTCAATGAGAGACGAAATTTAGGTCGCCGAATCACTTTTGTTTAAATTATGTTGAGAGGCGATCGTTTTTCTATCAGAATGTTTTAATTTTGGATCAACTGTAGGTACGTGTAGAGCTTACCTAATTCTTATGGAAATTGAAAGGAAACTACTGTTTCTTAAAGTTCTCAGTTCAGTGGAATTCTGTGTTGTACTCGTGTAAGTTGTAAATACCGCAGAAATCAAATCAAAAGTTGGTATTTTATTCCGTCTGTTAAAAAAAGAGAAACAAATTTTGTAATCCAAAACCATGCTTGGCCACACACGCGTTCTGGTTAGTTAAGAGTATAAATAATTTGTGAAAACGAACTTGAACTTCCATTTTAACTCTGGTGAAAGCTTAAATTAAGCAATAAATTGTTGGAATATAACAATCAAACAAATTGTAAAAGAAACTAAACGAACTATTTAACGCCACTCCGTCTATATTCGTCGTATATTTGTATTTTTACCAATTCGTGCGAATTCTATTTTCGTTGATTGCATATTGTTAAAAGCATCTAATTACCTAATACCTTGATGGTATACAAACGGCGGTCAAGGTTGATATAATTCGTGTTATTGTTTAAATCTCCATTTTTTGTTGCAGTTAGTGTTGAATAAGTTTTATACTTTCGCAATACGTCGGTGTATTTGATTTGAATATTATATGAACATATTCTAAACACGTTTTTTGTAGTTGAAATAGATCAGTTTGTGTGGGTTGAAAAAGCTTAAAATAAATATTAAATTTACCAAAAAAATGTTTGGCAGCAATGACTATATTACACATACGGTATTCCCAATTTTGAATAATAATCAAGTTGAAGAGGAATCATAAAACATAAAAAAAACACTCGTTAATCCGGATTGGGCGGACTTCTAAGGCATCTAATCCGAATTAACGAAAAATATTTTGAATAGGTGAGAAGCTTCTTTCGTTGTTTAGTGAAACCAAAACCTAATATGTAGTTAAAATATTTTTAGAAGTAACGCAAACTTAATATGCGTGAAATCCTCATTATCGAACTGTTTGTTAATCCGGATATCGAGTTTTTAGTGCTTTTATTATCGCTTTTTTAATTATATTATACTAGTAAACTCTTAAACGAATTAACGATTTATTTTTGTTTCAGAATCGTGTTAGCTGCTCGATTTTACATACAACAACAACTATTTGAAGTAGCTCAAACACGCAAACAATCCAAGTTTTGAATTCCTCGTGTTTTTCTAAAAATTTCTCGACTAGAAGTTTACTAACATCCTAGCATATTAAAAAAACACATTCGAAGTAATGTCTTGATTAATTACCTGTATGACCAAGGGACGGAACGCCGGTATGGCGTTTATGACAAAAAAGAAAAAATACAAATTTCAAGTTGAAATGTGTTTAGAAGAACTTTTAGAAGTGCCTTTTGTATCTGCCGTCCTTTTTGCCAAATTGAGGCTATTAGATGGAGGTTTTCAAGATCATAGTCCGAGGTGAGAAAATTACAATAATTTTACTACAATTTTCAATTCACTTATACAGGATGACTCGAACTAGTTATCATTCTAATGTACAACGGACAAACCGTCGTATTTTGAACAAAGTTTGTAACTGTTTGTCCAAATACCAATTTTCAAACTTCTTCTATAATTCAATAAAGCCCAACTTGAATAAAGTTTAGCGTTTAATTAAACGAGTCGAGGATGAGCTTATATTAAAATTTTTGCTTTTGAAGGGGCTTCGCGAATAATTACACTCCAGTCTCGAAATCTTACAAATATGAAATTGAAAAACAAGTCAAACATTTGTTTAAAAGCTACGTAAACGATAGTTTTACTCCGAGTGATTGTCTTCGTGAAAATCAAACATAAGGGATGAAATTGTTTGTTCAATATACTTCCATTTTATTGGTTTTCCTTCTCTTGTAATTCTGCGGCTGTAAGTTTTCTAAGATTCTTATTGAATTTGATACTCTCTTGCTCTGCCGCTTTGTTGTTGTCTTCTAAGCGATTGGATTGATATAAGACACTAATCAATTGTGAAACTTTAATTAAAAGTTTAATAACAACTGTTAGCTATTAATTGAAGTGAGTTAAATAAAGTATTGCTTTCAAGTTGAAATAGTTCAATAAAAAACTAATTATCGTTCTTTTAGTTAAACGGTCGATTATATTAGTACAGTGATGCGCTTTTATGCCTAATAATAATAATAAATAAATAATAATGGCTTTAAACTGATATTAGAACTTTTCATTAACATCATTAGAAACAACTTCTTCTAGTATTTTTGTTTTTAATCATTTTCCTTACTTTTTATCTTTATAAACACCCTGTACGTTATATCGACATTTTGATTACGGCAAAAAACTTTTCGGGAGAAACTTTATAAAGAATTGCCATTTTTCTAAAAATAATAATATAGAACCGTTTGTCTGATGTAAAAATCCTGGGAGACGTAATTTGTAGGAAATTTAATTTACTTTACTTTTCTCCATGGACAAATTTGTCTAAATGTGTGTAATTTTCGGATTATAAGCGATATACTGAAAACATTAGTTTTTGAGTTGTTGTTAAACTTTAACGCGCTCTAGCGCCTAAACCGCTCGTCTGAAAAAAAAACTGAAGGATATAGTTTGTAGAAAGTTTAATTTACTTTATTTTTCTTCATGGACAATTTTGTCTAAAAGGGCATAGTTTTCGAGTTACAAGCGCTAAACTAAAAAAATTAGTTTTTGACCGGTTTTGGAGTTTTTGTCAAACTTTAACGCGCTCTAGCGCCCAAACCGCTCGTCTGAAGAAAAAAACTAAGGGGTATAATTGGTAGACAAGTTAATTTACTTTATTTTTCTCCATGGACAATTTTGTCTAAAACTGCGTAGTTTTCGAATTATAAGTGATATACTAAAAAAATTAGTTTTTGGTCGGTTTTAGAGTTTTTGTCAAACTTTAACGCGCTCTAGCGCCTAAACAGATTGTCTGAAGAAAAGAAAATTAAAAGATATAATTTGTAGGAAATTTTATGTAACTTGTTTTTATAGAAGCACTTTTCCCAAAACAGTGCATGTCCTACTGTAACGCGGCCAATTTTGCCTTGCAGGCATGAGATTTTATATTGACCATGGAAAGTATTACTTTTCAATAAAAATAAGGAATCTTTGGAATAATATAAAGTGGTGTTATGTTTGCTAGCTCCTGGACTATTTACTCGTATCACCATTTAACTTTTCCTTGCTGAAAACACCCAGTACGTTTCATCGACATTTTGATTATGTCAAAGGACGTTTCGGAACAAGTAAAGCTCTCTTTTAAAGAGTCGCTATTTCTGTAAAAATGAAAAATGTAGAAGTTATAACGAGTATAGTTAGGTCCATCCGTGGACACACTGTATAAATAAGGCTAACTTGGATATCATCGAACAATAATGTGTGCATTGTAGTGGATACTTATACAATAATACGTACTCACACAAAGCCCACATAACATGCAGATTTGAAGATAAAAGTTTCAGGCTTTAGATAAATAAAGAATGATCGAGGGAGATTGTAAGTTACGATGTCGAAGGTGAGGGTACCTACATATTTTGTTTCAATTTCAATTGTTTAGTTGCTTTTGATGCTTGTTATGTGGAAGAAGACCGAAAAACTACCGTTTCTAAAGAAACAATTCTATTGAACACAAATATCGAATTGAGGTCATGACGAATTATCCTTTGAAGAGCCACTATTATGATTCGAGCAAGGTCGGCCTTACGATGTGCTCATAGAGGAGTATCTAGATCTAGAGCACGCAAATGAGTGTTCTCGAACATTTCTGATTGAGAGGTCTAACCATCCGATGCAGAGAAAACAAATTTGAAGTAAATAAGTAATTTTGGAGCCATTGGATTTGAATGCGTCCACCCGTCCACTGTTCTATTCAGATTTGAAGGAAATAGCGTGTGGGCCATGTGCTCTCTTCAACGAAAATGCTATTAAACCACCTGTAAGTTGGCAATAGAGCATTGAAAATTGAAGGAGTTGAGCGAAATAAATAGTATTGCGATTTTTCTCAACTTCGCCTCGAAGCTTCTCCATTTTGGTATTAAAATGAAATCATTTTTTCCCGAGCCCGAGCTCTTTATTAATTATTCTAATTTTAAGCATTCGTAATTTGCAACGTTAAATGAAATCAATTAACTTTGTGTTGACCTTACATATCCAAATTGAATTAAGTTCATTACTATATAATTTCCACTTTATGTAACGATGTTATATCACTATATAAAAATAGATTTTGAAATTAATTCATCTTTGATTAATTTGACTTTTGATTTCGATCGACACCTTCGTGAAAATAAATAATTGGCCGTTTATCTCTTGGTACGTGGTAGGCGTAGCGAAAGTTTTATTGTGCGAAAATATTATTTTGATCTGAAAATGAAGTGATCGAAATTGACAGTTTTGTATTTTACGTGTGGAGGCCGGGGAGTTTGGGGATATAAAAACTGATTAACTTCCAATCGAAATTCGTTTATCTTTTTTGTATTTCCTCTTTATCGGGATGAAGTAGAATTTTTATTATTGGATTCATTAAATTGCATCATCGGGACAAGGAATTTTTTTTACGTTTTAGGAGAAGGATATTTGATCAAAAATTCTCAACTTCAACACATTCACATCGTTTTTTCGTGCCAATTTTATCTTCTACTTGTTGCTTGTTGCTCGTTGTAAATAATAAGTGAGTCGAAATTTAAAAAAATGTTCGTCGACATTTATACACATGTGTGCACATGTACATACATAATTCATGTAGTGTAGGATGCATATGGTTTTGTTCCACAGAATGGATCATCTACTTCTACAAGTATACTAGCGATTTGTAATTCAGGCTGTCTGGTTCAATCAAGTAGGTCACTGCAACGACGCTCTTGGCAAGGTTGTTGTTTATTAAATACATTCTCAAAATTATTAATTAAACAAACGTGATTCTTATCACATGGTTGTGTTTACTAAGAACTTACATTTCATTTATTTCATTCAAATTTTACCTTAATTAAAATTATATTTTAATAAAGATATGCCAATTATGTTAAAGGGTAGCCGGCGCGCCCACATTCATTAACTTCGCAATTTTAAAGTAAAAGTTGGTTTTGGGTTAGCTTTTTAATTAATTCCGTACAATTACGAGTTTTTTAAAGTTTTTTGTGCGTTATTTAATTCAACTTTATCAGCAAAAATCAGTGGTGGCGAGGTGGCGTTGCGAAAGGGTCAAAGTATTTGTTCACCGGTCTATGTACAAGCAGACGACTTTCTCTCCTAGTAACTCGTTTTGGATTGAATTACCGACTCTTTGAAACTACTCGGCGTTGGTGAACAGAGGGAGCCAACGACCTTCTGCAAATAATGCAATTGTGGACGAGCCCATCGCCCATCAGCACTGAAGTTAGGGACCCAACTGTAATAAGACCATAGGTACTAAATAGTAATCACGGCCAAGTTCATCATGAGAACCAAGATCATTTTGATCAGTAGTAACGTCCTCAGTATATAAGCTAGCCCACCACTGTAATCTAGACACGGTGGAATATAGATTTCGGGTGGACTGTATCGATCGTGGAGACAGAGAGGTGAAGTAAGTCATTACAAAGGGTCAGTTCATGGCTCTATGTATGAACAGTTAAGACTTATGACTGCTGGATGATAGCGGCGGCGGTAACGGGCAGTTCCAGAAATTATCAGCTGACACCTCGACGTATTAGTCCTCCTTTTTCGTAACGTTAGTTCCGTCACTGCTGTTGTTAAAAGCATTCCTTTGATAAAAATATTTGTTTATCGCGTCTCTTCTCCAATATCAAAAGGAAGTTATTTAAAGCGTACCAAAATAATTCATTATGTGTTTCCTGTATCTGTTGAAAGAGAAAATTTAAAATTATAATTTCATTCGTTGTTGCGAATCAAATAGACGAATCTCGTTTTTGAAGTGTAATTTTGTTTGATTTTCCGGGGCAAATTATTTTTTCGGCACATTTAGAAGCCCCTTTGATTGATTAGAATTTCAAAATGAGAGACGATTTAAGTACAAGGTTTGAATGAAATGTATAACGCTCCAACAAATCCTTTCAATGAACTTTAATTTTAAATACCCATGGAGTATATTATAGGTGTTGTACGAGTGCTTTACAGTTGGGTGGAATAAATGCCTAAAGCCCTAATCTGCACGCCTCTCGCTTGTAACTTTAATAATTAAAGTAAATTCCTGCGATAACTTGTAATAAATTGTGATTTAATAACAAAATATTTCCTGTACGATATACCCAGTGCTTCCTCTTCTCAAATCCCCCAAAAACATTTTCTTATAAAACGGGCGGTGCCGATATTCGTTATCGAAATAAACGAAAGTTTTCGATTGCCGTGTGATAAAATTTCAAAGAGCAAAAATAAAAATCGACAACTTCAGAGTATCGACAACCTGTATTTAGAAGGAGTTATGTAAGCATCACATTCACGAATAGCGAATAGTAGGATATTGCTTAAAACTCTTAGCTGTCGGTGCCTGTAAAAAATTGTTTTTACTCTTCTTGGGGTTCCTTAGAGGCTCCTTGCACTTAGGTCAGTCGGTACATTGTACAGACTCCTTGAGAAAGTGTTCCATGAAAAAGATTGGAAAGAGACTCGACACAGACTACCTCGCAAACTGTTGTGAAAGTTGTTCATGGACGGACAGAGCTTCCTATTTCGCAGGGTTGAAACTAATACTTAATTTTCTAAATAGAGTAGGTTTTTTGGCTCTTATTCTTAAGACCTAAAGTCATCGTGCACTCAGAGTTACGCTGGGTTATCGCCTGTGTAGTTATGAGTTATGAATCGCTTAAAAAATTAATTTTTGTCCTTTTTTACAGAGTCGAAGTTGCAGAGCATACCGTAAAATGGGGATCTCGTTTTTCTTTTGCTTGTAAAATGTTAGCAAACGCTTCGACTGGCGTATTGGAACCTTGCATATTGAGAATTTCGATAAGAAAAGAATGTAAAGGTGGTCGCTCCTTCACAAAATTAGGCTTCGTCGACCTAAACTTGGCCGAATTCGCCGGCTCTGGCGAAACTTCCAGAAAAGCTTTATTAGAAGGATACGACAGTAGACGCCGACAGGATAATAGTATGTTGAGGTTTTCCATGAAGATGAATATGTTATCTGGAGATATATTGTTTAAAGTGTAAGTTGCGTTTTGAAACTTTTTTGAGGCCACTTACATTGGAAATTTTTTTTAGTCCTTCGCCATCTTTAAAGCATAAGCCGGTTATAATCGAAGATTCCGCTATAGAATCTAGACCAATAGACGATTATTCCTCTAGTTCCTTGGCCGGTTCGATAGCTAGTGCTAGTTCGGGCTTTGGTAGTTTGCCCAAAAAGAGGCCGCAGTTGTTGCAATCCGGTTAGCACGAGCGTCTGTTTTTAATTTTTCGTCTGTGTACTTACGAAGCTATTGCATTTTTTAGATTTAGTACTAGGACAATTTCAAAACGAAAACACGCCAATAACTATAGCATCTGATATAGCCGAACCTCCTAGCGCCCCACACGAAGAAGAAGTTATCTGCGAACCGGGTCATTCTAGAAATTCTTCCAATACGAGTCAGATGTCGAAAGCTTCCGGTTATAGTAGTATTCATTCGCATAGTCGTCAGTCGAGCTCTGGAGATTCTGGACATATCAGGTAAGTCAAGTGCCTTAAATTTGTTCTTCTCGGTTTAAATTTTAGTTTTAAAAAACTACCTAATCTAATTAAATTTGGCTTTATTCTATAATTTCTAAAATTTCCGTTTTATTTATTTTTTTGTGTGGAGAAGATTGATTTTTTTTGCTCTTTTCAAAGGGCAGTGGGTAGACAATAATGCATGCATTACTTAATTTTTGTTTATATAGGGATCTACAAAAGCCGAAGTGGTTCCTTCCTTACCCTAATCCAAAACTCTCCTCGAACGAAATTTATAGTACCCCCCAAGGCACGTTGATGCCTTCGAAAGATACGAACGGTGATTCTCCAAACATCTTCTTCACGCCAGTAGGTTACCAAAATCAAACTAGTATTATAAGTAACTCGAGCAACGACGAGTTTAAAACTCCAAACGGTAGTATCGCGGAAGACTTATTTTCTTCTAAATTTAACTCCAAGCTTCCTTCGGAATCTCCGAAACATTGTAACTGTCTAGTTGTGGAACCGAGAAATAACATGTCCACAATTAAGGAAATGCCGGATCATAGACGTTCTGAAAATTCTTATTTGAGCAATAACGTCTCCACTAAAATAGCAACCGAACGCATTAGTTTGGACGAACGAAGTACCAATTCTAAACCGGTGCCCATTAAGGGCGTTTTAAGATCGAAGAGCGATTTCGAAATACCTAGAAAAAATTCAGTATTAAAGTCAGAAAGTATTTTTCAAAATTTTAGTCAAAAATCGGACGCCTTGTTGTCTTTCTTAACTCCTAGAGCGAAAAGGAAAGTTTTTCACACTGGTAAGCCCGGCTTGGGCCAATCTACGCCCAAAGATAGTAATTCTAACGTTAATTTTAAAATTCCTTCTTCTCCCATACTTAAATATCCCCAACGTAGTTTACCTGGAACTAGAACCACTTCTCCTACTTTATTGAAGTCAAGATTAGGTGTACCGGACGACCAACAACACCAAATGTTACACAGGTAAGTCTTGGGAAGTTTTTTTCTGTTCAACTTTTTGGGCTTTGGTTAATTTTCTTTTTTGGTTTTTCTTTTTTTGTTTGGATAACTTATTAACATTGTTGTTTTGCATCTCTCAATTTTTTTTATAAAGAAAGTTTTCAGAACTGGCATTGGGCTTCATTGTCTACCCGTACGTATGTTTTACGGTTTTTATGTGATTTAATTAAATTGGGTGATGGTAAATTGCGTATAATGTTAGAGGTGTAAGTTGATATGAAATTTTGCAATTTTAATTTTTTAAGAAGGGTCGGACCTGTCGTATCTTCTACTTCACGGGGTGAATTTTGGTTTATCGCAATTTTAAAATAACACTAAAATACGCTTCCTATTTTTGCTTTAGTAACAAATATGATTGACGTGCCTTTTGCTTCGTATTAATTAAAATGTGGGACCAGAATTGAAAAATTCTTGAAAAATTTCATAAAATGGACGCCTCGAATTTTTGTACCGTTGTGATTTAAATACTTATTTTTGATTGCAATTTATTACAAAGAAGTGAATGTTAATTTTCAGGAACTTGCCTCATCGCAAGTTATTAGAAGGCAATTCTGGAGGTAAGCTGGCCCCTGTGGCTATCAGTCCAGATGAAACGTCTTCTGCAATGTTGTTTGATTGCTCACAAAATTCTTCAGTTCGTCGTCCCAGCATCACTACGTTAGTGTTTCTCTAACTGTTGCATCACTTGCACATTCGAATGCTTTTTCCCTTTGGTGTTGTTGTTGTGGCTTGTTTGGTGCTTGGCTTTTATTTTGTCTAACACGAATTTAATTTAAATAATTTGAAACTTGCCCTATTTTGTAGTTTGCTATCGAAGCGCTAAATTGGTACCTAACTAAAAAGTTTGTACGTATTTCCAATAATTTGATGAGTAATTGATTAATAATTTGATAGTAATAACGTTAATTAGGACGTAGAATCGAAGCTTTTGTGTATTTCGTGCATGTGACATGCAAGTGCCGCTTGTAGGGGTACATCAGAAACAGAAAAAAAAATTTATTTTGAAATTTAACAAATTTAAGGACATTTTAATTCCCTGGCGTATAATAGATCAGGTTTATTGGGTTTGTTTTTTCTTATGGGCCCATTTATATTTATACCATTTAAAAAGTTCGAATTTTGACACCAAGGAAGCAAGATGAAATCGAAACTGCACCATATTGGAAAAATATCCATTCATGTTCCTATTGCCTATTGGGGAGTTCAAGCGGATTAGACGAGACCAAAACGTTTTATTGCCCAGTGGGCGGACGTATATTGTTACTACCTAGACCGCACGATTAATATAGAAAATTGTCTTATTGGGCGCATGTAAGATCTAAATGATTTGTGTAAATGTATTGCGTGGAATATTCGGCGTTAAATCACCGACTACTCTACAAAAAACTGAACAAGTTTCAAATTATTTTCCATTAACGTGCTAACTTATTTTAGTTTTAAGCGCGTAGTTTTAAAACTGCGCAATAGAAACAACATTTAATAATTAGAATTAGCGTAAAAAAATTGTAAATTATAGATGTTAAAATTTAAAAATTTACTCATCTAACAATTAACTTTCGTATTTGTAGAAATCCGAGCTCTAGTAGTTTAGTACTTTCGGAAACTGGTTCGTTAGATAGAGCGAAAGCGGCTTTAGAACGCAGAAAAAAGGCTCAACCGCAAGAATCAGACTTAAATGCTGTATCGGGGCGCGTTGAAATAACGCGTGTTAATCCGGACGACCTCATCGAAGAATTATTAAAAAATACAAATTTAGAACCAACAGACGATTCTGCCGAAAGTAAGTACTTTATAGTGTTCAGCGTTCCCCAAATGGGTGTAAAAATGACTCCTGGGAGGGTTTTGTTCCAAAAATCTGGTGGTAGTCAAAAATCATTACTTTCAAAGGGGCACTGAATCAAAACTGCTCCGGCCTTTTTTTTCTATTTTTGGATAATATGTTGTACATATCGAAGTCCTTAATGAAACTCCGTTGGTGTGGTTTGTTTGCTATGGCCAGAACCGGAGTTACGATTTTTTGAATGTGGCACAGTAATTCTACAAATTTATATAATTTAATACTATTTTAGTTTTAAAAAGACTACCAGTTAAACCGGAAATGGGGCTAGCTTTTGTATTTTAAATACAACACCCTGTACATTTTAAGTTCTTTAACAGATTGTAAAATTATCTGCCTAGTGATACCAAACATTTTATATTTTGACTTCCGGTTCAACTCGAAATGAAATGAGCTTTCCTATTTCGAATGGAAGACCGCGTATAATTTTCGATTTTGGAAATGAGGGAGAGATTCTGAGCATACTATCGTATGATTTTGGTAACAGAACCCTGCAGAAGTTGTAAGAAACTTACTGGAGCATTACTATTGTAATTGAAAATGTGGATTGTTAAATTTTTCTTTTTTAAGCCTCAGGTCTTCAACTGTTCATAGCAAAAGATGGAACTGCCGCTTTAGGCAATCACGAAGTTAAATCGCAAATGTCGACGGGAGTTCAACTATTTAAACAAGTCGTGGTGGAAGACAAGAGGTAGCTAACGTAAAGGGACCTTTTTTAAATTTTGTAGTATAAAAACAGAATATTAAAAATCAAACGTTTGTAGAAGTAGACTTGTCTGTATGATTATTTGATTATGCGACTTCCAAAACGTTATTCGTAAATTTTGACAGTATTTTTAAATTGTACATTTTAAAAGAGAAGTATATTTTAGTTCTATTATACAAATTAATTTTTATTTTTGTGCAAGAATATTTTGTGCTTCGCTAATACAATAAAATTTAAACGGCGGTCACAATTATTCCTGTTTAAGCTGTAATATCTTTTTAAAGTTGTGGTGTATTTATGTCAGGAAGGTGTTAACATTTTTGTAAAATTACGTGTAATTAATTTGTGGTTTTAAAAAATTTGTACTTGACAATTTAATCAAAAGTGTAATGGAATCAAATTTTTAAGTATTAAAACCGATTGGGCAGCATAGTTTATATAAAAAGTTAACAAAATACTATTATGTAATTGTATATTGCGAAATTGATATTATTTTACTTTTAAAAGTTAACTCGATTTTGTTTTGAATTGAATCAGTTTAATTTTTACAAAAATCGTTGCCGATATATGTGATATTTAATAAGTTAAGTGCAAATAACATCACTGGTTAAATTGGTGATATCAATACTGCTTCGACAATATTTATTTATTATAAATTATTAATGATTGTGTGATGCATTGTTGTATCTCAAATTTATTTGGTTTCTATTCTTCAGGTAAACTCTTACTTTTTACTTTATAATAAAAGTTTTTACAAAAGGCTTGTTTACGAGTTTTACGCCTAGCGTATATGCAACCCAACGTACGCACTTTGTATTAATTTATTGTTCATCTTACTATGTTGAAAATTTAAATATTGAATTGTTGGCAATGGAAATATGAGATTACAACTACCAGCACCACGGCTGAGGGGACAGGAATAGGACATTAGTTCTAATATAATCGATTTTTTAAATTCTAGCATAACTCGGAACTATTAAAATGTAAAAAACACACATTACTTGACACTTTTTACTCTGCCCTGTTCAGATTTTTTAAATAACAAGTAAATCAGTTTGTAACATAAAATAAACTAAAATTTAACTCTGTAAATTTTTATACAACTTAAATTTACCGCGCTAAATTTGTAAGATCAACAAAGTTATTTGAAGAAGAAATGGAAGTAATAAACAACATATCGGCCAACTTTTAAATCCACAGACACAACCACACATTCACTTTTGAAACACATTTTACTAAAACACCGTTTTTAGTTATTTTAAATTAACTAGTCCGTAAGGTTTCTTTTCTGAAAAGAAATTTTTCAAAACAAAAACTTGTCCTACACCAATTATTATAACGGCGACTGTTTCGATAGCCGACCACCATAAGACTCTTTCGTTTAAATCTTCCGCTCGCTTTCTACCCTGCGTTTCCCTTAAACGATGATGCGTCTGATAATCTACGATGGTCTTTAAGTTGTTGTGAATTTCCTGAGCCGAGGACTCCATCTAAATTATTTTGGTGGCATTAAAATCAAGTTAAATAGTTCTCCGATATAATTACCTGCGTCATTACGGTCACTTGTTCTCCAATACCCGGTAGAGGTTGCTCGTCGCCCACTTGAAGATCAAAATACACCAATTTGTGGGAAAATGTTGAAAATTCGTTACTAAAACATACAATATATATGCCGGATGTTTGCGCCGTGAACGAATGCGAATCGAATTGCATTTTAATTTGTTTATAAATTTCTTGTTTCGTAGGATCGTGCAAACTAACGTCGACATCGTACTGGCCACCGGTCACAACCTATAAATTACCAGTTATGTTTTCTCAACTTCTGAATACGTTTCGAACTCACCTGGAACTCCAAAGTTACAGACGTGTTCTTCTTTATTTCTTGGTGAAAACATTCTTTCGCACTGTCAGGTAACTCGAACGTCAATTCGGTAGCTTTACTAAAATTAACTGCGTTTATTGCTATAAATAGGCATATCCAAAGTTCCATTATTATTATAAAAATATAATTGTTCTTAAATTGTTTAATTTAAACTAAAACTGACGTTAATCTATTTTACGATTCAGTCATTTTTGACAACAAAACGTGGCCGTAACGTAAAAATTGATTTGCACGCCACCTATACTTAATTAGCGTATCTACTTACAGTGTGTCGCAGGATTCACTTCGTATTTCGTATACAGGCATGATCAGAAGGGATCGCCACAACGAGCATAATGTTTATCGAGCATACTACCCGAATTCCCGAGTTCGGTGAAAGTCGTGTATGCTGAATGCACAATTCCTTCATGGTAAGTGTGAGCGAACGATTTCGGAAGTTTTACATGTATTGACGTTGTGAAAAATAGGGAAAATTTCTACAATTTATTAATAGTTAGGTTACAAGTTATAATTTATAGTATATTGCGATATAAGGTTGGTAAGTGCACTATAACAAAATCGAGAAAAAGTTTGAAAAAGCGAGACGAAGTCGAGATTTTTCAATTTTCGAGATTTTGTTATTATAGCACTTAACAACCGTATATCGTATTCTATTTTTCGCCCGATCAAAATATAATAGACAGACTTTTTTTAAATTTTAAATTAATTTTTGCAAATGTCAAAAATTTAAATGTCAACAAAATAGTGATTTTGCAAGGAGTACCAACTTTACTTACCGCACGGAGTTAGGTTATAACCTTATAACAGCATTGTTTTTACTGGTCTATATGGAAACTATGAAGGTGTTGTAAATTTGATTTACACAGTCGATCAACAAGGCTTGTAAGTACGTTAAAAAACACGATCGGGCGAAAAAATATTTAAGTTATATTATTAACTGCAATTGTTTATTTTAATTAAAATTTCATATTTGAATTAGTTTTCTTATATTATTATCCTAATAAATTTAACACTTTACTAGTGAAATATGAATCATAGAAGAAATACCAAACTTGTTCTACAAGGATTTTTGCTTAAAAGGTGTAGAAAAATAACCTACATAACAAACGGGTAGGTAAATAATTTATTTATACGGTTAAAATAATGTTTGAGTGTATTTTTTTAGATATACAGTTTGTAGAAGAAATAGACAGTTATGATAGGATGTACATCAACTGGGAAGATGCCGAAACATGGTGAACAATTGACTGTACCCACCGCAACCGTCCAAGCGAAGATAACGAAACTGGCAATGGAGTTTAAAAAACAATTAAGGGAAACTTGTGTTATCTTTATAACTAAATTAACAGTCAAAGATAAAAATTTTCGAATAGTACCTATTATATACGCCAAAGCAGAATCTTGGTGAGCGGTAAGAGTGTGCAGATAACTAAATTTGTATATTGGACACCACCAACTCGACAGTAACTTTCTTAACCCTTTAGTGGCTTTTTTAAGTGAAACTTGACAACATCTGTGCGAACTAACCCCTAAAACTGGCCACCGAGATCCTGTTTTGCTGTATGTATGTTAACATTACGAACGAGTAACATACGTAGTTAGTGAGTTTAGATTCACGTTCGGATGATAATGTTGATGTTTCGAATAGCACGAGACGAAACAGTTTAGGAAAAATATAAACTGTACTGGTTAATCGTTTATTTTAAGATTTTAGATGGTTTATAATCATGATTTTTTATAATATTCCACCTGGCTTCGAGGTTTATATATCACGAGTGTCATCACGCATCGATTACAAAAGCCTTATAGAATCATCTTATTCTTTCTTTAACAAAACTAAGCCTACTTCCACAAGAAAGTTGAGGCTAGCCGTAATCTAATAGACACACGCAGTCTTTTTTCTCCGCAAGTAGCTTAACAAGTTACTTCCACAAGAAAGTTGAGACAGCCGTAATCTAAGAGACACACGCAGTCTTTTTTCTCCGCAAGTAGCTGAACAAGTTACTTCCACAAGAAAGTTGAGACAGCCGTAATCCAAGAGACACACGCAGTCTTTTTTCTCCGCAAGTAGCTTAACAAGTTACTTCCACAAGAAAGTTGAGACAGCCGTAATCTAAGAGACACACGCAGTCTTTTTTCTCCGCAAGTAGCTTAAAAAGTTACTTCCACAAGAAAGTTGAGACAGCCGTAATCTAAGAGACACACGCAGTCTTTTTTCTCCGCAAGTAGCTGAACAAGTTACTTCCTCAAGAAAGTTGAGACAGTCGTAATCTAAGAGACACACGCAGTCTTTTTTTCTCCGCAAGTAGCTGAACAAGTTACTTCCACAAGAAAGTTGAGACTAGCCGTAATCTAAGAGACACACGCAGTCTTTTTTCTCCGCAAGTAGTTGAATAACTTACTTCCACAAGAAAGTCAAATTAAATATTACTACCAACTTCGAACATCAAATTTTACCTAAATTATTATAACACGAAGCACGCTAATGGTCGATTTATACTGAACATTTAACATTTAAGAGATCAACAAATGGGGTTATGTATAACCATTTATGCTCGTCATATAACATTTATCATTTAACCCTTTCGCTGCGGATGACGCCAATTAGCGTCCAACCTATTCCTTATTATGTGCGGAGGACGCCATTTGGCGTCATACAGTTATTGGGTTTAAATATGTCTTGGATTCGTTCCGCGACACAGTAGAAACGTATTTATGATATCCGCACATTTATAGACATCAGAACTAACTATGGTTTTGATCGTTTGGATTTTTCGCTTTATATTCGGCCGAAATGGCCTAAATTCATTTTTTTGTCATTATTTGGATTTAAAATTAATTTTTTACTATTTTTACACAATTTTTGAATACATAAGAAGCTCTTGGTTTGTTTTCGTCAAAAAATTTAACAATTATGAAAAATTTACGGTACTGCAGGGGGAACTAATAATACCCAAAGGGTTGTCGTTTGTTATTGTTAGAAATATCCGTGTAAAACAGTCCTTTACCCACTGTAAAACAGCGCTAATAGTATACAAAAATGTATGTATTTTAAATAAAATTTTCTCCACGTGGCCCCGACATAAACCAATCGCGCCCGAATAGTATGCTCGGTGAACTTTCCGATTCGGAGCACTTCGGGGAGTATGCTCGGTGAACAGTATGCTCAATAAAGCCATCTCGAATTTTTCGCCCCAAATTTAAACGGTGTAATTTTTGTATTTTTGTTACACGTATGTACATCTATTATGAAATGAAGCAACTAACAGTACTAAAATATAAAAATTACAGGTTTCTTATTTACCGCCACAGCCAAGAGCTCATGTGGCGCGAGACGTTTTACTAAAACCTTACATAACCTCAAATATAATTAAATTATTCTTTTTAAATCGTGTTTCTTTAGCTTGAAATAATAACTTTAAATAATTTTTTAGTAAATACATAGTTAATTATGTTTGATAGTTTTAAGTGGATTTTTAAAAGCTTTAAATCAGGTTTGTATCAAATTAGTTTCAAGTTTTTAGTTTTAAAATAATCAACGCTTTCTTGTAGCTCCTCGATTTAAATCCTTTTGATTGAACATGTCGACTTTTGAAGTCGGGCGTTTAGTTTGGATGGACTAAAATTACTATTCGCCTAACAATAAGTCGCGTCAACCGTAAATACAGCATTGTATGATGTGCATAAATATGTAAACAATATCAAATATAGTAAGTACGTAAGTAGTTTTTGGCTGTTCACGTTTCTTATTTGAGCGTTCCTTTTACACAGGAATAGCCCAGAGCTACTCCTGATGGTAAAAGGAATGCGTCTCTTATTTTAGTGATTTTAGTGTTGAGCCATCTGAAATTTGAAGTCGAAGGACACACATGTCAACGTTCTAACCTTAAATTCTGTGCTTGGATTTTTGATTTCCAAAACTTCCATCACTCACACAACTTGTGTACTGGATACTTACAAATACTGACCTAGTTGAAAGGAGCTTCATAAACGGTAAGTGTCAAAACTAATAGCTAAATTTATGTTAAGTTAGCTCGTACGTTGCCCATGGACCGATGTTAGCTACAAACAGGCACGTAACTACAGTGGGGCCAGGCGGCCTCCCTAAAATTTTGCTGGCCCACCCTGAAAATATGACAATAAAAAGCGAACTGAAAATCTAAATAATTAGGAAATCGTAAAATTTTTTAAAATAATATAGTAATATCGCCGGTAATGATTATAAAAATGTTGAAAAATAATATTTTACACTTTTTCAAACTAAGCGATTTTAAACTTTAAACTGCAGTGGCTGTATAAGATCGCTTGTTTATTGTACATTTCTTAGAATGTGGGTATTGAACGAATTTATATAATAATTCTAAGAAAATTGTTTGCATTGAATTAACTTCGTATATACTTGGCCCACCCAAAAATTTTTATGGCCGCTTTGGGCCCACCTCATTTTAAAAAGCTAGTTACGTGCCTGGCTGCAAAACAATATACTAGTTGCTTCCACTCACAGGTCCTCAGGATATAAAGAAGGTTGTTCTACGTTTGAATTTGTCCCAATTTTGTTGTTGGTTTTTTTGAATTTTATATTAGTTTTAGTAGTCGGGTTTGATTTTAAGGAGTACGCTTGTCCTAACAAAATGCACTTGCTATAATATCCCATCGCTCGCTGTGAAATATACATTTTTAAAATCGCTTACGATGAGATACAAGTTTGTCATCATTATCACCCTTTATAACCAAAACTGGCAGTAAGTAGTTAAGAATGTGTTTCATTTATTAGAAATTGTTTGTTATAAGTTCGTTTCACAGTTGGGCAAGGAAAATACTAGAACTAAACATTTGCTATGAGAAGGGCTTGTTATAAGGAGACCCGACTGTATTAATATTAATTTTAGTATATTTAGGTGATTGTAGTAATTCGTTTTTGTTCTAACAGTGTCCTTTTCTGCTAATAAGAAATCTGAGGAAGTACCACATATTATAACTGGCATCTGAGAAGGGTTCAATTTGTATACTAAAAGGAAAAGACGGCATCAAAAGAGGTAACAACTTATTATCATTTTGTTAAAGAAAATGGATGGTATGTTGAAGAAAGGTTTGTTACCACATTTTGTTATTGTTAGACTTTAGCATTTTACTTGTGTTATAAATATTTATTTAGTAGAAATATGAAACATGTAGGTATTTTAGTTACAAATGGGAAACCTTTAATGTAGTAGTTTTGTGCTGTTAGACACAAATGAATACAAGGACGTAATCGAAATCAAATGCGGCCTGGACTAGCTGAGAACTGTATTCGTAATGAGACCTACTTATCAAATCTACTGACTAAATAGCTTTTAGATTTAATGTTTCTCACTTTTGGAGTTTTAAATAGTGGATATGTCGCTAGAGAAAATTTCAAGTTTTTGGATGTTTAAGTTGTAGAAAAATTAAGTCGAGCTAATGATTCTCGCAGCATTAGTTTAATTTTTGAATTTAGAACAGACACTGAAATTGTTGGTATTTTTTGATAGTATAATAACTTAGAGTACTGAGTACTCCCAACGAAAGAACGACATCCCACATGAAATACAAAGTTGGATAAGCATTATTACTTGGTGATGTTCTTTGTTGGAACAATTTTACAATAAATAAGACTTCACTGCACGTTTGAGAAGGCCATAAAATTTTAAAATATGATCCCCCTAAGCTTATTTCGAATTTTAACAAAATAATTGAAGTTGTTATTTTTTATAGATTTAACCGGAAGGATTCTCTGACCGTATCGTGCCATCGCTTCTAATGGAAACCTACCCCTGACGAAATATACTCTAGACTAATTGGATGATGGACTACTTGTAGAAAGAAAATTAGTATTTTAAGAAATAGTATAAGCTTCTAATGTTGTTCGATTTATTTTTAAATGTTTAAAGTTTAATTGCAAAACAGTTGAAGACCAGTTGATTATTTTGAAAATAATTTTAATGCCGCTATTAATCTACGAAGAATTGAAAGTTATAGCTGCGATGGGTTGCAATTACTTCAACTAACTTAAAAATTTAAAAGTACCTTTTAAAATATGCCTATATATAAAAAAATGAAATTCACTTTAGTGATTACTCTTTTGAGAGGTATTATAGTAAAACTGACATTAATATTTTTGGATCCATTTTAAGACAATTTGACTTGTCAGCGTTCGTTAATAAAATTGAGAATTAATAAATTTATGTGGTTCTAATAATTTTTCATCAATCGATTACTACTTGGTCTACTATTAAACTTAAAGTTTAAATCCAATATTTACTATTTATTTAAGTACATCTTGAGGGGGCCACAACTTTTTTGAAAATATGTTTATGGAAACTTCTTACTTCCGACCATGTAAGGAACAGCTCACCAAAGTTTGTACTGGATATTCAATTACACCCTGTGATGTGTGATCCTGTATAAGAACCTAAAATCGGATTCTTTGGTGTAATTTTAGGTTTCATCGAGTTTTTATGATCAAGAGTATAATATTGCGCCTAACGAAAGCAACCCCTCATACACCAGCGCATACGATTTATTTAAATTGTTTACTGAATCACATGTTATTAATGTTTGTATATGATTGGTCGATTGAATTTTATTGGTAGGGAAAGAGGTAATATAAGGCCGAGTTTTGTCAATAGTTTAGATTGTTATCTCTACTTCAAATCTAGCTCCGAGCCGGAATTTTCAGGTTGCTCGTGTCGAAAATCAACTTCAACTTTTTGGATTTTTTTTTCTTGGAAGTTGTTGAGGGCATTGTCCCGAATATCTGTAGCGACTTTTGTATCATTTTGTCGAATATTAATTGTAGGAAATCAAATTATTAAGGAACAAGTATTATCGTATTATTTATATTCATACTTGAAGGCTTGGTTAACACAAGTATATATTTACATTTACATATAATGAAAAATTATTTTTAATTTTATTTTTGTCTTGTAAATATTGAATTATTAATTAGTATTACTATTATAAATATTATGTTGAAAAAATAAACGCTAGAAAACTATTATTAATTTCTTTTATTAAAAAAATGAAATAAAATTTGAAAACACAAAGGTCCCAAGACTTTTAAAATTCGAATGTCTTCTACACTAGAGGACCAAAAGCGCCCAAATTGTACAAGAATGTTTGTCGCTAGTAGGGCTAACGATTTGCACCCTCAGATTTGCGTAATTCCGTTTTTTTAAATTCGTTTTTTTTTAATTTCTTTCAAATTTTACAATTTTCAGGCAAGGTAGTAGGAGAGCAGAAGTGCGATAAGGTAATCGAAATAAATTAAAGAGAAATATTTATTCAAAAAGCATCCGACATTATGTTATGAAACGAGGCTTATCGCTTATGATAAGCGTGTGAATATAAATTCTTTAATATATAAAATTATTGTTACCTCAATTTAAAATGTGTTTCCAACATCTTATCGACCTTCTACTCTCCTACTACCTTGCCTGAAAACTGTAAAATTAAAAGGAAACTTTTTAAAAATTTATTTAAAAAAATCGGAATTACGCAAATCTGAGGGTGCAAATCGTTAGCCCTACTAGCGACAAACATTCTTGTATAATTTGGGCGCTTTTGGTCCTCTAGTTTAGAAGATATTCGACTTTAAAGTTGTTTTGAATGTTTTAATTTTTAAAATTTTATGCTTTATGTCGAATATCTTCTAAACTAGAAGACCAAAAGCGCCCAAATTATACAAGAATGTTTGTCGCTAGTAGGGCTAACGATTTGCACCCTCAGATTTGCGTAAATCCGATTTTTTTAAATTCGTTTTTTAAAAATTTCTATCAAATTTTACAATTTTCGGGCAAGGTAGTAGGAGAGCAGAAGTGCGATAAGGTAATCGAAATAAATTAAAGAGAAATATTTATTCAAAAAGCATCCGACATTATGTTATGAAACGAGGCTTATCGCTTATGATAAGCGTGTGAATATAAATTCTTTAATATATAAAATTATTGTTACCTCAATTTAAAATGTGTTTCCAACATCTTATCGACCTTCTACTCTCCTACTACCTTGCCTGAAAACTGTAAAATTAAAAGGAAACTTTTTAAAAATTTATTTAAAAAAATCGGAATTACGCAAATCTGAGGGTGCAAATCGTTAGCCCTACTAGCGACAAACATTCTTGTATAATTTGGGCGCTTTTGGTCCTCTAGTTTAGAAGATATTCGACTTTAAAGTTGTTTTGAATGTTTTAATTTTTAAAATTTTATGCTTTATGTCGAATATCTTCTAAACTAGAAGACCAAAAGCGCCCAAATTATACAAGAATGTATGTCGCTAGTAGGGCTAACGATTTGCACCCTCAGATTTGCGTAAATCCGATTTTTTTAAATTCGTTTTTTAAAAATTTCTTTCAAATTTTACAATTTTCGGGCAAGGTAGTAGGAGAGCAGAAGTGCGATAAGGTAATCGAAATAAATTAAAGAGAAATATTTATTCAAAAAGCATCCGACATTATGTTATGAAACGAGGCTTATCGCTTATGATAAGCGTGTGAATATAAATTCTTTAATATATAAGATTATTGTTACCTCAATTTAAAATGTGTTTCCAACACCTTATCGACCTTCTACTCTCCTACTACATTGCCTGAAAACTGTAAAATTAGAAGAAAACTTTTTAAAAATTTATTTAAAAAAATCGGAATTACGCAAATCTGAGGGTGCAAATCGTTAGCCCTACTAGCGACAAACATTCTTGTATATTTTGAGCGCTTTTGGTTCTCTAGTTTAAAAGATATTCGACATAAAGCATAAAATTTTAAAAATTAAAACATTTAAAATAACTTTAAAGTCGAATATCTTCTAAACTAGAAGACCAAAAGCGCCCAAATTATACAAGAATGTTTGTCGCTAGTAGGGCTAACGATTTGCACCCTCAGATTTGCGTAAATCCGATTTTTTTAAATTCGCTTTTTAAAAATTTCTATCAAATTTTACAATTTTCGGGCAAGGTAGTAGGAGAGCAGAAGTGCGATAAGGTAATCGAAATAAATTAAAGAGAAATATTTATTTAAAAAGCATCCGACATTATGTTATGAAACGAGGCTTATCGCTTATGATAAGCGTGTGAATATAAATTCTTTAATATATAAAATTATTGTTACCTCAATTTAAAATGTGTTTCCAACATCTTATCGACCTTCTACTCTCCTACTACCTTGCCTGAAAACTGTAAAATTAAAAGGAAACTTTTTAAAAATTTATTCAAAAAAATCGGAATTACGCAAATCTGAGGGTGCAAATCGTTAGCCCTACTAGCGACAAACATTCTTGTATAATTTGGGCGCTTTTGGTCCTCTAGTTTAGAAGATATTCGACTTTAAAGTTGTTTTGAATGTTTTAATTTTTAAAATTTTATGCTTTATGTCGAATATCTTCTAAACTAGAAGACCAAAA
Source organism: Malthinus flaveolus (assembly GCA_950108345.1). Classification (NCBI taxonomy): domain Eukaryota; kingdom Metazoa; phylum Arthropoda; class Insecta; order Coleoptera; family Cantharidae; genus Malthinus; species Malthinus flaveolus. Next base: position 33,626,260 of record OX467286.1, on the reverse strand, counting down.
GCGCCCAAATTATACAAGAATGTTTGTCGCTAGTAGGGCTAACGATTTGCACCCTCAGATTTGCGTAATTCCGATTTTTTTAAATAAATTTTTAAAAAGTTTCCTTTTAATTTTACAGTTTTCAGGCAAGGTAGTAGGAGAGTAGAAGGTCGATAAGATGTTGGAAACACATTTTAAATTGAGGTAACAATAATTTTATATATTAAAGAATTTATATTCACACGCTTATCATAAGCGATAAGCCTCGTTTCATAACATAATGTCGGATGCTTTTTGAATAAATATTTCTCTTTAATTTATTTCGATTACCTTATCGCACTTCTGCTCTCCTACTACCTTGCCCGAAAATTGTAAAATTTGATAGAAATTTTTAAAAAACGAATTTAAAAAAATCGGATTTACGCAAATCTGAGGGTGCAAATCGTTAGCCCTACTAGCGACAAACATTCTTGTATAATTTGGGCGCTTTTGGTCTTCTAGTTTAGAAGATATTCGACATAAAGCATAAAATTTTAAAAATTAAAACATTCAAAACAACTTTAAAGTCGAATATCTTCTAAACTAGAGGACCAAAAGCGCCCAAATTATACAAGAATGTTTGTCGCTAGTAGGGCTAACGATTTGCACCCTCAGATTTGCGTAATTCCGATTTTTTTAAATAAATTTTTAAAAAGTTTCCTTTTAATTTTACAGTTTTCAGGCAAGGTAGTAGGAGAGTAGAAGGTCGATAAGATGTTGGAAACACATTTTAAATTGAGGTAACAATAATTTTATATATTAAAGAATTTATATTCACACGCTTATCATAAGCGATAAGCCTCGTTTCATAACATAATGTCGGATGCTTTTTGAATAAATATTTCTCTTTAATTTATTTCGATTACCTTATCGCACTTCTGCTCTCCTACTACCTTGCCTGAAAATTGTAAAATTTGAAAGAAATTAAAAAAAAACGAATTTAAAAAAACGGAATTACGCAAATCTGAGGGTGCAAATCGTTAGCCCTACTAGCGACAAACATTCTTGTACAATTTGGGCGCTTTTGGTCCTCTAGTGTAGAAGACATTCGAATTTTAAAAGTCTTGGGACCTTTGTGTTTTCAAATTTTATTTCATTTTTTTAATAAAAGAAATTAATAATAGTTTTCTAGCGTTTATTTTTTCAACATAATATTTATAATAGTAATACTAATTAATAATTCAATATTTACAAGACAAAAATAAAATTAAAAATAATTTTTCATTATATGTAAATGTAAATATATACTTGTGTTAACCAAGCCTTCAAGTATGAATATAAATAATACGATAATACTTGTTCCTTAATAATTTGATTTCCTACAATTAATATTCGACAAAATGATACAAAAGTCGCTACAGATATTCGGGACAATGCCCTCAACAACTTCCAAGAAAAAAAAATCCAAAAAGTTGAAGTTGATTTTCGACACGAGCAACCTGAAAATTCCGGCTCGGAGCTAGATTTGAAGTAGAGATAACAATCTAAACTATTGACAAAACTCGGCCTTATATTACCTCTTTCCCTACCAATAAAATTCAATCGACCAATCATATACAAACATTAATAACATGTGATTCAGTAAACAATTTAAATAAATCGTATGCGCTGGTGTATGAGGGGTTGCTTTCGTTAGGCGCAATATTATACTCTTGATCATAAAAACTCGATGAAACCTAAAATTACACCAAAGAATCCGATTTTAGGTTCTTATACAGGATCACACATCACAGGGTGTAATTGAATATCCAGTACAAACTTTGGTGAGCTGTTCCTTACATGGTCGGAAGTAAGAAGTTTCCATAAACATATTTTCAAAAAAGTTGTGGCCCCCTCAAGATGTACTTAAATAAATAGTAAATATTGGATTTAAACTTTAAGTTTAATAGTAGACCAAGTAGTAATCGATTGATGAAAAATTATTAGAACCACATAAATTTATTAATTCTCAATTTTATTAACGAACGCTGACAAGTCAAATTGTCTTAAAATGGATCCAAAAATATTAATGTCAGTTTTACTATAATACCTCTCAAAAGAGTAATCACTAAAGTGAATTTCATTTTTTTATATATAGGCATATTTTAAAAGGTACTTTTAAATTTTTAAGTTAGTTGAAGTAATTGCAACCCATCGCAGCTATAACTTTCAATTCTTCGTAGATTAATAGCGGCATTAAAATTATTTTCAAAATAATCAACTGGTCTTCAACTGTTTTGCAATTAAACTTTAAACATTTAAAAATAAATCGAACAACATTAGAAGCTTATACTATTTCTTAAAATACTAATTTTCTTTCTACAAGTAGTCCATCATCCAATTAGTCTAGAGTATATTTCGTCAGGGGTAGGTTTCCATTAGAAGCGATGGCACGATACGGTCAGAGAATCCTTCCGGTTAAATCTATAAAAAATAACAACTTCAATTATTTTGTTAAAATTCGAAATAAGCTTAGGGGGATCATATTTTAAAATTTTATGGCCTTCTCAAACGTGCAGTGAAGTCTTATTTATTGTAAAATTGTTCCAACAAAGAACATCACCAAGTAATAATGCTTATCCAACTTTGTATTTCATGTGGGATGTCGTTCTTTCGTTGGGAGTACTCAGTACTCTAAGTTATTATACTATCAAAAAATACCAACAATTTCAGTGTCTGTTCTAAATTCAAAAATTAAACTAATGCTGCGAGAATCATTAGCTCGACTTAATTTTTCTACAACTTAAACATCCAAAAACTTGAAATTTTCTCTAGCGACATATCCACTATTTAAAACTCCAAAAGTGAGAAACATTAAATCTAAAAGCTATTTAGTCAGTAGATTTGATAAGTAGGTCTCATTACGAATACAGTTCTCAGCTAGTCCAGGCCGCATTTGATTTCGATTACGTCCTTGTATTCATTTGTGTCTAACAGCACAAAACTACTACATTAAAGGTTTCCCATTTGTAACTAAAATACCTACATGTTTCATATTTCTACTAAATAAATATTTATAACACAAGTAAAATGCTAAAGTCTAACAATAACAAAATGTGGTAACAAACCTTTCTTCAACATACCATCCATTTTCTTTAACAAAATGATAATAAGTTGTTACCTCTTTTGATGCCGTCTTTTCCTTTTAGTATACAAATTGAACCCTTCTCAGATGCCAGTTATAATATGTGGTACTTCCTCAGATTTCTTATTAGCAGAAAAGGACACTGTTAGAACAAAAACGAATTACTACAATCACCTAAATATACTAAAATTAATATTAATACAGTCGGGTCTCCTTATAACAAGCCCTTCTCATAGCAAATGTTTAGTTCTAGTATTTTCCTTGCCCAACTGTGAAACGAACTTATAACAAACAATTTCTAATAAATGAAACACATTCTTAACTACTTACTGCCAGTTTTGGTTATAAAGGGTGATAATGATGACAAACTTGTATCTCATCGTAAGCGATTTTAAAAATGTATATTTCACAGCGAGCGATGGGATATTATAGCAAGTGCATTTTGTTAGGACAAGCGTACTCCTTAAAATCAAACCCGACTACTAAAACTAATATAAAATTCAAAAAAACCAACAACAAAATTGGGACAAATTCAAACGTAGAACAACCTTCTTTATATCCTGAGGACCTGTGAGTGGAAGCAACTAGTATATTGTTTTGCAGCCAGGCACGTAACTAGCTTTTTAAAATGAGGTGGGCCCAAAGCGGCCATAAAAATTTTTGGGTGGGCCAAGTATATACGAAGTTAATTCAATGCAAACAATTTTCTTAGAATTATTATATAAATTCGTTCAATACCCACATTCTAAGAAATGTACAATAAACAAGCGATCTTATACAGCCACTGCAGTTTAAAGTTTAAAATCGCTTAGTTTGAAAAAGTGTAAAATATTATTTTTCAACATTTTTATAATCATTACCGGCGATATTACTATATTATTTTAAAAAATTTTACGATTTCCTAATTATTTAGATTTTCAGTTCGCTTTTTATTGTCATATTTTCAGGGTGGGCCAGCAAAATTTTAGGGAGGCCGCCTGGCCCCACTGTAGTTACGTGCCTGTTTGTAGCTAACATCGGTCCATGGGCAACGTACGAGCTAACTTAACATAAATTTAGCTATTAGTTTTGACACTTACCGTTTATGAAGCTCCTTTCAACTAGGTCAGTATTTGTAAGTATCCAGTACACAAGTTGTGTGAGTGATGGAAGTTTTGGAAATCAAAAATCCAAGCACAGAATTTAAGGTTAGAACGTTGACATGTGTGTCCTTCGACTTCAAATTTCAGATGGCTCAACACTAAAATCACTAAAATAAGAGACGCATTCCTTTTACCATCAGGAGTAGCTCTGGGCTATTCCTGTGTAAAAGGAACGCTCAAATAAGAAACGTGAACAGCCAAAAACTACTTACGTACTTACTATATTTGATATTGTTTACATATTTATGCACATCATACAATGCTGTATTTACGGTTGACGCGACTTATTGTTAGGCGAATAGTAATTTTAGTCCATCCAAACTAAACGCCCGACTTCAAAAGTCGACATGTTCAATCAAAAGGATTTAAATCGAGGAGCTACAAGAAAGCGTTGATTATTTTAAAACTAAAAACTTGAAACTAATTTGATACAAACCTGATTTAAAGCTTTTAAAAATCCACTTAAAACTATCAAACATAATTAACTATGTATTTACTAAAAAATTATTTAAAGTTATTATTTCAAGGTAAAGAAACACGATTTAAAAAGAATAATTTAATTATATTTGAGGTTATGTTAGGTTTTAGTAAAACGTCTCGCGCCACATGAGCTCTTGGCTGTGGCGGTAAATAAGAAACCTGTAATTTTTATATTTTAGTACTGTTAGTTGCTTCATTTCATAATAGATGTACATACGTGTAACAAAAATTACACTGTTTAAATTTGTGTCGAAAAATTCTTCACCACTTCACCTATTGGGAGCTACGTGTTTTTCCGCCGAAAAATTTTTAAGCTGACTGCGAAATCCCGATGGCTAAAGAGAACCTCGAAAATTGCGAAGTAGCGGAATTAATTTACGAATTTTGTGCTGACACACTAAAAGATGAAACCGTATCAAAAGTAAAGAGGTTCGTTCAGTCAGTTCAGTATTTGTTTTGTGTCACATGACAAATCGATGATTTACTAATAAATTAACAAACATTTGAAATGGAACTTGGCAGTAACTGTTGATATAAAATATATAGAAGCATAAAATTGTGTTTCATAATAGCACTTGACTTGGTCTACTTTTTTAACTAGGTACACGTTACTACAAGATAAAGAATACAAAAGTTGATCACCTGACATGTAAGTTGTACTGAAAGAAGTATATGTATGATTGTCTCATTGTAAACCGTAAACGTAGCTTCGTTCTCATTAGAGTTATGTCTTTCAACCACTTCCAACTTTAACACTGTTCACGTAAAACACAACTCAACTATAGTCAGACCATTAATTTTGAAAAGTTCTTTGTTAACTTACGCCACCCATACAGAGGTATGTACTATGTAGAGAAGTAGGGTAATCGTATGCGATGGTGTATGATGGGTTGCTTACGTTAGACGCAATTTTATACTATTGATCATATACAAACTCACAGAACTTAAAATTACATCAAAAAATCTGATTTTAAGTTCTTATACAGGATCACACATCACAGGGTGTAATTGAATACCCTTCACAAAACTTTGGTGAGCCATTCCTTACATGGTCGTAAGTAAGAAAGTTTCCATAAACAATGATTCTCTAATGAGTTTTGATCCTCTGAAGGGTAGTCAATAGTAAATAATATTTACTTTAAGTTTAACAGTGGATCAAGTAGTAATCAAACGATAAACACTTATAACAAAAAAACACACCAATTTATGAATTATCAATTATACATAACTACCTACTAAAGTCTATCCACAAAAGCTGAGGTAATAGCCGTATTTGGTATCGTAGCCCTAGTGCAACCCGAACTAAACTTACCCCTAAGATAGCACTTTGTATGAATCAATGTAAAAAGTGTAGGTATAGTGTAAATCATTTATAAAAATCGGTGTAGTCCAGAACTACAGTTTCTACCCCAACAAAATAGGTAGTGTAGAGAGTTCTGTTTACGCTTTATGCACTGGACGTATACCAAACAAAGTTATTGACCAAAACCTTTGGATGAAACTATAAAATGCAAAATATCTCAATGAAGCACACACTCGTCAAAGATAGAATTCTTTCTGTGCAGTTTCAAGGGAAATGGCAATATCTATAATAATAATTCTACTGTATGATAGGAAAATTTGTTTTCCCAAAATGACTTTTTAATCCCCTTTGAAAGGTATACAACAGTTTGAATTTTACATAAAATTATTCAAAAATACCTGGCAAAAGCATGCTTCCAGGACTGCATTTTCTCATATCTATCTGTCTAGGAATTGTTACCAAAAACACAAAATTTAAAACAAAAGCTGCGTATGTGCGTATAACTACCCAACATAATTCCCAGATAAAGAAAGTTCAGGCCTGGAAGGATTGTTTTGTCGGGTATTTTTGAATGTTTTTATTTATGGATCCTTGCAAAATATTTAAAAGTAAAACTCTTATGTATACCTTACAAAGGGGATTAACACGCTGACTGCCACGTCAATTTTCAGAATTTCATTTAATCATTTTATATTATTACAAACTCTAATTATAGTACATAGTTATTATCATTTCTGTTCATGTAAGCCAGCATAGATATATTGTTCTCTTCCAAAAGCCAGCTATCCATATATGCACTGATATACTACGAATTTTGTCGTAGTTGCACAAATATGGCAAGTAAACATAGGACGAGATAACTCGTAGTCGGCGTCCTAGCAAAGAACGCAATCAAGAGTTATCTTGTAGTTGGCAGTCAACGTGTTAAAACGTCATTTCGAAATAAAAGTTTTTCTACCATGCCAAAACTAGAGTAAATATCCTAGAAAAATTAATTTTTTTTCAAGTCTATTTTAATATAAGTACCTTACAGAATTCTTAACAAATAATATTGTACAATTCAAATTTGCAAGTAATTCACATTTTAAAACTATACATAATTTACAAATAAAATATGGGGATAATTTTAGCGTACAAAAGTTTTTCTAACTGCCAAAAATTTTATAAAAAATTAATTAAAAACAAACCCTATTAATCCCTTTTATTTATTTATAAATATACAGATGTCAAACACACCTTACACACGAATATTATAGAAACTACAAAACAAAAGCAATGTACATGATTTGTCTATCATTTATTTCCAGCCCAGTACAATAATTTACAAAACATCGTAAACATCATACTGGGCTAGCGTATCGAATACGACAGTATAATTTAACAATTTTTGTTGAAGTAACAAAAGAGAAGTCTCTTAAGTTGGCACAAATGAACCAATAAAAAATTTTCATTTTTACACAAATATTCGTACCGATCGGCACCAAGTTCAAATTTAAAGATTAGTCAGAATCATCTTCGGTTTTCAAAAACGCGTATTTATTTGTTACGGTAAAACTCGGAGGCTCCGGTTCCTTTAATTTTGGTAACTCCCTATCGTGATTATCTCTGAAAATATCGACAAATTTAAATCAAGCAGCGATTTGAAACGAGTATTTTTTACAGCAGTTTCTATTGTGCGACATTCTAAAACTGTTTTCCCACTTACCTCAACTTTTCCTTAGACTTTTCTTTCTCAGCTTTGACGTTTTTGTCGTTTCGAGGTGCTACACGTTTATCTCTATCATCTGAAGAAAAAATTTAAAAACTTAGCATTTAGTTCGGTCAATAACAAACAGGTTAATTACCATTTCTCCTCATAGGACCACGATTCAATTGAGCACGCTCTGGAGACCTCTTTTGATCCGGAGACCTCCTTCGTTCCGGAGACGCTCTACGTCTTTCGGACGATCCCCATTTTTTTTCGGGCGATTCCCGACGTCGATATGGCGAACCCGACTTCTGCGGCGGGGAATCTGATCTCTCGTGTGGAGGAGAATCGTTTCTTCGATTCGGCGATTCTCTTCTAAGATTTGGAGAGCGTCTTTTATTATCGGACGAACCCCATTTAGAGTCTGGTGAACCGTTTCGTCGATGAGGCGAAGCTCTCCTTCTTTCGGGAGACCTATTCTTTCGTTCCGGAGAATAATTTTTACTACTCGGCGATTGTCTGCCGTCGGGAGAATCTCTACGTGGCGGGCTTCTTCCAAGACCGGGAGACCATTTACCGTCTTTTCTATCTAAAGAGCTCCTTCTACTGTTAGAGGACCCATTACGGCGATCGGGCGAATAATCACGCTTGGATTCGGGAGAGTCTCTTCGTGAAGTGTATCGTTTCGGAGAGCCTCGTCTCGGAGAAGTCCTTTTTGGAGAATCTTTTCTTCTCGACATTTTACCATCTTCGTCCTATAAAGCAAAATATAAAATTTTGTCTACCACAATTTGTTTCAATTTACGTCTCTTTTTCCCCAATCGTCGCGCCTTCGATCACGACCATCTACTTGACTCTTTTCTTTTGCTAATTTGTCTTCAATTTGTCTCTCTCGTGCACTCGTATCCACGGGCTTAGCATTACCAAATATTGAACTAGAAGATGCAGGCACTGAAATTACGGTCGGTTCCACGGGAGGAGCCGGTTGTTCCGGTTCGTTTTGAGCCGCTTCGACAGGTTTTGAGCGAGGCGCTAATACCAATCGAGGTCTAGTACGAGGTTCCGAAGCAGGTTCACTTCTGTTGCTTCCACGAGTAAATTCGCGATCCTCTCGATCGTTTCTCCTAGACCCATATCCTCTTCTATCGCCGTCTCTTTCATTAAATCTACCTCTGTCGCCGAATCCCTCTCGATGAAAACCACGACTTTCTTGATCTCTAAAACTAGGTCTGTCGCCGCCATCTCTCCACGAACCACCACCGCCGCCGCCACGTTCACGATCTTGAGGAGCTGAAATAAGTTTAATTTAATTGTTGTACAAGCGTTTAAGCGGTAATAGTAGCGCTCAACAGCACAAAATGTTCACTTCGTGGACGTTTTGAAACTAAAGTCAATACCTATCTAAATTGGCAATATAAGTCAAAAAGATAAGAACAAAGTTGAAAAAATAATGCCCACTGTCATTTTTAAAGAACATTGTTAGCACCTGAGCACTCTACTGTGATGACAAACCATTATCTCTATCCCTATTAAAGCCTCCACCGCCTCGACTGTTACGTTCCATATCTGGGGGTGGATCGCTTCTAGGCCCCGAACGCCAGTCCCCCGAAGTGATCTCAGATCTATCGGACCTATCGCGATTGTTATCCATCCTTCCGCCTCGCCTTCTTTCGTTGTCAGAGTTTGTAGCTATTTCAATTCTTATTCTTCTATTTTTCAATGTCTGCAAACGTTTTCATTAATACAAAATCCGGAAACATTAAAAAACGACTTACACAATCGGTAATACTTAAGGCTCCAACTAAACTTTCCCTATCTTCGAACTCGACATACCCGAAACCCTTCAACCTCGGTACTTCGCCGGGTCTCTCATCTTTTGGTATTCTTAAATTAGAAATCTAAAAGAAACTAAGTGAGGGACTGAGCTTTGAATACTTAAAGTTTTATACTTTCAGATCCCCAAAAAATTCGGTAATTTCGTCTTCGTTAACATCGTACGGTAAATTCGATAAGTACGCAATGAAAGGTGGTTGATGGGGAATTTTCTCACTAAATTCGTCAAATCCACGAGACGCCTTTGGTGCGGTCGGTAATACAACGTTCGTTTTTGGTCTGCTATCATATTGATCTTAAAAATAGTTCAAAATCAATCCTCTTATAAAAATCCACGAGCTACTTGCATAAATTTTAAAAAAATCAGTAAATACAACTGCGCTTCGAGGTTCCTGACAGACTAGTCTGAATTGAGTTCTAGCGTGAACGCCAGCTTGCACATTGCACTAAAACGGCTGGCCGTGAGAGATTTCAACAAACAAAACACATCGCCTCATGTTGAAAACAATCCTAAGCTGAGAATTTTGTTTGCATATTTCTGGTCCTCTCACCCTGTAAATATCCAGACGCCCGTCTAGAGCGTTATAGCCTGTCTCAGACCTTCCCGAGGCAATGTAGTAATTAATACTCCGCTTGTAAGCCCCAAATGCAAGATTATCACGAACCTCGAGCAGACACATTTCGTATCTTATTTCATCATATAATGCAATAATCGATAACAATTAGATAAGAAAAACCAAACAAATATCTTACCACAGCTATCCTCCACTTCTTCGGCCCAATTTAAATTGGTTTTTCTTATAGACAAAGAAGGAGTCCCCGAATTTTCTTGTAAAAAATCGTTTAGAGCGAGGGTTTTCCCTTTAGTCTTCTTCCCCTTCTTACCTATCAAAATTAATAGGTTAATTAAATACCACAAAATAATCCTTGCAAGTTTGGTTACACGTTATAAAAGAATTAATCGACTTAATTTTACCAATTTTATTTAAATGGGAGATTTGAAAAAATTTGTGCATAAGAGCCACGCGGTAACTTCATGGCTGCACCAACAACTTGGTTAAATAAATTAACTTTATCGATAGTTGGGAGAATTATAAAGGAAATTTGTAATTCATAATATTGAAGATTAAACCAAAAATGAATTAAACTATTTAAAAATGCCACAGATAATTAAATAAACACTAAATTTTAACACATATGACAAATAAGTAACCACTAACCTGTCGAAGCCATGATGGGTATCGCGACAAAACTGCTAACTTCGGGTAAGAAGCAAGCGATGCTTCTTCTAATACAGGTGTGCCAACTTTGGGACAACAAATCACCGACTTCTAGTGAGTTCGTGGCTGTTTTACACGTTACCCCAATTTTTATCTTCTAAATTTAAACAGGCGAAAAGAATTCACGATAAAAATGTAAATGACTGTGTAATAATTGTAATTAAATATGTAACATAAATTCCTACTAAAAAAGGCTTTAAAAGTTGCGTTGTCTTAGTAGTAAGTTCTTAAAACTTTCAAAATTACAGGCAAACTCTTGTTTACAAATAATTTATTAATACTTTGGTTGATATAAAGAGATAGTAAAACAAAACTTAAATAAGTAAATTAAAATACGACCAATAAAGCGAAAACGCCACAAACGAGAGCACAAGGATAAGCAATTAAAGGTCTTTGATCGGCATCTCCCGATATGGCTATAAACAATCTCGAAGCCGACAAACTCGACCAAATTACAGCAACTGTAGATATAATAATCCCGTTCAATCCGTGTAGACCCATAAAAACACCCAAAACTGACAATCCTACGATTGGTAGCAAACTGTAGCCTAAAATACTGGTAACATTGGCTAAAGTAAACACATTGCTCGATGTCATGAGAGACAACAAACAATACATCATTAAGCATGACATTACAGATAATCCATAAATGTAACCAAAGTAAATCTTGCTCCCAGATATAAATAAGGTGATAGCTAAAATTATGCAAAACGTCAAAGGGCCTGCTAAATCGGTGCCTTTAGTTAGAAACTCCGAATCAATAGTTAACTGAGTTTCTTTTAAAGGAAATAGAGCTATAATCATTTTTTCTAGTATTCGTTCGGGATAAATTTCCAATTCTTCCAAAAGAGGTGGTTCGTTATCTTCAAATTCATTTTGTTCAAAATTTTGAGCCGAGGCCATTAATACATCTGGGTAAAGAGAATTTTGCATTACTGCCGATGGTTCTGTATAATGGCCAACACCACTGTTTTCGTATTGCTTATAATAATTGGTGTAATCTGCGTTGACTTCTCGAAACGATTGGAAGTCTGTACAAAAATTAAAGACATTTTAGATTTTAGTCAACTTCTAGTGCATAATTACTAAATTACCTAGTGGCTGGGACTGTAGTAAATTGTATTCGGACTCGTATGGTTTCTGAAATCTCTGAGGATGCTGATCCTCATCGTTAAAATATAAATTGCTCTCAGTCATGCCTGCGTAACCCGACATACCCTCTCGACTTTCAGAATACTTTAATTCAATTATTTAACGTTTCGCTAGTTTTACGAGCTTTCAATTTGATTAAATTTTCGAAACTAACCTAACATCACATAACACTTACTCTAAAAGAGCATCTTGCATCTTATAGAAATCGCGAAATTGTTTGCAGCGCCACCGTGGGTGTGGTTTTTACTAAAGCGAAAGTCCGCGAAATTTAAATATATTCATTTTGGAAATTTCGAATTTTCATCATTTTAAATAATAAAACACGTTTGACGCTTACAAGCTCTCCGGACGCGTTTGTGAGCGTCTCATGCAATCAACATGGTGGCAGGGGTGGAAAAAGCCGCAAAACGTAAACATTCAGAAATAACCTCAAATTTTTTGCCCTATAAGTTTGTTAACAGTTAACTTAACTCGCAATCAGCTGAACTGATAGGCACTACAAATAAATTTGGGATAGAGAATTGAAAATAAAAGAGGCTAAACAAGTCTTTAGGTAATACCCAGAAATTTCTTAGATTAGTATACTTTAGTTTTTGTTCGAGGTGAAACGACACCAAAATTTTGGGTATTCGAAACTCAAACCCCAAACCTAAAATGATCTCAAAACCTTCAAAATTATAAGCAGAAGCAAATAAGCAGAACATAAATAAATAAAGTCTTTCTAAACCTCAGGCCGATAAAACACAACGGTAAAGGCAATGAGCGGTATGTTTTGTATTACGATAATATCGAATCAACGACATAACAACTACCGATTAACAAAATTAACAGACAACTGAATGAGAATAGGCAGTGGCCTTTCATAACCCAAAGTTTCGAAAACTCGAAACTGGCTCTGTTTCAAGGTTTCGAGTGCTCTATTCCTAGTTTTTCTTATTGATAACTTGATAAGCAAGACTGCAAATTTAATTTAATGAAACCCTCGTCGTTGTCTAATGTTACAACAGCAATATCCATTGAATATACAAATCAAAAATATATCACAAATTTAAATAAAGAAATTTATAAACTGCACACGAGTTTTCCGCTTTGCATTCGAAGAGCAAACAAACACGGCTGCCACGGTAATAGTTTGAAAGCGTTTCGTGCTTCACCTCCAAATTGAAAGCGTTGATAGCGCGAACAATGACGTCAGCGGTACTCGAATCGTTACGTCACGAAAGCGTTCAGTGTTGAAAGCGAGCTCCCCGAACGGCAAAATCGTGCTATTAATACTAATAGCGAGCTCCCCGAACGCTGGGAATAAAGAGACTTGAAATGATAAATTATTTCAAACAAGTAAAGGTCAGGTTCTCGCATAAGTATGTATCGAGACAGTTGGTTAACTTCAGGTAATTTAATGACCAAAAAGTTTTCTAGTTTTAGACAGCAAATAAAATTTTATGAGGAATGAAAAACCAGCTAGCTCTGTAAGAAAAACAATTTATAAATGTTTAACAATTCATGTTGTATTAAATAAATGATAGAAAAAAACGCATTAGACTAAAATACTATGTAACGAATTAAAATATTTCTTTTTGTTATGTTTTAAGAATACTACCAAAAAAGACATAAAACAGAGGTGCAATTAGTAAAAAAAATTATGTTGCACGTACTACAAATATGTACTTAAAAAACTCATTATTTAAGGATAAGTTATTTAAATTTATATATACAGTAAAGTCCTCTTATAACAAACCAGTAAAATGTACCAAAAAGCGTTCGTTATATTCGAGGTTCGTTATAATTGGCGAAATAAAATACAAGATACAGGTCCCGCATTATAAGTTGGCGAGAGCTGTGGATGCGCATTCGCTTTTATGTGGCGCAAAGTTCCAATATTACCAGTGGCGGACTGCATTCTATTCAATGATAAAACATTGTACAAATGCAGTTAACCAACATTGTAATGTAATTGTTTTTATTAAATAATAAGATTAATTGTCAATAATTGACTAAAATTAATGTATATATTTAAAATTTTTATTTAAAAAATGTTAACAACATGTTAACCTTTTGTATACTTTTCAATGTTTTTTACTTAAGTTATAAAAGACCATAACAACAAGGGTTGAAATATTTCGGTGAAATATGCAAATTAACAAAGAAATGCGGAATTCAGAACCGTTATAATCTCGGTAAAAATCTCGATAAGCAATAATATGCTATTCGTGGAAGGGTTTGTTTAGTTAACAACAATCTTTTTACCTGTTGTAAGAGTAAAAAATCAGTGAGTTAGTTTGTTTAATGCAAGTGAACCTAACAGTTCTGTTTTAACAAAATTACATCTCAGTATTCAGTATTGTTTATTAGCAACTATGTCGTCAACTTTAGGTCAAAAAGTTCTTCACAGTCAAGCGCGTGAGATAGTTTTTAATGTTTTTAATTATTTCTTATCGCATATAGCTAAAAAAAATGTTTCAATTTAAATTTTTTTCGAACATTTATAAAATAATATATTATAATATAAAAATATAAAATAATATAAGTACGCTACTGCGGGCGTATAGAATTCACGAAGCATGACGAAGTGCCATCTATCCTTACTGTCGGCTTGCGCCGGTTCTCGCCAACTTATAACGCGGGACCTGTATATGTATGTAGAAATTTTCGTTGCTCGAAATTAGTACGTTATAGCCGCGAGTTCGTTACAAACGGGTCTGTTATAGCAGAACTCTACTGTAGTTTAGTTGCCATTTGTAGAACGATAAGTATATCATTTACAATACACACAAATTCAAAAATCAAATAACAACTATCAAAATAACAAGTACAACTTTAAAATTGTTTTCCACCAGTAAACTAGCCTTGTAGAGCTAGATACGTGACAAAAATGTTCAATTGGATGTTCAATTAGTACTAACAAACTAGTAATAATTAAAAACTTAAGATCATAAATTGGTAACAAAAATTGACGCAGTATTATTAATTTTAAGCACAATGCAAATAACAGTAATTATTAGCGCCATTGGCTTTAATACAAAATCTCTTATAGGTTTTATAAGTCGTCATTTAAAAGAAATTATTGAAGAGCTATGCGTTAGAACAAGATAACGAATCCAAAAGTTGATCATGCGTGATAAAATATATACTGAACGAACTATTATAATAGGTACTCATCACATAAACACGATTTCTACGAAAATTCACTACTCGGAATAAAACAGATAAAAAAGTTATACTTAAAATTCACATGTGCCGGCTACTTTTTCTTAATTTTTTTTAAGATGCTGTTTATGGGGTCAACAGCAATTGACAGAAGAACGTTTACAAAGTGTGTAAAATTCGAGTGTGCTCCCTTTAACGTGACATCAAAAAAATGTAATGCACTAAAACGTCAAAGTATAAATAAAATTTGGCAATTCATGGTGAGTGTGACACATGAAAGCGTTTAAATTAACAATTTTTAAAATGATTGCATGTAATACTTCTTTGACCTGCATGCAGCTTGTTGTACAGCCTCGGAATCAAATACCATAACTTTGAAATCAATTCGTCAATGATGGCATGAAGATAACTTCCGGGTTTGGTAAAACTTATTTCGTCAATTTTTCTTCCATCACTCCTGCAAAATAATGTTTAATAACATTTACCATAATTTGAAGTCATAACGTACCTCAACTGGAGAGTTCCCTTGATGTCTTAAATATTAATATTTGCTCTGATTATAACAAAATGCCAACTACCTTTGTAATAAAAAATTATGAAAAACTGTTTATAAAATTAAATTTGATTAAAATATAATGAATTCTTACTCGATTGTACACTAAACACTAATATAAAACAACTAAAGAAATTCTTATTAAAATTCAATTTAAGATTAAAATTACGATGAAAACAACATAAAAATTTGTAATTTACTGCCAATTTGGTCAACTTTTTACTCACTTTTCGTGTGTGTGAGTTTGTGTTAACAAAACTGTAGGAAAACTGTTAGGTTATGAACACATAACACTTCTTTGGGTGCGTTCGGGGAGCTCGCTTTCACGCTATTAGCACCACACGCTATCATGACGTGTTACTGTGCGTTCGGGGAGGCTTTTAGCGTGAGACGCTTACGAGCTCCCCGAACGCATTTGTGAGCGTCCCATGCAATCAACATGGCGGCAGAGGCGGGAAAAGCTGCAAAATGTAAACATTCAGAAATAACCTCAAATTTTTTGCCCTATAAGTTTGTTAACAGTAAACTTAACTCGCAATGAGCTGAACTGATAGGCACTACAAATAAATTTGGTACAGAGAATTGAAAAAAAAGAGCCAAAACAAGTCTTTAGGTATAATACCCAGAAATTTCTTAGATTATACTTTAGTTTTTGTTAGAGGTGAAACGACACCAAAATTTTGGGTATTCGAAACTCAAACCCGAAACTTAAAATTATCTCAAAACCTTCAAAACTATAAGCAGACCATAAATAAATAAAGTCTTTTTTTATTTATGAAGCAAACCTCAAGCCGATAAAACAAAACGGTAAAGGCAATGAGCGGTATGTTTTGTATTACGATAACATCGAATCAACGACATAACAACTATCGATTAACAAAATTAGCAGACAACTGAATGAGAATAGGCAGTGGCCTTTCATAACGCAAAGTTTCGAAAACTTGAAACTGTCCCTGTTTCGAGTGCACCATTCTTTTTTCAGATTTCTTATTGAAGATAACTTGATAAGCTAGATAAGACTACAAATTTAATTTAATGAATCCCTCGCCGTCGTCTAATGCTACAACATCAATATCCATTGATGATACTAATCAAAAATATAACAAAAATTTAAATAAAAAAATTTATAAAGCGCACGCGACTTTCCCGCTTTGCATTCGAAGAGCAAACAAACACGGTTGCCACGGTAATAGTTTGAAAGCGTTTCGTGCCTCACCTCCAACTTGAAAGCGTTGAAAGCGTTGATAGCGCGAACAATGACGTCAGCGGTACTCGAATCGTTACGTCACGAAAGCGTTCATAGCGTTGAAAGCAAGCTCCCCGAACGGCAAAATCGTGCTATTAGTACTAATAGCGAGCTCCCCGAACGCAGGGTTTATAAGGGCATTCATGTTAGCAATCGCGGAATTGTTTGCAGCGCCACCGTGGGTGTGGTTTTTACTAAAGCAAAAGTCCGCGAAATTCAAATACATCCATTTTGAAAATTTCAAAATTAATAATAATTTTCATCATTTTAAATAATAAAACACAAAGTAGTAAACCTCTAGAATAAAGAGACTTTACACTTTGTATTTTATTATTTAATACGATAAATTATTTCAAACAAGTAAAGGTCAGGTTCTCGCATAAGTATGTATTGAGACAGTTGGTTAACTTCCAGGTAATTTAATGACAATAACCAAACAGTTTTTTAGTTTTAGACAGCAAATAAAATTTCACGAGGATTGAAAAATCAGCTAGCTCTGTAAGAAAAACAATTTATTAATGTTTAACAATTCAAGTATTAACATACCCAACATACCTGTCAAAAATTCAATGTTCAACAATTCAACGGTGGGTCTCATTGTCGGTATTACAGAAATCTGTATTAATTTAAAAAGAACTTTGCAAGCTTTTAAAATATTAATTAAACAAATTAGTAATTTAATATTGTTAGCACATAAGTTTTTTCATTATTTTCTATCTTTTATAATTTTTCGTTACATTACGGTTCTAAAGATAATTATCTTATAAACAAAAACATAACCATAACCTAACTTTTAACTTTACAGATTGGAAACGCCGATTGTTCAATTTTTGTCTGTTTAGTGGTTTCAACTTATTTTATTTAGCTAGGAAAATGGTGAGTGCCGTATTAATTCAACCATAAAACGCCAAAACTTTAAACTTGACTTTTTAGTATTCTCTTTTAAATAAAAAGGAAAACGCTCACAGCGATAGCATTTGGAGTTGTTCTTGGGGTAGATATATAAAGAAAAAGGATAAAGCTGACGAAGAAGGAGAGCACTCTAGGTAAATTTTCCTTAAATTAACTAGAATAACTTATTCACATATCGTTTCAGAGAATCGGTATCATCGGATGATGGGGTGATCGATTACATAGTAACTGGAGGAGTCGATGACATAGTCAAAGTTTGGGATCTCAAAGAAAATGTTATAAAACAGAAAAACGAATTAGTAGGACATTCTTTGGGTGTTGTATCGGTCGCCGTTAGTAATGATGGCAAATGTGAGAAATTGACGCTTTAAAAGTTAAAAGTTGATTTATATTTTTGTAGTGTGCGCTTCTAGTTCCTTAGATTCTAATATGCGAATTTGGAATTTACAAACTGGAGAAAGGTTTTCTTCGATTGACTGTGGACCTGTTGATTTATGGACAGTAGCTTTTAGTCCGGACGATAAATATATTATTTCTGGTTCTCACGCAGGGAAAATTACCATTTATAATGTAGAAACCTCCAAACCTGAACAGTCTCTCGATACCAGAGGAGAAAAGTTCATTTTAAGTATTGCTTATGTAAGTAAGTCAAAAGTTTAGTGTAACTCTAAAACGGTATTTTTATAGAGTCCCGATGGGAAATATATTGCAAGTGGAGCTATGAACGGTATTATTCACATATTTGATGTCGGGACAAATAAATTATGCCAAACCTTAGAAGGGCACGCTATGCCGATTCGATCACTATGCTTCTCGCCCGATTCACAATTTTTATTAACAGCTTCGGACGATGGTCACATGAAGTTATATGATGTGTACGATCCAATAGCATTAATTTTTTTTCCTGTCTAAACTTTATTTCTTACAGTCAACACGCAGATGTAGTTGGTACATTATCCGGCCACGCTTCTTGGGTGTTGAGTGTAGCATTTTCTCCAGATGGTACACATTTTGTATCTGGTAGTTCGGACAAGACTGTTAAAGTGTGGGAGGTTGCCACTAAACAATGCATTCACACATTTAATGAGCATACTGATCAAGTAATGTTTTAAAATAACTTAAGATTGTTGTATTAATTGTTTTCTTTCAGGTATGGGGAGTAAAATACAATCCTGATAGTAATAAAATCGTTTCAGTTTCTGAAGATAAAAGTGTAAATGTTTATAGTTGTCCCGTAATTTAATTTTTTATATTATATTTTACTATAACAAACGTTTTTTTTTATTATAGTAATTTTTCAATGAACTGTGATTTGTTTCCTACCTAAAAACTATCTATAATAATTATTGTCCCTTTTTCCTATAATTTACTTACGAACCGTCTCAATATATCAATTAAGTTAAGTTAGTGTTGATAAGTTTACCTTGTTTTTATAAAGTTTATTGAGGTCTTTTACAAAAGGTTGAAGGTTTTGATTTAGAAGAAATATAATTAGGTGAACAGAGAGCTTTTGTAACAGGAGTCTTGTTCCTTTCTACAAAAAAAAAAGGTATTACGCATTACTCTTATAGGTAGGTAGGTACTACTACTCAAAAGTTAACAATTTGTTCACACTTCAAAGGACAACTAACTGTAAACTGAACTTTTCTAATCAACGACAAATTTGAAATTATGAGGCAATAATAAAATATTAATGTTATGAACAAACTGGAAGAAAAACTTTTTCATAAAAAAATACATCTGCCCGTTACTTTACCAGTTATAGACCAATCTGCTAAAGTACTATTACAAGCAGATTCTGCAGAAGAGTCTCTAGGCCGTTTTTGATTTGACTTATATCTAAAATCACTCCATTGCATGATTGCTGGTTCAATTCTAATATAAGTTCTCTCCTTCGAAGGCGATTTTCTAGGTAAAGCGGCTCTACGTTCTGGTCTATATTAGTATTGACTATCGAAGAAGTCTTTAGCACCTATAATAATATAAGTAGGTACCTTGTTTTCTTGCAATTATTGCTGTTATAAAATCACCAAATCAATAGTTTTTTCCTTCTTTGTTCTGCGGCGTGGCTCGTGAGACAGCTAATATGTGGCTGAAACCACACTTCTTCAATCAGAGAAAATGTTCTAAATTATCCAGGAATCAATCTGCCCATCCAAATTTCTACATGCTCCAAATAAGCGACAATCCGACTTCACCGATCAGAAATGCAAATTCCGAGTTTAATTTCTCGTTTTTTGACCATCATGAGCTTAGTAAAATCACGTCCAAAGTTGTAGTATACTACATATACTCCTAATCTCCTTTAGTACTACATATGTCTAAGTAATATAATACGGTATTTTAATACTTAAACTGAAGAAACATTTTATTATTGGTAAGATATTGGCATTTATACGATACTACTATTTATCAGACCAGATACAATTTTATGTATTACATCAAGTGATGCTTACTATCGTAAAATTAATGAAATTTTTCTGTATTAGACGAAAATTGTCAAGTATATTGCTTAGTTTATATATTAAAAGATCCCAGCACCAAGAACGCCATATGCTTTTCTCATGGCCATAAAAATTTTTACGACACTTTCTGAATTTTTATTGGTCGGGGTCTTAAAAGATGGCAAGAGAAATAATGAAATAAAGTAAAGAGGGTTGGAGGGTTGTTGCAAAGAATTGCTATAAAATTTGACCCTTACTATATGACGCACATACAATGGCATTTTCGAGGGTGAATAAAATGATAAAGAAAAATACTCGATCGTCCGCCATCATTTTTTTTTCTAATCTCCCTCGAGAAGTTTATTTATACAATGAAAATGCCCTTTTCTCTTAACTTATAAAAATTAATAAAAATCTTAACAATAAAGGGTAAAAAATTCCCTCAAGAATCAAAGAAGCATCACATCGGTGCAATACTTTTATGGGAACTGCATCATAAGTTTGCAAAACAAAAGAATTCGTACAAACGGCTACGGATTGTCTCAAAAATGTAACTTTTGTGTTATTTGTAAGTAGTTACTCTACTTACTACTTACTACCAGAGCGTATTTCGTTTTTCACGAGTTGTAGTACCTAATTGCAAGTGTTTATTACAACTCCAATAATAATTATCAATAAGTAATTTTCGTTAAGCCGAGCTTAAGAGGAAGTTTACGCTTGAAAAGAAACTGTACTACTTAATAAAGTAAGCGAAGTATTAATTGGATCATGCAGAATCGATGGAAAAATATCAAAGAAAATCAAAAAGGAAATTCTTCTGAAAACGTTTTTGTGGACCGAGAATAACAGCAAATGGTCATAAACACACCAACGTCAACATGAGATGATCAAGAACCAATGATTTTATTGCCTAAAGAAGGAGCCTCCCCAGACAAAAAATTCTGGACGAAATGAACTTAATTAAAGCAGTTGTAGATGAATTTTATGATGATGTTAGCAAGAATCAGCCAATTTCTGAGAAAGAATAAAGAAATTCTAGTTTAGAGAATTATCACCACAAGGCCCAGTTTTCACATGCAAGAAATCTCAGACAGACTGATGTCAGATAGAAAACTCGGCTATTTATAGGTGCGATAAAACTCTAGGAAATCACGGTCTCGTTTTCACATACAACAAAAACTTCTGCAAGAAATGTCAGACAGTTTTCTCGCATTTTACAAAGCTAGTTTCTATCTGACAGTCTGTCTGACACTTCTCGGTGCAGCTTCTCGCAAAAGTTTTCTTGCAAGTAAATGTGAAAACGAGGCTTTACAAAATTCGCTTGAAATTTGCAATAGTACTTAATACTGTAACCAATAGTGTAAACAGTATTGCACAAACGACTTCTAAAAGATTTTCTAGAGTTTTCTCGTTACTTACAGTCTAAGTTTCTATCTGATAGTCTCTCTGTATTTCTTGCAGAAGTTTTCTCGCATGTAAAAACGAGACCGAGACGAGACGAACCGGGTTCGATTGACGAGTTACTGAAGACTATAGCCATCAATACTGGAATCATCTTAAGTTCTATAAGGATTATCAGCTAAGCAAATCCTAATTAACTGGAGATGTAGCAACATTGTAAATATGAACTATAGTACAGGAGGGTAATAAGGCCCACTTAAAACATTTTTTAACATATCATGCGCAAATTAACTTTTATTCCAAAATTAAAAAAAAACATTATAAAGTACATGCCTTTTGGTGCATTCATCTAATGTTACTATGGCACTTATAAGTACTACAAAACAAAAAGTGTAAGAAGAAACTAAAAAATGTCTTCTATCGGGCTTTATTTACCGAATAGTACGCTACAAATAAGGCCCAATATAAAAATATGCAATTATTCGCATTTTGAACAAACAAATGAATATCTATCGTTGATTGTTAGACCTGTACGCACTCTTCACATTACATACTGCACATGCTCGCATATCTGCCTGCATATTGCACGTCTTTAGCACATAAAAAGCAAAGCCAAGAATAATTTTTTGAATTTGTCTTTTTAGTAGTGTGTTGGATTTTATTTTTTGAATTTGCGTTTTCTTCTTTTTGATCTTATTTTTACAAACTTGAACAACGTTAAAAACTAAACCATTTTTGCAGTTCAGGCAAATACAAGTTAGAAATAAAGCCCGGGCCTTATTTTCAGAAATACGTTATAAAGTTAAATGTATTATATTTATAAACGGTGGCATCACCCAACTTTTTCACAGCTTGCATTTTAAGCTTGAAATACTAGTAACATAAGACAATGAAACACCAAAGACTTGAACATTTGCAGAAACCAGTAAAATGCACCGACATTTTAAACAAATTAATAAATTTTATGCTCAGTAACTCATACAGGCACTAGCTAACTCAAAATAGTTTTTGCGGTGATTTTATCCCATTCATATCGTTATCAGCACTGCTGGTAACAGGTAGGGGCTTTCAAACTCGCAGATTTTAATATTTTGGCGCGGAAATTGAAGGTGAGCCTTATTTTCCGATGGGCCTTATTACCCTCCTGCACCTTATTAAGTTGGCTGTCAACGTTGTTTGTGTGTAAGTTTTTGTAAAGTTAGTGACAAATTGAGGTGATAATTTCAAATTGTTATTAAAAATGAATGATGTAAAGGTATAATAATTAGCATGTTTGCTATTTTATCTCCATATTTCGATTTAAAATCTTATTTATTAAGAATTTATTGGTCTTTGGTCTTGATGGTCTTGAAATACAAGTGTACAAAAGTTTGGAAATATCATATTTTGTATATTTTTTGAAGAAACTTTTACCAAGGTGTTTTAGGGTTTTTCGACTTCTTTTGACCTGTACTACCACTCCTTAAAATATTACAGAGAAGACCGTAAACGTCCTGTATAAATATGACGAATGGTTAATTAATAATTAAATACATCAAGTTTTGGTCTTCGGTGGACCTCCGTATCTTTGTTAAAAATTCAAAACTAAAGCAAAACTAAATCGTATACTATATTTTTGGATACTTGACAAAGATCCAGAGGCCCACCGAGCCCGCAAACTTGGATTTATCATAAGATCTTCAACATATAATATTATACAACATACCAAAAAATCATAACTACCCCTTTCGATGCAAGGTAAATAATCCGGATCTTTGTCAAAAGTTGTATCCTTAAAAATAGCAAAGTATGATAAATTTGCAAATCTTTGTACGCTTGTATCGCTGATATCATTAGATCTACAGAGGCCATTCTGGCCTCATTTTGTAGAAAATTTACTCTAATTTTAAAAAGTATAAAACTGCTTTTGGCGAAAAATTAACCCTTCGGGGTCAAAATTAATACATTTTGAGGTTTCTTGGATTTTTGCCAAAGATCCGGAGGTATGCCGATGTCAAAAACTTGAATTTATCATTAGTCCTCCGTCATAAACAACATACCAAAAAATTATAACTACCTCCCTACGTCCCTACCCTACCGCCCAAAGTTAAAACATAAGTACTAGTCCATGGTCTAAACATGGTGCCCGAAGCAATTTTCAATAACTTAATTATTAGGGGTGATATTAACCCTAATGTGAAGTACCTAAGAACAGCCGAAATATGTAACAAATAAAAATTTATCTCCTCCAAACTTGGAATTTAAATTCTAGTGTAGGGTCTAAACAAGGTGCCCACAGCAATTTGCGATTTATTAATTACTAGGAGGTGTTATTAACCCTTATGAGCGGTACCTAAAGAACAGCTAAAAAAAGTAGCAAATATTAACCTACCCCCTCCAACTTTGGAATATAATTACTAGTCCATGGTCTAAACAAAGTACCCTAAGCAATTTCCGATATATTAATTACCAAAGGGTGATAGCAACCCTTTTACGTGTCGTACCTAAGAACAGCTAAAAAAAGTAGCAAATATTAAGCTACCGTCTCCAAACTTGGAATATCCAAACTAATTCATGGACTAAACAAATCTTGAATATGTTATACAGGGTGTTGCATGACGTACTGTACAAACTTAAGGGGCATTTTTCTGAGGGCAAAATAAGTCGATTTAACCAACTTACCCTATATACCAAAATGGTTCCTAAGCCCGTGAGGGTGCTTCAAAGTTGAAGAAATTTTTTTCTTTTTCTTTAATAACTCAAAAATGCTTAGTTTCGTTTTGATCAAATTTGGTATGTGGGGTCATGTTAAAAGCTAAGTGTACGAAGTACAAATAAGTACTCAAACTCAACTGCAGAAGCGTATTATTGAAGCATGGCAGCAAATAAGGAATAATCCGGAGGTACTAAATGCAGCTACTCGGTCCATTCTTGATCGTACTACAAAGTGTATCGATGCTGAAGGTGGTCATTTTAAACACTTAAGATAGTTTTTATTTCTTAAAATTTTGTAAGGGAGAAAGCATACATAGCATAAATGTATTATCGCAATTTTAACCTCTAAGATTGAAATATTGAAACCATAATTATTACATTTAGAGACACAAAACGAGTTTTTTACAAGACCCATAAAATGTCCAAAAATTAATAAGACTTTTATTTAAAAACAAATTTCAAGAGCTGAAACTACCCCCAAAAAGTTATTATCAAATTTATCAAACAGTGAGGGTAGTTTTCACTTTTAGGAAATTTTAGTTGATGTTTTGCGAACTTCAAAAAGTAACACTTGAATTAAAATGTTCACATACCAAATTTGATCAATATCAAACTAAGCATTTTTGAGTTATTAAAGAAAAAGACAAAATTTTCTTCAACTTTGAAGCACCCTCACGGGCTTAGGGATCATTTTGGTATATAGGGTAAGTTCGTAAGTTGGTTAAATCGACTTATTTTGACCTCACAAAAATGCCCCTTAAGTTTGTACAGTACGTCATGCAACACCCTGTATTATGTATCTATCTTTCCAACAAACAATTGGTAGACAACATTTTCGAAATTAATCAAACAATTAATATAGAAAATCGCAATTTAGAAATAAGAAAGTTAATAACTCTGGCACAAAGAAGTCTATAATGTCAAATGTATACCCGTCAATTCCCAACGAAATAATAAACAAAGTTCTGGAAGAAAATAACGTCAAAATCATCTCTCCAATTAATTATTTAAAAGCGGGTTTGCAAGAACCGGAATACTCCCACATCTTAAGCTTCCGGCTCCAATTTTTTATACCTGAAACCAAAATTTCTACTTCCATAATAGTCAAGCATGAAAACACAGAATATAGACTTTTCTTAATAACAGATAACATAACATGTCAATATTGCAAACGACCGGGACACCATACAAACCAGTGTACAAAGTATAAACGTAATATTAGTAAAGAAGATTCAAATAACAGAGCTGTGATAACTGATAACTCTAAATTCAATGAATCGATGAATTTTAAAGATTGACTGTACAAGATGAAGTATAGAAGTTTAGAACTCATGCCTCTTCAAATTTTATCATACGGCTTTTGGTTTTTTACATAAAAGGAAAAACAAACAAAACTAATTTAAAAAACTGTGAAAATAATAAAATTTCAACCTTCAAAAGTTCAAAATATTCTTGATTATAAATCCACTATTTTATATTTTGCTCATTAAATTTAAAGGAGAAGACCTTAAAATCGATCAATAATTGCATCATTAATAGTAGGTAACTGTATTGAATATCTCTTTAATCGGTTCATGCTCAATGAAAAATGAAACTGACTGCATCAGTTGAAATTGCTTCTCCAAATTAACTATTTTTAAGTTTTATTGTTTTATTAATTTTATCCAAAAACTTTAAAAACGCACGAGATTAAGGCTGAAAGACTTCTTGTCGAAAAAGTTGAAGAATTTAGTAAGGTCCCAGTTGAAAGTTATTCGTCGCCAAACTCGATAATCGAATTGCTAGCAAAATCGCCGATTTCTGCGGTACTTAAAATAGCGGTTAAAACAAAATCTATTGAACCAAAAAAACTAACGAGATTAAAACTAAAGGACTACTACTTCCTGTCTACAAAATTGAAGAGTTTTGTAGCATCCGGTTGAAAGTTGAAAGTTATTCGTCGTCGAACTCGACGATAGAATAACTAGCTATCGCGAATTTCTGCGGTCCCTAAAATGACGCATAAACCAATATCTATTGAATCGAAAAATTTGAAAGCACACGAGATTAAAGCTAAACGACTACTACTTCCTGTCCACAAAATTCAAGAATTTTTAAGCACCTGGTTAAAGGCTATTCGCCGTCAAACTTGACGATATTAGAATCATTAGTTAATAAATCGCGAATTACTGCGCGGTAAAATGACGCATATAACAAAATCCATTGAACCGAAAAATGTAGAAACTCACGAGATTATAGTTAAAGGACCACTACTTCCTGTTCCCAAAATTGAAGAATTTTGTAGCATCCAGTTGAAAGGTATTCGTCGTCAAACTCGACGATAGAATTATTAGCTAAATCGCGAATTTCTGCGGTGCCCAAAATGACGCATAAAACAAAATCTAATAATAAATAGAAAATTTTGAAATCGCACGATATTAGAGCTATATATTATAAAGGACTACGACTTATTGTTCCAAAATTTAAGTCCGGTTGGGAAATTTTAATGAATCGTAGAATTTGAAAACGTATGAGATCAAACCAAAAGAACCGCTACCACATAGGTATACAAAAATTAGTAATACGAGTGATAGGGATTTTAAAAAGTGCTTGCTAATTAACGCTGTGGTTACTGTAATCATTCTTTTAGTTATAATAACGATTATCGAAAAGACTAAACGAACAGATAATGCAAGAATCAGGCGACACATTATAGTACAATAAAATTATGCACCGCGTCCAATCGAATTGCAATGGCTATCATGCTTTTCTCCTAAACTGCTTCACTATAAAATTTTAAAACTCGCATATTACAAACAAAGATGTACCTATAGAGGTTGTCCAACCCCCAAAAATTCGAAAATAATGAGAAAGAAGAGAAAGATGTGAGACCATTTTCTCTAAAACTGCTCGACTAGAGCAAGAAAGTTTAAGATTATCGAATGTGTCTGAGAGTAAAGAAAATAAATTTTTAACCCCAATTTTGAGGACTTACCTTTTTCGTTTGTAGTTGGCATCAAAATTGCATTTTTCTTATTATATAAGCAGGAACTTCCATTCAACAAGCCGCTATATTAGTAACTGATAGAAATCGGGTAGGTTTTCTTGTACTGGTCTCACACAATCTGCAATAATTTAATGAAAAGACAGGAATTATCAAAATATTGCAATACGGTTATTATTATTAGGTATCTAGCTCTTCTTGATTAAGTATTAGTTGTCATTTGTCATAATAATTAAAAAATCGCACACAAATCATCACCTCAACTTGATTTGCAAAGGTTTACGAGAGCGTTAAATGTTACAAATATCGATTTGCGAATAGGGCACATGTATTAATCTGCAATTAAAATTAAAAATTGCAAAGTAAAAGTACTAAAATAGAATTTTATAATGAAAAGTGTAGAAAAATCAGATCATTGACGTATCAATAATTCCTGATAACAATTTGAAGACTGTCTAAATAATTATCTTAATTCAAGTTAAAAATGTAAAATCCTTCTAATTGGTTAATTTAATACCCTAAAATTATTAAGCAATTAAATTTCAAAGGGTAATTAAACCTATCATTATTAATTAGATATCATTACTTTGGCGAATTGAGCGACAAAAAAATTAAAAATTAAAATTATAATTTCAATAAGGTATGATACAAGATAAAATTATTAAAATATTATAAACAATAAATAAACAAATGCGGACCTACCCTAATTCCTTCACTATCAGAACTCTCGCTTCCCTTAAACGACGGTGGAAGATGGATATTAAAAACTGTATTGGAACATTAATTTATAAACACCTCGGAGTTAAGCAAACCAACTACTACTAAATTGGACTAAATTGTGTCATCTCGCGAGCTCGCAAGTTGATGCAGGTGTTCTTATCAACACGTAATTAGAAAATGCGTGGTTTTAACGTAAAATAGTTGAAATTTGAATTGGCGTAGGTTACACAATGAAAAAATAAAATAATTTACTTAATTTTTAAACTCACCTTTGCTCCGAAAATTTAAGTATTGGCAATTCCCAGCCTGAAAAAATGATAAATACAATATTCGCTACAAAGAAAATGTTGTATTTAAAATTTAATTTAACAATTTAAAAAAAGTCTTAAAATAGTATACTTACATGGTGTTTTAAAAGTGATTTATTTCGCTGATTTTATAGGGTGTTTTTTTGGAGGTTGGAACTTTAAATTGAAATAAAATATGTATCTATAATTTGATCAAATGAACGGAATTTTGGCTATATTTAATAGAAAATCGTATGCCATTTTAGTATCCTAAGATCTGCAAGTATCTAAAAATCTTTCCAGAAAACTGTGTATTTTTAAAAACTTGAAATACGACCAGAGTTAGAGCGACTAGACCATCGTAGCCATCATTAGGTTGCCGATTGGGCTCTAGAGCAACCGAGCAACTCAAAATCGATCCTAATTTTGGTAAAAAATTAATCTTTCAGAGAAATCTCATTTTTGACTAAGTGACTTTGTTAAAAGTGTATAGTTTTTGCTGTGAAAATAATCCATTGGAGAATTAATAGACGCCATTGACGACTAAAAACTAAATATCTAAAACTAAATCTTCAAAATTAAGTTCATCGATTTCACTTATTTGTAAAGGAACCTGGAGGTGGCCATTTACAGGGCGTGTAAAGCATAAAATTATATTAAGTCCCAACCGTTTGTGCTTCAAAATAATAAACAAATTGTGGCTGGTATTTTAAAATTGGCTTTGTTTTATTTCACTTCAAAATCATATCTTTCTTATATTGAAAACCCCTGCAGTGTCTACTTTAGTGATGTTGACAAAAGCAAATCAGGAAAAAAATAGTAGACGTTAGTACAATGTGTTAAATTTTATTGTAAATGTATATTATCAATACTCAATGTATATAAAAATATTTGATCATTGATCTGCGCCATGTCAAATTTCCCAAAAGAACGAAACTGAAATTGCTCTCTCATGAGTAATTTACGATCGACAGCCATGTCACGTTACCACTAAACATAAAAATGTCGTGAAAAGATACCGCAATATAAGAAGAGAAGAAATAAAATTTTAGGACATTAAAGACCCCTATCTGTATACGTTTAGCCTTGTTGTGTTTAAGGTCGACTATAAAAAGCACGCTGTGCATTACTTTTTTCTTAAACAAAACTCTTTTTTTGTAAAAAAAGCCTAATAAAACCTTTACATTGTCAATTTTAGTTTGTTGTACTGAAATAATCGTATAATGTCTAATACACGACCGAACTGTTTTTGATTTATTCCTCGGTTACGTTATTTCGAATTTGAACACTACGAGTTCTTGCACGTCCCCATAAAAACGTAAAATTTGAAACTTGCATTAGACTCACAACAAATACGAGAAGATAATATACTTATATAATATTCTATGCTCGGATAATTGGCTTACAAGAAGCTTTCTAGGTTGGTCTTGTAGGTTACCAGCGTTATACGTGTTGTGTAAGCTACCACAAAAGCGCATCATTTTCTGACGATTATTCCTAACAATTAAAATTGGAGCGTCTTCAATCAAACTTTTGAGATTTCGTTCACACACTTGTATTTTGTATTGCATCATTTTTCGTTCGTTCAACTTGAACAAAATTGAATGCACCATCATCACCATTACATTTTTAGTATTATTCGCTTCTCGACGTATTACTTTCAAGGTAAAATTCGGGTGGAGGATGCACAGAGAGCTGTGCTCCGATGTCCTTTGCAAATTCTTCAGTAGTTGAATCAAATTTTCAGGCAAATCCTTGCTCATTTTGTCATCAGAGATTGATTGATGATCACTCCGATCTCCGATCTAAAGTGTCTCAATTATAGAAGTTGTCAGGCGATGGCTAAAACTTTTTTGTGAATGATCGTGCATGAGGTACCCAATACTATACCTAAATATTTTATCTTAAAATGTTAGGTCTAATTCTAATAATCTTATAAGGAGTGATTCAAAAGAAACACAAGATGACAACTACACATCACTACAGTATAATTTTACTTCAAAATTTAATCTAATCTGCATAATATGAGTATATGGTGCCACTGCTAAATCCAATAAAAATTGTCGAAACTAATACTAAATGTTTTCTAAGGCATGTGTGCTCTTCACGAAATTTTGAATCAAACACAGAGTTAACTTTTTCACCGCCACTTCTATTAAAACTACTAACAACTAAATTTTGACGGTAAATTTAAAACTAATTACTTTATTATTTATTGAAAATCAGCACATCTGTGAAAATGGAGATAAGTCTACAAATCCGTGTTAAAGGAGATAATAATATTACGGTAGCAAATTAAATAAAACACCAGATATTATAGATAAAAATTTCAAACTCGGAGCATAAATTTAATTTCGCTCGCTTATTAGCGACAAATGTACCTACCAAATTGTTCGACAATTAAGAGAATTATCGATAAATCGATCGAACTGGCTCGCTCGTGGATGAGAAAATGTCAGGTCGTTCTCGGTTAGGCCGGTCTATTAAAAGTATTGTTCCAGTGACAACAAGTGTTAATGAAAATTTGAAAATCCATGCACATCGGTTCGTCGCCGTTCGCAGCAACTGGCCATTTCCACAAGCAGTTTGAAGATAATTTTAAAGAAAGATTTCCATCTGCATCCATTTAAAGTTTAATTGGCTCAAGAACTTAAGCCAGGTAATCATGTGCAACTTCGTCAACTGGGTGTTGGAAAATCAAAGCACATATAGATGCTGATTTTATTAGAAAAATTGTCTTTAAGGTTGCGATTTTGCCCATGTTAGAAATCTTGCCAATAGTGCTAGATAAGGCTTACTGAAAGTGAGGAAAATTGCTTGCTTTTATTTACCCACTTTTGGGCCATTTTTAAATAAAAAATGAAAATTTTGAGATATAGACATATCGTACTCTATACTTTCTTCTTCACTTTAAGACTTAGTTTTGAATAATAATAATTAACATAATGAACCTGAACCTGAACCAACCGCTCCAGTAAAACGCTTTTGAATTTTTATATTTCTATTAGTATAAGGACAGGGACCTTCTGAAATTGGGAATAAATTCGCCTAACTATGTCAATTTTAATGTAGCTATTTGATAACAGTCGTCGTTATTCCTAAAGTTGCTTACTTTTCAAAATGAGCATATACCTTTCTCACTCTAGAATATCGCAACCTGTATAAGATAAGCGCACTTCCACTTGAATGACTATACTCTACTAAAATTCAAGGTGCAGTAAATGTCAACAGTGATCAATTAATTGATCATCGTGATGTGATCACTGCAATTGACTGCAGATATTAATTTAACCCCCTAAATATTTAGGCACCACCGGGCTGGGCTCTTAGTGTAATTTACCAAGATACTTGCACGTATTAAGTGCCATTTACATAGACAGTAGTGTAATCGCTCTAGTAAGGGCAAGAATCGTCTAGAAGCTTGAATAGGGTTTTTTCAATGTACCCGTTTACAATGAAATATAGTTGGCAAGGTGGTTGCTAACAATGGTCAGAAAGTTTGTAATGTTTAAACTTCTAGACCACTTTTCTTAGTAAATCGGCACCAGCCAATCATAGAAGCGCATCTCTCTCCCGCGGCCCAGCTATTTGAAATTTAAACAAATATTTGACAAAATAGTTGCTTTGATTTTATTTCTTCATTTTGGTTTTCGGTAGTACTATTCTAATCTCATCGTTCAAGTATAAGAAAAAAAAATAGGAAAAAAAAAGAAAAAAAAATGATTACCACTAAAGTCTATGTAAATGGTTTTACGCCACGTTGCCCACTTGGCGAGTTCTAGACCAGCAAACTACACCATCAATCTGCACTAAGTTCTATGTAAATGGGACTTTATGTGTTTCCGTACTAATACTGCACCTTAAATTTGAATAGAGTATATACGTGAACTCCTAATTTGGAGATCAGATAGTCAGCATTTTGTTTACCTATTAATAAGAAAGCAATGCATCCACAACGAGTCACCGTTTGTGCGGATTTTGGGCTGGTAGAGTGGTTAGGTCGGTACTTCTTCAAAGACGACGACGGCAATGCCGTGTCAGTGAACGTTATCGCAATATGATAACGGAGTTTTTGACAAATGAGTGCCCGCAGATTCGTAGCGGCTATATGCCGCCATTATGCTTACTTTCGATTAAAATAAAAATATTTGCAATTTTTGAATAAATGATGTGTTTTATTGAAAAATCGCCTTTTATTATCATACCAAAAAGAGTAGTTGTGATTTTGTGTTATGTTGTATATAATGGAGGCCTAATAATAAATAATAAATTCAAAGTTTTTGACCCCTCGGCTCAAAAATTAAATAACGCCGCAGGCGAAAAATTTTGCTTGTTCAAGGTTAAACGGCTTAAAACGCAATTCCGCAATTTTAATAGCGATTGATATTGTCTCCAAAAAAGATATTTTATGACAATTTTTTTGATTTTCTAAGTGAAAATTTATTGGCAATATCTGAATGAACAGGAAAAGTTCTCATATACCTTTTCAAGTAACGATAGTAGAGCCAAAACGACTATTAAGAAAAATTTTTCTAAATAATATGATCGAGGCCTAGGGCCTGGGCCCCGCTCGCCCCCCCCCCCCTAAGGGCGGCCTTGAGTTAATGTATAAAAATGCGTTTAAAAAATACCAAGTACTTATAATATACGTCTAAAAACTATATGAGATAGTACGTCTTTTACACCCCGATAGACGTATTTTTTATGTATAATTAACGTAGCTGTGTTTATTGGGTCAGGTAGGTACCTATACCATACGCATAATTATGATTAAGTATCTACCTACCTATTACTCTATGCTAATACTTAATAAAAAGTCTCTGAGGATACTAACTAGTAGCTACAACCTACAAGTACAATTAATGAAAATTTATAAATTACTCTAATGACAAGACAACACAATGATAAAAATAAGAATCATGCGCATTTTCAGCTGAAAAAGATATTGAGAGACGCCTATTTTCAAATATGGTTGCTTCAATATGCCCAATTCTATTGGTTAAGACACGCTCTTTTATCACCAAACCGTTAGAAAATGGCAGCCGCTTCGATCAATACATAGAAGTATATATGAGGATTACAGAGATTCCCTAAATCTAAAATAGCACAATAACATGGCATCAGTTATAATTTGTAACTTTTTAGTTCGCAGTGTCAATCTTTATTTAGAAAATAATTAGTAGATAATGCTGAAAAATTAATTTAAAAAAATTATCGTTTGGTATTTCAGTAATTACAATGAAATTGGTTACGAGATAACGCTGTATAAACTGCGGAGTAACTAAGACATGTGGGTTTCATAAGAGGAATCGTCAGCGTCAGCCACCAAAAGTTATCAACTCATGAATAATCCGGCACTGCATGAGTTAGAATAAAGATGTAGTAATTAAAAATTTATAAAAACAAATTTCAAAAATTTTTTGATTGAAATTGTAATATTAGTGAGCGTAGAGGGAGCTATTAAACTTCATGATTCATGATTCTTCATGATTCATGAAGTTCTGCAAAAGCTTATTCTTATTCACAACTTGGAGGTATATTTATAGGTACGATAAATATTTTGCATAGAATAAAGATGTTAGTTAAAGATTTCTGGAAACAAAGGTCGTGCAAGGTTTCGTTTTCGCTTTTTGTAAAGGGGCTAATAAAGAATACTTTTGCACGAAATTGTATAAAATTAGTGAGAGCTCTATAATCTTCTTATTCACAACCAGGGACCAGGGGGTACAAGACTAATAAGTTTATCGATATAATATTGTTTCAGAAATTGAATATGGAAGATATTGAAACAACAACAGATGGGGGGGATGCTGATACTAACATTGTGATGCGATGTGGGTTTGACAAAGCATCATCTGAACAACAAAGCCTTTCTTGTTGAACGTTTACCGTCTTATCTTCGCTGATCAAATCAATATCAACTGAAACTGAAGTGTCTTTATGGTACCTTTACGTTTTTGCTCAGTGCTCAGCACGAAAAAAATGAATAGAACCTTTTTTGTAGAAAATTTGGTAATCTTTAATTTTGTATAGAAATTAATTTTTCGTTAGTTACGGAGATACCTATTATACCTAAGCAAAGAATGAGGAAAAGTCTTTCAACAGCTCTCTCTCCCCCCTTACTTACTTTCCGAAACTTTGATTATGTTGTACTGCCAAGTTCCAACTAACAACCATACCAATATTTAAAGCTCTTGGATTATTTTCCCTCAACTTGTCTTTATTTGACTGTGGGCTATAAGTTTCTAATATCAGAAATTCCATTCGACCATTATGGATGTCTTTTTTTTACTCTCGGTATACCTATGGTCTGTGTATGTCCTATGTCCTGTGTACCTATGTCCCCTGTCGGGCTTTATTTACCGAATACGCTGGAAATAAGGCCCATCATAAAAAATATGCAGTTATTCGCATTTTGAACAAGAAAATAAATATTTATCGTTGATTGTTAGACCTGTATACGCACTCTTAACATTACATACTGCACAAGCTCGCATATCTGCCTGCACATTGCACATCTTCAGCACATAAAAAGCAAAGCCAAGAATAATTTTTTGAATTTGTCTTTTTAGTAGTGTTTTGGATTTTATTTTTTGAATTTGCGTTTTCTTCTTTTTGGTCTTATTTTTACAAACTTGAACAACGTTAAAAACTAAACCATTTTTGCAGTTCAGGCAAATACAAGTTAGAAATAAAGCCCGCGCCTTATTTTCAGAAATACGTTACAAAGTTCAATGTATTATATTCATAAACAGGGGCATTACCCAACTTTTTCACAGCTTAAAATACTAGTACTAATATAAGACAATGAAACACCAAAGACTTAAACATTTGCAGAAACCAGTAAAATGCACTGACATTTCAAAGAAATTAAGAAATTTTATGCTCAATAACTCAAATAGGCACCAACTAACTCAAAATAGTTTTTGCCGTAATTTTATCCCTTTCATATCGTTATCAGCACTGCTGGTAACAGGTAGGAGCTCTCAAACTCGCAGATTTTGATATTTTAGCGCGGAAAATGGCAGTGGGCCTTATTTTCCGATGGGCCTTATTACCCTCCTGCACCTTACTATATTTTTATATTGTAGATAACCTTAGCATAAATATTATATCTAATATATAGACATAATCTGTAATACGCTAGCTCTGTACAAACTGTACATACATGTACCTACTCATGTAGGTACTTATGTATATTAGGGAGTATAATAATATGCAGCATAGGTACGTAATATTACTGTTAGAACAAAAGATTTAAAAAAATTCAATCAAGAAGAAAGAAAAGGAAAAAAACGAAATTCATACGGCTTTTTTTCCGAAAACAGATTTCAAATATATCTTCGAATAATTTTAAAACTTTCTTTTATGACGTAAATCGAATAATCAATCTAGTTTAAGACTTCTCACCTGATCTGTGATGGTTTGTAGAATTCATTTCAACATTTCAACGTTTGTCCACAAATCAAATTTCACTCATCACAAAAACCCGCCTTTGAAATTTCTCACGCTCAATTTATATTTTTTCAACTTACAAATTTGATTTATGCTTTAGGCGACGATAAGGTTTGTTATGTTAATTTAAAAAGTCGTTAAAACATTTTAAATTTTATTACTTTCATTTAAATTTCCGATGATGATGCTGTGAACGATGAGAGTTTCACAAACTCTGAAATTGATTTGAGAGATCGAACTTCAAATTTTACATAACTTGTTAGTTAACATAACAATCTGCCCGATTTTTTTAAAACTTTATTTTTTTGGAAAATTGGTGTTTGGAAAAGTTCGTTAAAAAATATACCCAAGTTTCGGTTGGTTTAAGTTCACGTTGGTAACTAAATAAAAATTTAAAGATTTTCATCTTATAACCCTTAAGATGGTCTTTTTAAAAGACTTTAAAATTGAACGTGGTCCTTTAACTATCAGGAAATGCTACTGGCCCACACGTATCCATATCGTATAGGTACTATACAAGATTGTAAAATGAGCTATATAAAAAGCCGTAAAAGTTACACAAAATATAATTTGACAATAACCGTTTGTTGCAAATTAAATGCGTACGAGGTCGTTTTAGTCATTAACTTACTTTGAGTGTTATAAAAAACTAAAAAGGGTTCAGTCGTAAAGGAAATGTTACACAATTTTTAAATGCCTAACTGGTTACCCAAATACTTAATCGCCGGTCATTAAATTTTAGGCATTTGGTATTCAGTTCAGGAGAAAGAGAGGCGAAGTTTTTAAAATTGGCTCGGGCACTGACGATGATGGGGAGTCTTTTTCCTTTTTTCTTTTTGTGACAAATAAAAGACACCTATTTATGCGATTCTATTATAGCGACTAGCGACTACAAGCAAAATGTTGATCTTGACTGACTAATAAGAAAAAATAGGTAGGTACTACCATTGAGTAATAAGATCACTAGTACTACTACTAATAAAACAGAAATCAAAGTCTGTTGCTCGAAATACCATAACTCGTTTATTGAAGAAATTTTTGGAAAACTTCATTTTTACCCACTCAAAATATTAGTTGGTAATTGTCTTCCCTAAAATTTTTTGTCTGAATAATTCTTTATCTACATCAGCTGTCTTTCTCTGATAACTATTATTAACGAGCCAACCTTAATTAAAAATTTGGACGATTTTCAGTTTTTCTCGAATAAATGGGAAACTTGACAACAATACTCAATTTTCTTAACGAAATCTGAATCTGATGCATGTAACAGGTGTTTTTTAGAGGTATAGAACTTTTGATTGAGACAGCTTTGATTATTAGACGAAGTTGAGTGATGGTTATCTTTATAAAGTAATGTTTGCCATTTCATCATGCAAAGATTGACATCAGAGCAACGATTGTAAATCGTGCAAATTTATTTTGAAAATCGTGGTTCTATTCTCTAAATGTACAGATCATTTTACGATCAATCTAACCGAACCAATAATTCGGTAAACCATGGATTAATTTCGCACTTCGTTTATATACGCTACTTGATGTAAGTGTATATTACAGTGAGACACAAAAAAGAGCGCATACCGAAGACAATATAACCTCCTCTTCCTCAATTGTAAAAACAAGATATGTGGCACTTATCGTCTTTTTACTGAATTGTTAAAACAAGATATGTGGCACTTATCGTCTTTTTACTGAATTGTTAAAACAAGATATGTGGCACTTATCGTCTTTTTACTGAATTGTTAAAACAAGATATGTGGCACTTATCGTCTTTTTACTGAATTGTTAAAACAAGATATGTGGCACTTATCGTCTTTTTACTGAATTGTTAAAACAAGATATGTGGCACTTATCGTCTTTTTACTGAATTGTTAAAACAAGATATGTGGCACTTATCGTCTTTTTACTGAATTGTTAAAACAAGATATGTGGCACTTATCGTCTTTTTACTGAATTGTTAAAACAAGATATGTGGCACTTATCGTCTTTTTACTGAATTGTTAAAACAAGATATGTGGCACTTATCGTCTTTTTACTGAATTGTTAAAACAAGATATGTGGCACTTATCGTCTTTTTACTGAATTGTTAAAACAAGATATGTGGCACTTATCGTCTTTTTACTGAATTGTTAAAACAAGATATGTGGCACTTATCGTCTTTTTACTGAATTGTTAAAACAAGATATGTGGCACTTATCGTCTTTTTACTGAATTGTTAAAACAAGATATGTGGCACTTATCGTCTTTTTACTGAATTGTTAAAACAAGATATGTGGCACTTATCGTCTTTTTACTGAATTGTTAAAACAAGATATGTGGCACTTATCGTCTTTTTACTGAATTGTTAAAACAAGATATGTGGCACTTATCGTCTTTTTACTGAATTGTTAAAACAAGATATGTGGCACTTATCGTCTTTTTACTGA
Source organism: Malthinus flaveolus (assembly GCA_950108345.1). NCBI lineage: Eukaryota > Metazoa > Arthropoda > Insecta > Coleoptera > Cantharidae > Malthinus > Malthinus flaveolus. Next base: position 33,588,036 of record OX467286.1, on the reverse strand, counting down.
ATTGTTAAAACAAGATATGTGGCACTTATCGTCTTTTTACTGAATTGTTAAAACAAGATATGTGGCACTTATCGTCTTTTTACTGAATTGTTAAAACAAGATATGTGGCACTTATCGTCTTTTTACTGAATTGTTAAAACAAGATATGTGGCACTTATCGTCTTTTTACTGAATTGTTAAAACAAGATATGTGGCACTTATCGTCTTTTTACTGAATTGTTAAAACAAGATATGTGGCACTTATCGTCTTTTTACTGAATTGTTAAAACAAGATATGTGGCACTTATCGTCTTTTTACTGAATTGTTAAAACAAGATATGTGGCACTTATCGTCTTTTTACTGAATTGTTAAAACAAGATATGTGGCACTTATCGTCTTTTTACTGAATTGTTAAAACAAGATATGTGGCACTTATCGTCTTTTTACTGAATTGTTAAAACAAGATATGTGGCACTTATCGTCTTTTTACTGAATTGTTAAAACAAGATATGTGGCACTTATCGTCTTTTTACTGAATTGTTAAAACAAGATATGTGGCACTTATCGTCTTTTTACTGAATTGTTAAAACAAGATATGTGGCACTTATCGTCTTTTTACTGAATTGTTAAAACAAGATATGTGGCACTTATCGTCTTTTTACTGAATTGTTAAAACAAGATATGTGGCACTTATCGTCTTTTTACTGAATTGTTAAAACAAGATATGTGGCACTTATCGTCTTTTTACTGAATTGTTAAAACAAGATATGTGGCACTTATCGTCTTTTTACTGAATTGTTAAAACAAGATATGTGGCACTTATCGTCTTTTTACTGAATTGTTAAAACAAGATATGTGGCACTTATCGTCTTTTTACTGAATTGTTAAAACAAGATATGTGGCACTTATCGTCTTTTTACTGAATTGTTAAAACAAGATATGTGGCACTTATCGTCTTTTTACTGAATTGTTAAAACAAGATATGTGGCACTTATCGTCTTTTTACTGAATTGTTAAAACAAGATATGTGGCACTTATCGTCTTTTTACTGAATTGTTAAAACAAGATATGTGGCACTTATCGTCTTTTTACTGAATTGTTAAAACAAGATATGTGGCACTTATCGTCTTTTTACTGAATTGTTAAAACAAGATATGTGGCACTTATCGTCTTTTTACTGAATTGTTAAAACAAGATATGTGGCACTTATCGTCTTTTTACTGAATTGTTAAAACAAGATATGTGGCACTTATCGTCTTTTTACTGAATTGTTAAAACAAGATATGTGGCACTTATCGTCTTTTTACTGAATTGTTAAAACAAGATATGTGGCACTTATCGTCTTTTTACTGAATTGTTAAAACAAGATATGTGGCACTTATCGTCTTTTTACTGAATTGTTAAAACAAGATATGTGGCACTTATCGTCTTTTTACTGAATTGTTAAAACAAGATATGTGGCACTTATCGTCTTTTTACTGAATTGTTAAAACAAGATATGTGGCACTTATCGTCTTTTTACTGAATTGTTAAAACAAGATATGTGGCACTTATCGTCTTTTTACTGAATTGTTAAAACAAGATATGTGGCACTTATCGTCTTTTTACTGAATTGTTAAAACAAGATATGTGGCACTTATCGTCTTTTTACTGAATTGTTAAAACAAGATATGTGGCACTTATCGTCTTTTTACTGAATTGTTAAAACAAGATATGTGGCACTTATCGTCTTTTTACTGAATTGTTAAAACAAGATATGTGGCACTTATCGTCTTTTTACTGAATTGTTAAAACAAGATATGTGGCACTTATCGTCTTTTTACTGAATTGTTAAAACAAGATATGTGGCACTTATCGTCTTTTTACTGAATTGTTAAAACAAGATATGTGGCACTTATCGTCTTTTTACTGAATTGTTAAAACAAGATATGTGGCACTTATCGTCTTTTTACTGAATTGTTAAAACAAGATATGTGGCACTTATCGTCTTTTTACTGAATTGTTAAAACAAGATATGTGGCACTTATCGTCTTTTTACTGAATTGTTAAAACAAGATATGTGGCACTTATCGTCTTTTTACTGAATTGTTAAAACAAGATATGTGGCACTTATCGTCTTTTTACTGAATTGTTAAAACAAGATATGTGGCACTTATCGTCTTTTTACTGAATTGTTAAAACAAGATATGTGGCACTTATCGTCTTTTTACTGAATTGTTAAAACAAGATATGTGGCACTTATCGTCTTTTTACTGAATTGTTAAAACAAGATATGTGGCACTTATCGTCTTTTTACTGAATTGTTAAAACAAGATATGTGGCACTTATCGTCTTTTTACTGAATTGTTAAAACAAGATATGTGGCACTTATCGTCTTTTTACTGAATTGTTAAAACAAGATATGTGGCACTTATCGTCTTTTTACTGAATTGTTAAAACAAGATATGTGGCACTTATCGTCTTTTTACTGAATTGTTAAAACAAGATATGTGGCACTTATCGTCTTTTTACTGAATTGTTAAAACAAGATATGTGGCACTTATCGTCTTTTTACTGAATTGTTAAAACAAGATATGTGGCACTTATCGTCTTTTTACTGAATTGTTAAAACAAGATATGTGGCACTTATCGTCTTTTTACTGAATTGTTAAAACAAGATATGTGGCACTTATCGTCTTTTTACTGAATTGTTAAAACAAGATATGTGGCACTTATCGTCTTTTTACTGAATTGTTAAAACAAGATATGTGGCACTTATCGTCTTTTTACTGAATTGTTAAAACAAGATATGTGGCACTTATCGTCTTTTTACTGAATTGTTAAAACAAGATATGTGGCACTTATCGTCTTTTTACTGAATTGTTAAAACAAGATATGTGGCACTTATCGTCTTTTTACTGAATTGTTAAAACAAGATATGTGGCACTTATCGTCTTTTTACTGAATTGTTAAAACAAGATATGTGGCACTTATCGTCTTTTTACTGAATTGTTAAAACAAGATATGTGGCACTTATCGTCTTTTTACTGAATTGTTAAAACAAGATATGTGGCACTTATCGTCTTTTTACTGAATTGTTAAAACAAGATATGTGGCACTTATCGTCTTTTTACTGAATTGTTAAAACAAGATATGTGGCACTTATCGTCTTTTTACTGAATTGTTAAAACAAGATATGTGGCACTTATCGTCTTTTTACTGAATTGTTAAAACAAGATATGTGGCACTTATCGTCTTTTTACTGAATTGTTAAAACAAGATATGTGGCACTTATCGTCTTTTTACTGAATTGTTAAAACAAGATATGTGGCACTTATCGTCTTTTTACTGAATTGTTAAAACAAGATATGTGGCACTTATCGTCTTTTTACTGAATTGTTAAAACAAGATATGTGGCACTTATCGTCTTTTTACTGAATTGTTAAAACAAGATATGTGGCACTTATCGTCTTTTTACTGAATTGTTAAAACAAGATATGTGGCACTTATCGTCTTTTTACTGAATTGTTAAAACAAGATATGTGGCACTTATCGTCTTTTTACTGAATTGTTAAAACAAGATATGTGGCACTTATCGTCTTTTTACTGAATTGTTAAAACAAGATATGTGGCACTTATCGTCTTTTTACTGAATTGTTAAAACAAGATATGTGGCACTTATCGTCTTTTTACTGAATTGTTAAAACAAGATATGTGGCACTTATCGTCTTTTTACTGAATTGTTAAAACAAGATATGTGGCACTTATCGTCTTTTTACTGAATTGTTAAAACAAGATATGTGGCACTTATCGTCTTTTTACTGAATTGTTAAAACAAGATATGTGGCACTTATCGTCTTTTTACTGAATTGTTAAAACAAGATATGTGGCACTTATCGTCTTTTTACTGAATTGTTAAAACAAGATATGTGGCACTTATCGTCTTTTTACTGAATTGTTAAAACAAGATATGTGGCACTTATCGTCTTTTTACTGAATTGTTAAAACAAGATATGTGGCACTTATCGTCTTTTTACTGAATTGTTAAAACAAGATATGTGGCACTTATCGTCTTTTTACTGAATTGTTAAAACAAGATATGTGGCACTTATCGTCTTTTTACTGAATTGTTAAAACAAGATATGTGGCACTTATCGTCTTTTTACTGAATTGTTAAAACAAGATATGTGGCACTTATCGTCTTTTTACTGAATTGTTAAAACAAGATATGTGGCACTTATCGTCTTTTTACTGAATTGTTAAAACAAGATATGTGGCACTTATCGTCTTTTTACTGAATTGTTAAAACAAGATATGTGGCACTTATCGTCTTTTTACTGAATTGTTAAAACAAGATATGTGGCACTTATCGTCTTTTTACTGAATTGTTAAAACAAGATATGTGGCACTTATCGTCTTTTTACTGAATTGTTAAAACAAGATATGTGGCACTTATCGTCTTTTTACTGAATTGTTAAAACAAGATATGTGGCACTTATCGTCTTTTTACTGAATTGTTAAAACAAGATATGTGGCACTTATCGTCTTTTTACTGAATTGTTAAAACAAGATATGTGGCACTTATCGTCTTTTTACTGAATTGTTAAAACAAGATATGTGGCACTTATCGTCTTTTTACTGAATTGTTAAAACAAGATATGTGGCACTTATCGTCTTTTTACTGAATTGTTAAAACAAGATATGTGGCACTTATCGTCTTTTTACTGAATTGTTAAAACAAGATATGTGGCACTTATCGTCTTTTTACTGAATTGTTAAAACAAGATATGTGGCACTTATCGTCTTTTTACTGAATTGTTAAAACAAGATATGTGGCACTTATCGTCTTTTTACTGAATTGTTAAAACAAGATATGTGGCACTTATCGTCTTTTTACTGAATTGTTAAAACAAGATATGTGGCACTTATCGTCTTTTTACTGAATTGTTAAAACAAGATATGTGGCACTTATCGTCTTTTTACTGAATTGTTAAAACAAGATATGTGGCACTTATCGTCTTTTTACTGAATTGTTAAAACAAGATATGTGGCACTTATCGTCTTTTTACTGAATTGTTAAAACAAGATATGTGGCACTTATCGTCTTTTTACTGAATTGTTAAAACAAGATATGTGGCACTTATCGTCTTTTTACTGAATTGTTAAAACAAGATATGTGGCACTTATCGTCTTTTTACTGAATTGTTAAAACAAGATATGTGGCACTTATCGTCTTTTTACTGAATTGTTAAAACAAGATATGTGGCACTTATCGTCTTTTTACTGAATTGTTAAAACAAGATATGTGGCACTTATCGTCTTTTTACTGAATTGTTAAAACAAGATATGTGGCACTTATCGTCTTTTTACTGAATTGTTAAAACAAGATATGTGGCACTTATCGTCTTTTTACTGAATTGTTAAAACAAGATATGTGGCACTTATCGTCTTTTTACTGAATTGTTAAAACAAGATATGTGGCACTTATCGTCTTTTTACTGAATTGTTAAAACAAGATATGTGGCACTTATCGTCTTTTTACTGAATTGTTAAAACAAGATATGTGGCACTTATCGTCTTTTTACTGAATTGTTAAAACAAGATATGTGGCACTTATCGTCTTTTTACTGAATTGTTAAAACAAGATATGTGGCACTTATCGTCTTTTTACTGAATTGTTAAAACAAGATATGTGGCACTTATCGTCTTTTTACTGAATTGTTAAAACAAGATATGTGGCACTTATCGTCTTTTTACTGAATTGTTAAAACAAGATATGTGGCACTTATCGTCTTTTTACTGAATTGTTAAAACAAGATATGTGGCACTTATCGTCTTTTTACTGAATTGTTAAAACAAGATATGTGGCACTTATCGTCTTTTTACTGAATTGTTAAAACAAGATATGTGGCACTTATCGTCTTTTTACTGAATTGTTAAAACAAGATATGTGGCACTTATCGTCTTTTTACTGAATTGTTAAAACAAGATATGTGGCACTTATCGTCTTTTTACTGAATTGTTAAAACAAGATATGTGGCACTTATCGTCTTTTTACTGAATTGTTAAAACAAGATATGTGGCACTTATCGTCTTTTTACTGAATTGTTAAAACAAGATATGTGGCACTTATCGTCTTTTTACTGAATTGTTAAAACAAGATATGTGGCACTTATCGTCTTTTTACTGAATTGTTAAAACAAGATATGTGGCACTTATCGTCTTTTTACTGAATTGTTAAAACAAGATATGTGGCACTTATCGTCTTTTTACTGAATTGTTAAAACAAGATATGTGGCACTTATCGTCTTTTTACTGAATTGTTAAAACAAGATATGTGGCACTTATCGTCTTTTTACTGAATTGTTAAAACAAGATATGTGGCACTTATCGTCTTTTTACTGAATTGTTAAAACAAGATATGTGGCACTTATCGTCTTTTTACTGAATTGTTAAAACAAGATATGTGGCACTTATCGTCTTTTTACTGAATTGTTAAAACAAGATATGTGGCACTTATCGTCTTTTTACTGAATTGTTAAAACAAGATTTGTGGCACTTATCGTCTTTTTACTGAATTGTTAAAACAAGATATGTGGCACTTATCGTCTTTTTACTGAATTGTTAAAAC